>WBMV01000548.1:430061-668701 GCA_013396655.1 Campylorhamphus procurvoides
ATCCATCCGTCCGTCCATCCAAAAATAACCCCAAAGAACCTTAGGTCAAATTGCTTTTTTTTTTTTCTTTTTTTCTTAAATTCTTAGGGCCTGGCCTTTAAATTGACTTCTGGAAAAAAACCACCAACCAAACAAAACAACTCCATCCTGCCCAGCATCAGCCGTGCTGATGGGATGGTGTAGTTAGGGGTGAATCCACTCCATCTTTCCCCACCTCCCTCCTTCTGCAGTCCAGGCAACGTGAGGAAAAGCAGGTTTGCTTGTTTCCCCAGTAAATGCTTCCAAAGGAATTCACTAAGTTTAATTTAAAAAAAAAAAAAGTTAAAAATGCCAAACAAACTCCAGGAAGCTGAATACTTTTAGGATTTTTTTTCCCCCAGCTGAGCTGTGTTTTGTTTTGTTTGGCTGACTTGGGCTGATCCAGAATTCATTTTATTTTCAGGCTTTTGGTTCAGCTAGCAAATCAGAAAAAAAAATCACTATTTACAAAGCTCTACTTGGAAAATCACAGCCTAAAAGATCTCTTTATAACTGAAATTATGCACATAAATATATATATATGTGGTATTTTCACAAAAAATATTATTCAGTAAGAATACACACATTTCAGGAAACCACATAAACCTGGAAATGAAGACTATTTCATATAAATACGGAAAAGGTTTAGACTGTAAAAATTGTAAAGGAACACAGGTTTCTAATGAATAGGTAAGTTGTACTTGAATCATCACCTAAACATCTACACAGCAACTGAAACAAAAGCAAATCTAAGGAGTTTTGAGAAATTTGGCAATACTTTGTAATATTGATTGCACTAGAAATTGTGAATGAACAATATCTGATCTTTCTATATTACTTGGTGTCTCCATGTGTTATGCCAGTGCTGAAAGCTTTGACAAAATTCTCTTCCAAAAAAGAGATTATTAATTCTTACTACAACCAGGCACAATCAGCAGCAAGGGAAAGGACTGTGTTTACATCTTGGACACCATCAGCTTGCTGTTGGGCAGGTTCTGGCGGGCCAGCCAGAGCCAGCAGGCTCTGGAAGGCCTCTTAGGGGTCTACCTGCTGCAGAGAGGTTCAGGCTGGGCTCCACACTCTCTCTCCTACAATATTTTTTAAGTTCCCTTGACCTCTTTAGATAATTGAACTGATTTTTGTCTCCATAGGATTGTCTGCAGACAAGATACACTTGTTTCCCCATTCCTTTAAAGCATTCCATATGGGAAAAACAGAAGATAAATTTTCTGGTATAGAAACTCATTCTGCACTGCAGCTTCCCCTAACTTCAGATGTGTTGTTAAAGCATCTAGAGGATTGATATGCAGGAAGGGGACCCTAGCTGCACAGGAATGGAGTGGGAATGAAGCTGGTGGCCACTTGAGATGAGTTCACACAAGACTGCGTGGCAGCCCTGGAGATCACTCAGTCCCGAACTGCTTTTCTAGGAGACATCAACAAGGAATGGAGCAGTCTGATAAGGAGAAGATAGAAGGGCCATACAAACACATAAAGGCCACAAGTGCATGAGAAGATGAACAGATGGCCATGAAGAAAGCAGAACACAAACACACCAAGATCTTTGTGAACTCTGTTCCACACAAACTAGTGAAAGCACACACAACCTGGACAGTTTCTCCTTACACAGGCTCCGGGGTGTGTTTGTCACTGTTCTTGTTTGACTGGCATGTGCTTGTAGCAGCACCCAGGTGGGAATGCCCAGTGCCAAAGGCAGAATGCTGATGGAGTGTCAGTGAACACTTGCTCCACACTGCCGATACGCTCCCACTGCATGCACCACTGCCTCTGAATGCTGGAGATGGCACAGGTGAGCCAGCTTGGTTTTAGCTGTTCTCATGCTCTTAGGCACACCAGACTTTCTAAAGTGTTTAGAATTTAAATCTTATGATCTAAGAGAGCATCATAAGTATGTTACTGACTATAAGAGAAAGGCTTTGAACATTTCTGTTCTCTTTGAAAACTTTGAAACTTGAACAAATCAAGGCACAAAAGCCACAGTTCTACCTGCCGAAGACCTCAGAGGGAGGAAGTGTTAGGAATGAAAGATTATAGTCTTGCACTGAGGCAAGGGACGCTTGGTAGGGCTGTCGCTGTAATGTAAGTCAAGTACAGCTGTTAGACCAGCCATGCAAAACTCAGATAGACCATATTGAACAAGCTTCATACTTTCTCTAAAAATAAAAGGGTTCTATAAAATGTGCTCATAAATTCCTGCTCATTCTTTCAATCATAATCAGCTTTTAGATAGAAAGTCAGTAAAACCCAGAGAGGGAATGAGCAGCACAAAAGCACGCATCAGCCCACTTGCCCTGCACAAATGTATACCAGCTGGAAAGCCATCATGCTGAATTTCAATGAAACTGAGGGGACAATCACAAAGAATGGGTATATATATATATATATGGTCATTACTACAGTTCAGCTGAGTGATAGGAACTTGCTAAAAATGTGACAGAGCTGTAAGTCTGTCTCCCCAGACTTAAAAATACATTAATTACTTTAAAAAAATGGTGTTAAATCTCATAAATTGTTTAAGGCAGCTTTGAAAAGTATTTGCTGAGTGAAACTAATGCCAGGAAACATCAGACAGATCTCAATGTGTACAGTCTCTTAGAAATTAAAGCCATAAATCATCATCATCATAAGCCTTTGCTTGGAGTGATTTGTTCAGCATGTACGAGGAGGTAGTCTGTAATATGGTACTTAAATCAAAACAACAGATTCTCTTAGCAGAATTTTTGCACCTTTCTTAAGACAGTGTCAGCTGGTTTGAAATCTGATTTCTATAAATTGAATTTGACTTCTAACTGCATCATTCAATTTGAAAGCAATGTGAAGTCAACAGTCTTGACAGTTCAGCAGACGAGACATCATCTGGCAGAATAATAGCTGACTATAAGGATTAATTACCCATTGACATAGATCTGAGTTAGAGAGGAAATTAATCAGAAAGATCATTTCTGCAACACTTCTGAAAGAAAAGGCCACCTCGTTTTTGTCATATACATACAGTGAGAGGGGAGCTTATCTTCAGAGATCTCCCCTTCACAGCAGTGGCAAACATCTTGGGGCTCTTTCTAGCTGGTGCCTGTGCTTTCAAGTTGGAACAGGGTCAAACACCTCCAAACCCTCAAGGGATTTCTGGGACCATTATGGTCACAAAGGCGAAGTTAAAATGGTGTTCTGAACATTTCCAGCTTTGTGTGTTTAGAAATGCAAATTAGAATTTTTTTTTTAATCTAGTATAGGTATTGTTTAATGTAAAAGTATTTGATTTTGGAAGTGCTGTCTTTTTAATGCATTTCAGAAACCTGCTTTGGACTTTTTTTGCTTCTCTGCGCAGATACTTCTTTTCCCCTGTGCAATGAAAACATTACAGTCATTCTCTTTCTTATCTCTGCTCTCACATATGAACAATCCCAGATAATTTGATTTATCTCTGTAGCAACAAATCTATTCTGCATCCCTTGGTTATCTGATCTTCCCACCGTTTTTTTCAGAATATATATTCCATCATAAATGCATCACTTCACAAGGGATGTTTTTGATGGTGGTTCTCAATGAACCAAGGAGTGATGTCGATCAGTAATTTGAATTATGCTTTTCTGTTTATTGTATCTGAGACAGGGATCCTCTTGTAAAGTGAACTCCCTTTGTCATCCTCTTGTAGTGTATGTATATGAAGTCTTTATCAGAAGTAGTAAAGGATTTTGTTGGCCAGCAACTTGCACAGCTCCGATTTCTCTTCCAGCCTTGTAATAAGTCTTCCAGGTCTCTGAGGAGTAAGATTTGGAGTACTCTTTTAACAGCAGTGGTGGTAATAACCGATCTAATGGATTGAAATGAAACTTACTCCCTGGAGGAACAGCATAATGATAGCAGACCTTGATTCCATGGTTAAGCCTATTTTATAAATACAATGGGACTGCAGCACAGGTTTGGCTGGCTCAAGTCATCCACGCTGTTTGCTTGCTAGCACACCACCTGGCCTATGTCAACTCTCCCAGGCAATGACTGCATATGTTCTAGGGGTACTACAGCCCAGGGGCTCTTTCCAGTAGACAGTATGGAAAAGATCATCCTGTTTTGGGAGGCAAGAGTGTTTATCCATATGCATATGACTATACAATGATACTTGCCTTCTAACAAAGAAAGCCCCCTGGTCTGTTTTATTTAGCTGTTGGGGTAGCCAGTGACTCAGGCAGATCCCCAGTTGGATTTAGGAAACAATATGCCTCTGACCACTTGTTAATGACAGTCTTGAAGGATTTGCAGCCCCATTCCTTCTGGATGAAATACACCTGTTCAGCATCCTCTTAGACTCTGCTCCTGGCTACCAAACCCCCACTTGCCTTATCTCAAAGAGTCAGCAGGAGAAGATACATGCAGTGCTATCGAGCAGCTTATTTTATTCAAAGTAAATAGCTATTTACTTCATCTACCTCTAGAAACACCGAAATGGAAAAGAAAATAATATATTGCCTGGTCTAAGTACAGTACTTTTCTCAACACTGTGTAGACTCCAGCTAGTTATGATACTCTTTTCTGTGGAGCAGGTTATAGCTTGCCTTCCTCGCTCATCTGCTCCTTGGCAAGGGTTTCCAGTTTCTTAGGAACATCCTACAAAGATTCTGCCCTTCCTGATCTGTGAACCTTCTCTGTGCAGAGCAGAAATTTTGAACAATTACCATGTATTGCTTTTCAGCCATCAAAGACTGACAACTGTCAGACTTTCAGAGAGTCTGTCACAACACCCAGAACTCAGTCATCTTTCTGCCCCTCTGCAGCAGATTACACAAAGGTAATGAAACAAGGAGAACAATTATTATCTACAGAAAATAAGACAAGTCCTTCTGTTTTGCTCATGCCCCCAGACTTCCTGTAATAGTACCATTGGCTACAAAAGACTGGGATCCCACATACTACGTACATACTTGGGTAGTAGCAGACAGCCCAGCTGCTGAAGGCTGAGCAGTATATAGACTCAGAATTCAAGCTCTGCTTCTCTAGACTGGCTTTCTAATTCTTTGATCTGAAAGACCTGGTACTTGTTAATTGCATAATGTTTCTCATTGTGTAACAGAAGACCCTTATTATTATACCAAGCTCTGAAGTAGAATAACGAGGCATTCTTGGTGGAGATTCAAGTCTGAGGTTCACTTCTACTTGTGCTTTGTTAGAACTGAGACTCCATCGGTTTGCAGTCCAAGTGCCACCCATGCTTGCTGACCAACTTTCACTCTGGTGATAACTGTATGTTAAATATGTGGCTTTATTTAGAAATCTCAGTGGCATTTACATAGTTCCTGTTCACAGCATTTACTGAATGTCAGATGTGTTTCATGACAGTTTTATTACCCTACCTGTGGAAAGCGTTCCAGACACTGAATACAATGTAGCTCGTTGTATTCTGAGACAGCACACTCTATTTTACTGGATTTAAAGTAACTGTGGTGGAACCAAGTTTCCAACACAGTATTTCTAATGCAACTTTGTACTGAATCTTGTTCCTATTTTTAATGCCTACAATAGTAGGGATGAAGTAAATATATGCTAAATTGTTCATTTTAAACTGTGTGCTGTAGTAGTCAAGTAATTAAGGAGAATGCATGAGGCAGAAAAGTATTTCCTGTACAGTTCTGAGCTATAAGCAAAAAAGGTCTGAAATTCTTGCTTCAGTTAGGTCACATTGCCTACAGCAAGGCCAGAATTTTACCTAAAGAATTAAAATGAAGTAAGAGACAAAATGAGGTGGGAGTGCAGTGTTTTGCAAAGGAGTCATGCAGCATGCAATTGCCCAAAGCTGAACTTTGCAGTCATTGTTTCATGACCCAAACATGAGTTACGAAAAGCAATCACTTTCCCATCAGTTACCACATTTATGAAGTGATGGAATTTTCCATAATTTCATAACCTGCAGCACTGTGATTTCTCCCGATTAGAAATTGCAGCCAACTGATAATGGAAAAAAATCTGCCAGCCCATATGGTGGAAAATTCCAAGGAATATTAGTACATCAAGTCTAAAAAATACCCCAGTGCTGTAGATTTGACAAGAGAATTTCTATTTTAAAAACCAGTTTCACTTAATACCATTAGCAGGACTAAGGATCCTTTGGAACCGAGGATGCTGTGCAGTCTGACATAAATGTGTGGCAGTGCAGGCAATTCATTATGTTACTGGGCCACTGGTAAAGAACATGGCTGAGAAATAATTAATCTGAGGCACCACTGGGCTAGTGACACGCTAGCACTACCTCACTAGAACTTAATCAGCTGTCTTTTCTGATGCATGCTCTGTTCAACTGGCAGTTTCTTCTTTCCGTGACCATGTCTGCTTAGTTCCTTTTCCATTATCAAGTTTACAGACATGTTTCTCTCAACACAGGAATTGGTCCCTACAGTCTGGGGTCCTGGCTGTTACCCATCTGACCCACACATCTTTTTAACGCTTAGGATGGGAACAGCAGACAACAACTGATAGCAGTAGTGAAGACACACAAAAAAAGACTTTCAGCCTTCTTTCAGTCTCTGTCTACACCTCCATCAACACACTGTTCCTTCAACTTGTTTATAATGGACTTTCTCATGCAACACCAAGTGATTTCTTTTGATGAAGGCTCACTCAGTCTGATCTCTTCTTGAAAGGTGTCTATTGGTGCCCTTTTGCCCCTTCTTCATATTAGTGCCTTGAATACTCCTTGCCACTCTCTTTTTGTACTTTTCATTAAAGTACAGCTTTTAGAAATTTCTTGCTCACAAGTCGTCTACTGAGCTCAGTCCTTGAAAACTACTTTCATGAATACAGTATAAAATGTTCCTACATTTGCAATCACGCTACACACAGAATTTAGCTCCAGATAAATTTGTCTCCAGGGTTTTATTCCTCTTCGATAGGGCACAAACTGTCTTTGTCTTGCCACTTCCTCTTGCTGTCTTTGCTCTCTGGCAACAAATAAGGAATTGTGCATGTGAAACCCATGTTATTTCTTTCATTTCTTCTCATCTTGGTGGTGGGACCCAAGCATTTTCTTCTTTCTGAGTGACACTACTGAATGTAGTCTTCAGTATTTTCCCCCCAGGCATTTGAGTGAGTTGTGCTGAACTGAATCCAAGTCTTAGAGGTCTGGCTCCTGTTCGTATTCTGAAAGTTCTGTTGGTCTCTCTGGAGCTCCATCTTGTGCTTTGGGGCTCAATCCATGCAAGAATGATGAATGCCCAAGGTGCAGACATTAGATAATTGCCTTCTGCTTTGAGAAAACACAGAGAAAGCACAGCAGCAGTGCACCTGATGCTTTACACCTGAAATCATCTAAGTGATGAGAGTCTCACAGGTATTAAGTAGTCGAGGATGCTATTTGTTTGTCTACATCAGCTACAGGCCATGTGGACGTGTGAGATGCAGATTTCCCACACCAAACTGGTAATGTTAGGATCCCAGTTGCTTTCAGGTTTCTCTGAGATCAGTAGACATGAGATTATGTGAACCAGCCCCTAGCCATGTCTCTCTCTTTCCTCTTTTCACTTATCACTATAGTAACTTACACATGGTCTCACTGGTTCCCCAGTTTCATGCCTTGTTTGGTATGATGAGGGAGAGCCTGCAGCTTGTATCCAGCAGATTTTAAAAATGTACAACTTGTTTTCAGACAAAAGACCAAAGACTGATTCAACAAACAAGAGTAAAACAAAGACAACCTGTCCTTGAGGAGGGGAAGTGGAAGGGGAGGGGCTGATCTCTTCTCCCAGGTATCCAAAAATAGGTCACGTGGGAATGGTTCAAAGCTGTGACACGGGAGGTTCAGACTGGACATCAGGAAGAATTTCTTTATGAGAGGGTGGTCAAACACTGGAACAGGCTTCCCAGAGAGGTGGTAGATGGCCCAAGCCTGTCAGTGTGTAAGAGACATTTGCAGAATGCCCTCAATAACATGCTTTAACTTTTGGTCAGCGCTGAAGTGCTCAGGCAGCTGGACTAGATGATCATTCTGTTCTGTTCCATGCTGTGCTGTGCTATTCATTGGTATAAGTAGTAAGCCGGCTCTCGGCAGCGAGGAAACAATAACAGCCCAATATAAGCATAATGGCATACAAACACCATGTGGATTCTTAGATTTTTTATTTCAATTTGTTTCTATAAAGACATTTAATAAAATTCAGTGCAAATACTCTTGCTTTGCACTGTGATGATACTATGATTCACTCCATTGCATCAGCTTGCACAAAGAAGCCCTCAGGGATTACATATGAGAGGAAGGCGTTTTAATTGGTTTAAAAATATTCTACAGACATTTAAGCAAATAGGCAGGTATGTACGGGGAAAGATTCTAAGAAGTGAAGATCTGAAATAATTATCCCTTGGAATCTCGGCACCAGACCTGGTGTTTCTCTAAGTCCTGCTGTAACTTTCTGAAAGGATCACACTAAGCTGAGACCTAGCTGGTACCTCTCCTCTTGCTTTTACTGGCCTTTTTCATTTCTGTAATACTTGTGGAGGGAAGCACTTAATGTGCAAATACTTCTCATGAATTACTATAGGGTTCTTAGTGGGTCTTGAAGACTTCTTCTTCAAAGACACAGTACTGAAATATTTTTTTTTTTTTGTTCCCAGAGAAAAAGAAGTACAAATAAGTAGAAGTACAAATTTAAGGGGAAGAAAAAGACACACATTAATTTGCATAAAGCCCAAAATACCATTCTAGATAACCAAATCAAATTGTAAAGTGATAAGTGATATTAATACATCTAGTACTTACCAAAATAAGTCCAGAGATTAATGAGGATGTGCCTGTCAGGGCAACATAGAACTTGGGGGTTAATGTGTTCAAAAACATACTCACTGAAAAAGAAAAGAAAGGAAATCATGAGTACAAGAGCAGGACATGTTCTCCACATGTGTTCCTTCCTCCTTCCAGTTGCCTTCCAACATCAGGTAAGTTATTACCTTAATTCTGATAAAAAAGACAGTTAAAATAACATCCTGTTCCCCTCCCCTCCCCTTCTTATGTCTAATACAAGCTGAATTTAACCTTGCAGTCCCTGGTTTCTCCGGCCCCAGCACCTGCTAAGAAGGAAGAGGCATGAACAGACTGAAATAGCTTTGGCTTCTACCAACTACCATGAGTCCTTTTGAAGACACATTCCTCATTCTGGAATGCAACCATAAGCCAGAGACATACTCAGACTATGTCACTGGGGAAATTTCAGACTGCCAGTAAAATTACTTCCTCTGCTTAGGTCAGGATATTCCCGAGAGAGAATATGCTGTGATGGGATATAAATGCCTATGTGCCACCTTGTTGCACAGTGGTGCTGCAGTGCCAACAATAACATGGAAAGCCAGGCAGCAGGAGACTTCACAGAAGAGTTTTCTCTTCCACTCCCCACTACAGCTTCACAGCTCATGGAATGCTGGAATTTTTCCTATTAAATTGGAAAAAATTTCCCATTACCCTGGAGGTAATTTGATTTCTAAAGTTGTGAGCCATCTAAGTCTCCTATGAAGATTCCACATGAATATATCCATTGAATAAGGATATCTTCTATTTGCTTTAAATATTATTACTGACTGCCATCCATAAAATTTGCTTTGGGAAATGCATTCCCATTTGGAAGAACCCTCTCAACAAATTAGCTCTGTGGAGCTCATCAGTGGAGTAGAATGAATGAGGCTCACAGGAAATGCTATTAGCTTTTCTCTGTCACCACTCTTTTACAAGCAACATATATTGGTTTATAGACAAGACCTCAGATGTGAATGGAGATTGGATTTTATTTATCTGTCATTTCCACCAGTGTTACTGCTTTCTTCTTTGCCTGCATATATACTGGTGCTCCTTTATCCTCTTTAAAAAGCCTGCCGCAATTCTTCACTCTGACAGCTCAGTCACAGAAACTGGCAAGGTGAACAGATACAAAGCTGGACGCCTTTAGATTGTATAGGTCCGACTCCCAGCTAACTGGAA
This sequence comes from Campylorhamphus procurvoides, assembly GCA_013396655.1. Taxonomy (NCBI): domain Eukaryota; kingdom Metazoa; phylum Chordata; class Aves; order Passeriformes; family Dendrocolaptidae; genus Campylorhamphus; species Campylorhamphus procurvoides. Next base: position 440,047 of record WBMV01000548.1, read on the forward strand.
TAATTCGGTAGATTTGATACAAGTGCATTCAACTACCAGAGCTGTTTATCTGGACTGTATCTCTCTACTCCGTTTGCCATTCTTTTCCCCACTCATTAAATATAAGAATCTTCTATTTAATTATGAAAATTATTATCTTCAGCCACTTATTAACTCCTCCCCCAGTCCCTTTGTCTCCATAAATATTATTAACAAAAGCAAACATTTTCTAATGAGAAAGATTTCTCCAAAACAGTAAAACTAAGCATCAGTGGTTAGACTGTTTCTGTTGTGAAATCCACGAGAATTCAATCACTGTCTCAGTGGAAACTACATTCTCGTAGTAATTCATCCCAAAAGTAAAAATCAATCCACTTTTGTGTTATGTGATATATATCACTATCCAAAAGCGAGTATTCCTTTACAGGCAGCATTTTGACACTGAAGAAATCACTATCATATCCAACGTCTCCTTCCTGTGGTAGAATCAGGGTTCCTTCAGTGTGTTGCAGTAAATTAGAGTCATTAGATAATGCTACTTGTCCATCTGCCTCTATTTGATAGCAGTATTTTTCTTCTCTATTTTCATCTGATGAAATATCAGGATTGAGGAGCAGATAGATTTCTGAGAAATGAGAACTGTAGACAATAGTAGGCAAATGACTGCAGAATAAAGAAGTCAAGTAGAATCACCAGCAAAAGATGGTACTGTGAGTCCTTTCTTCTGAATGCACATCATACCAGTGTATGCCTAAGTATTTCTGCCCACAAAGGGAAGATGGTGCAGCTATTCAGCTTGGAATATTATCTCTTGTCTGTAACTTGGTAGGAATTAAAAGGGCAAGTAACGAGTACCTAGAGAAAGAAACTTGCTTGATGTTCCTACAGTGTCAACTCATTAGAAATTACTGTCAAATCCCAATTATTTGCACAGGCTTTTGACAGTGAATGACCTATTTTAGGTGTGTTAGTACAGCTTCTTTTGTATTTTTTTTTAAAGAAAACCAGCATGACCTACAAATTCTGCTCAAACAAGCCAAGAATGTCTACTTATGAGAGCCTCCTGGCCTTACAAATACTGGCCCCGCTCTCTTTCTTTCCTTCTCTTTATTGCTTTCATTTTACTCATACTTGAGTCATCTAGAATAATGCACTATTTACATTTCCAAAAGTGCCTAAGTTACGTTGGTAAATTATTCCATCCTATTGTATAATATCTAGAGAAGGACTGTTATATCACTGTTAACTGTGCGTGCTCACAGAGACAGATTTACATCCTGTTCACTTCATGGCAGGCAGACAAGCTAAAAAAGCATACAAGTCATATCTAACATTCCCAATTCAAACTAATCAAAAGAGGTGATTGAAATGTTATTGAAAGCTGATGCCATTTCATTCCTGTTATACATGTTATTCATTGCCAATACTTGGGATTCATTCTGGACGTGGGAATAAACGAGAGGAAAATACAGGTATTTTTCAAGTAACAATCCTGTGAATCATGTAAAATGTATCACTCAGAGTGATAAAACACAGTGTTGCTTTATAAATTTCTTCAAGGTCTTAAGGCATACAGATTTCAAGCATGTGAAGAATCACAATAGGAGGGAAATACTGAGGATAAGCTGCTCAAAGTATCATCATTCTGCTGTATCGTTAATTACATTAGAAGGTCACTAGAGGAGGTAGCACTGCAAACTACCTACTATTGCCACATGTAGATCTACTAAAATGACAGCTCCATTACCTATTGCTAAATGTGAGGCAACATAAGTGCACAATAAGGTGCAAATAAAAATTTAATAGCAATGTTACATAAATCATATACACAAACAGATCAAGCAAAGACAGGACTGCATCATTTATGGCACCTCTAAGAAGAAAAGTAATATCTTGAATAGAATGTTATCTCAAAATACAGGTAATATAACACATATCTCAATCACTTTCTATAAATAAAAGCATTTATATAAATAAATTAAACTATAAATAAAAAAATAAATAAATATGCATTGTAGACCCAGAATTAAAGATCAAACATAATTCAAATAAACTGAAATACACATGAAGTGAAGGCACAGCTCTTTTTGTGCCAAGATCTCTGTATTCCACAAAGTGAGACAAGGTTTTTGGGTACAGTAGTTGCTTTTGTAAGAACAAATTGCTCTTAAAACATATAAAAGCTTATAGTCACAGAGCTTTTCTAGTGCATTACCAGCCCTAAGTCAGCACAACTGTAATATCTGGTCCACTAAGAAATTCCACTGCACTTTCCGCCCTGTCCTCTGTTATATTTGCTTGGTATGCAGACCGATGCAAATTATTTAACACCAGTGCCAAGAGCCTCAAATCCTTTAGACAGGCGACAAGCTAAGAAACCTATCGTTGGAGACCTTTGACACAGCAATTCAACTTCTTTTCACAGCAGCCACCCATTCAAGCTGCTGTTCAAACATGGTACAGAAGATATGGCAGTGACTGGCTTATTTCACAAGAACCTTGGCTTAGATTAATGAAAAAAGCTGTTGCAGCAATGAAGAACTCTTCAACCAAAGTGTCAGCAAAGAGAGCAAAATAAAGTTCAATAAACTTCTTTTAATAAATGTATAAACTTTCCCTGAGTGCAAAGTATGGCATACTCTTGACTTTAATAGAACTGTTTGTACATAAACTTTCTGAACTCTCAACTCCATCCTCGTAAGAATGTTAACAATACACTTTTGGAAAAACAGGCTAGGGTCAGGCTGAATTATTCATTATATACTATGATGGTCTCCAGCTCAATATAAATACAAACCCCACCAGATTTAAAGCTAGTGCAGAGTACTGCTCAGAAAAACAGAACAACTTTTACCAATTGCCAGGGTTTATCTTGGGATGCTACTAAGGCTTTTCAACTTCTTCAGACTTCTTAAAGAAATTCCCAAAGAAGAAGTAAGCATTCAAAAAAGCTGCAGAGAGATTTTTCATCTTGTTGCAGATGCTATGCAACTTCCTTCTGTAAGGCCTTTTGTCTAGATCTGTTTGCAAAACTTGAAAAAATGTCTCACTCGTAAACAAACACATGGCCATTTAGGCAGAAACAGCCAGTCTTGTGCTGTGCACCAGGACATCCAGATGCCCACTCACTCTGTTCAACCACCTAGTCCTGTTCTAAAGGCATGGGTCTGGATGAGGGTCACATTCAGAAGCCTGGAGCCTGCCCCAATGGCCAGCAGTCTGTTGCTTTCAGTGACTGCTGGATCAGAGACCAGGTGAGAGAAAAGGGTGATGTGCCAGTTGCTTCAGGTAAATTATAAACTGATTAATTACATAGTTGTGCATAATCAAAGTTCTGCCCTTACAAATATTTCAAATTAGTGAAATAAAACTTTCTGGAATGAAGACTACCACACTCTCTCTTTCATGTTTCCACATCTTAAATGCATCTTAAATTTCCCTTTCAATAGAATAACACAATAAAAACGGGGAATGAGTAGGGATAGTCTGTTCTGAAGAAAAATTTGATATGATGGGAGAGGCTTTCAGCCACGAAGCACAACCCAAAGAGAAGAAAGAACAGAAGGTAGTAAATACAGTACCAATTCCACGTGAAAAACTTTCCAGTTCATTTATTTATAACTGAAAAATAAAGACATTTGAAGATGACAGCAATAATATTCTCTCCATTTTGTGACCCAGTGCCCCACAGTGTTCCAGCACTTAAAAATGAAAAAAATCTTAGCAAATTCAGTCCATCTTTTCCTAACAACCCTGCCTGAGGATTGCAAACAAGTTCAGTTTAATCATTCTCCCCAACATGCTAACACATTAAATATCCAAAGGCAAAAGTGACACAATGATCTGTGCTGGCCTGCTTTTCAACACTAAGTCTATATTCATGTTACGATGTCCAAAAGTTATTTGATCCATCAAAACTCTGCCAAAGCTCAGTTCTAGCAGGAATTAGCCTGTGAAGGTTCTGGAGCTTTTGGGACATAGACAAATATACTGTGTCCTTCAGAGTATATTAGTGATCCAGCCTGTTAGACATTTAGATTGCTGAGAATAGTATACAAGGAAACATAATTGGTAAGAGACAAGAACTATCACAGTGAGGAGGGCAGAAGGGAAACCTTCTGACAGGTGCATCAAGGAAACCAAATCTGTAAGAAAAAAACAATTAAGACCCTCTTGCGACTTGGGAAAGTAAAAAGAAAAAAAACTAGATTAGAAACAGACTAGTAAAATACAGAGGTGAGTTAAAATTAAGAAATGGAATGGCAATAAAAATTAGCATGCATAGAAAGAAGAGACAAGAATGGCAAAAGTAAAGAAGACACAAGAAATGACACATTACATGAATGTAAATAATGGCTATTTTTACTTCAGCAAAAGATGGTTTGCATTTCAGAAGTGCCTTTCCACTAGGAGAAATAAGACTACCAACATTAACAGCCTCAGTCATTTAGGAAGAGATACTGTCCACAAGTTATTCTTTGGTATCAAATACACACCCCAAAGCCTTCTCTCACAAACTAAAGCCCTTAACAAAAGAAGCTACTAAAGACTGCCATTCCCAGCTATATTTTCCCAGAATGTCCTGCTAAGGTCAACTGCTACACTGTGCCTCAGGAACAGACAGGCTGGACATACAGGCATAGGAAGAACTATATCCACTCCAAGAAAAACATTCTGTCTTGGAAATTTAAATACTAAAACCAACTTAGTATAGCTAGACTCAAGCACAGTATTTTGCTGTTCCATTTGTCTGAGATCACAAACTTCCTACCTTGTGGATTCAGGGAGTAAAAATATGGACAAAAAGTGATCAACTTTCCCTATTGCAAGCAGCTATTATAATGCAAATTTGCTGTCACAGAGTTGCCCCTGCCAAGGGACAGGGACATTTGCGCTTGCTTTCATAATGCAGTGGTGACATGGGTTAATTATACAGCTGATGTTAATTGCAGAGCACCCTGCACGAACACCAGGATTTGCTAATACAATGGCAGCAAAAACTCTGTTTAAATCCCCATTCCCACTCCCTGCCAAAAACGACCAGAACAAAAAAAAAAAAAAAACAAAACCCAAAACAACAAAAACCCCACTTCCATTTAAAGAAAATAAGGGAGAAACCATTTCCTGGGCCCTTACAGCCCTTAGCTATCAGGAATTGAACTACACTGCCTTTCGTTATGACCATCACAGTGTAGACTCTTGGTACTATAAATAATTAATAATAACAATGTACAAGTGAAAGGAGGGACTGGGCCAAATAAGAATGCGGCATGATGGATGAGCAGTGATGTATTGAATAGAGATATTAATATTTGGATTTTTAGAGATGGGATGTGTAAAATTATGTTGTTGCTTGGTTGTCAGTCAAATTGTCTTGCAATGCTTTCAATCTCAATTCTTCTAAAATCAGGTTGCTTGCAAATTGATTGGAAACACTGTCATTATACATCTCCTCTGAAGATTTTAAAGTTTCAAGAATCATGAGGCCCTATCTTCATTTTTGCCTCAGTGCTGCACTCCATGGGGAAGTGCTCTCAGATTTGTGACAGAGGATTCCTTCGCTGTGAAATGCGAAAAGTTGGCTTTGTAGGTAGAACCAGTCCGGATACTGGAGAGAACTTTCATAGTTAGCTTGTGTTCTCCTTCTCTACACTACCAGCATGTGTGTGTATCATCAGTTTCACTAACACAACAGCAAAGGAAATCCTGATGTGATGCAACAGCGCAATGAGGATGCACTCCCTGATGGTCCCTCTCAGATGACTGCAGAGTACTACCATGCACAGACATCTCTGACCTTCTCTTAGATACACACTTGAAAGAGAAAGCAGGAGTACAGCTGTTGTACAGTTTATCAGTTAGATGCTTTTAAGACTTTTAGTCTTCAATTTAAGGCCCACAGTAACTGGGCTCTACTGAAAATCAGTAGTGATGTATTTCATTGGAAAAATGGAAAAATACCTTGTTTTCTACTTTGCACCCCCCAGTGTTCAAAGAAATCCCTATTTTAAAATTACCCTTAACATTAACTAATCGTTCATGTAACTAAATTGATAAATCTTTATCCAGTTTGGACAGGCACTGCTTGTGAAGTCAAACCTACCTGTTACCTTAACTGTCGATTATTCTAAGGCATTACACAGGTTTATGTGGTTTAACCTTTCTAAGCTGTATTAAACCAAAAGCCAATTACTAAACCTCATTATCTGGAGTAGTCTAAGAAAATTAAAGGCTTTTGTTCCGAGCACCAGATCAGTATACCTCTCTCAATGGAAAAGGTATGTTTTGCCCTCTTCTTTCATGCAACATTCAGGGAGCCAACTGCTCCATTATATCTTTTTGATGTTGGTTCATTAGCTGTCTAAAGAACACCCTAAACTAAAAGTCTGCCACAGTGATTAATTGCAATGCCACAGATAGCAAAGGCTAATCTACTCTAGAGAGATAAATCATGCAAAGAGTTTTCACCAGCAACTACTGGCATTCCACAAAAGAGGAAATATCCCATGGGTTCCCATTATCCAGGAACCTCTCTCAGAGGAGCTATTCCCATGCTGAGACAAAAAGAGACATATGAACAAAGCACCCTCGGCTGCCTTGCAGCCTCCTTTTGTGCCTCCTTTTCTTCCAGACAAGATTTTATATGAGCCCTAAACCTATAGACAGGAGCAGTGCTACACTTTGCATCCTTGCTTGTGTGTTGCATTCCCCAACAAACAGAGGAAGAGCATCATCATTTGTGCATCCAAAAAAATTGTCTCAGCAATGAAAAAGAGAATCAGGAAATATGGCTGAAATTTGCATATTGACTAAAACTTTTTTTTTTGTTTTGGAGAAATATTCTTTTCCAGACATTTCAGTCCTAACCTTGATAGCCTGACTCTTTATTAGTACATCTATTTTGAGAGTCTCTAAGATGCTGATCTCTCTGCATACAAGAAATTGCAAGATGCTTCTTGGAATAGAGGTGACTGGAAAACACTTTCGTAATTAGAGCCAGCAACCTCATGGAAATTCCCTGAAGATCTACAATAGCTGGTATCATTATCCTGTCATTGAAAACTCATCTATACTTCCTACTTACAAAATCAATAGGGAGCTCATGCCATTCTTCTCCCATGAGAAATTGCTGTATGAGGCAGGGGTTTATCTTTTTCCCCAGTAACTGATAGTCTGGGTAATGAGGCACAGAAAGGAGAAAATTATTTTTTCTATCAAGTGTGATTCATTATTGCTAGGTATCTAATAAATCAACTTACCTTTCCAAAGTATTCTTAACACTAAGTGACTCATAATTGTACCAAGTGAAAAAGAACACAAGGCAAGAAGAAAACTTCCACCTCTTTGCCTCCATTTTGGGGTATTTCTAAGAAAGCACAGCAGCAGGTTTGACAAGTGCTGTTTAATTTCCATTGTCTACCAGTCTCTTGGGATACCCAAAACTTATTAAAATGGAAAAGGCTCTGCAGTAACTCTGCAGACAGAACTGCAATCTGCATTCAGGACCTGACTGACGAGGAGGCAAACTTTGGGGGAGAATTTTGCATAATAAAGATTTTCAGTAGACTGAACTCCAGAGAAAGAGTTTCCGACCAAATGTACAGGAAATGGCACGGTGGAGGCTGAGGGAGCACCTGGCTCACACAGCCTTACTGACACACTGCATGAAGTTAGCCTTTTAAAACATGATCATCTTGATGCTGGGGTGGTCCTCCTGTCCTCCACAGGCAGTGAGACTCTGTCCAGTGTGATTTCCTCCAAAGGTCCTGCGTGTCTGCTATGGTTTTAAAGTTTGCTTTGTTCCATGAGAAAACAAATTACACCACTTAGTCTACCTCATTAGTATTAACAATAATGACGTTATTTGGTTTAGCCTTTGATGAAATCCCATGAGAAAAGGCAGTGCAAGACACCCACTAGTTTTCTTATTGAATATTTGATGGTTTTAATTCCAAACATGAGCTGTGGCTGACTTGGCTGAAAATAGCTGAAAGAGCATTTTGTCCAATAGTGTCTTATTTAATTTTCCTTTCTTCTGGTTAAAATTACTGACTCTTTTCAGCAGCGGCTCTCTTCATGCAGGTAGGAGGGACTACAGGCACAGTGGGGCAGGAATGCAGACAGGACTCAGTGCATTGTCACTTTACCTGCTGCAGCAGTTGGGCTGTCCAGAAAATACCACCAAATACATTAAACCCAACACTCTATGTTAGCTGCCAGCTACTGTCAGGTTTCTTTTCCTCTAAAGCTAAATACCATGGAGGGAGAAATGAAAAATGCAGGCCTAAATTAGCCAATTGTAGCACCCTTGATATATGCAAAGCTCACATGAGAACTAACACCTGCACAGGACTTAGATGAGAACCTGTGTTCTCACCCCTGTTGTGGCCCCACTCATATAGTGTATTGGCTCTACCTTGAAAATTCAAAGTGGTGTTTGGAAGCTTCCATGTTTAGGTCCAGCTGGGAACCTGTGAAAGTAAATGCTCATTTACCTGTGTGAATTCTCCAGGTGGGCATCAAGGAGCTGAAGAGTGCACCTCCACATTTTAGTAAATAACTCTAGGGAAATACTGTGCATGTCACACCATATCAAACTGTAGGTGTATTCCAGATACTGTGATGAAGAAAGAAACTTTAAAAAAATCCCCTAAGTATTTCTCTTTATGATTAAGAGGATATGTCTTGGGTTTTGCACTGTTCTATGCACAATGGATCATGAGAGAGTGCTGAGCTAAAGGGAGGTCATGCCAGAAGCATGGCTGGTGCAGCAACTCTGCCCTTCCCTTCCATTGCATCATGCAGGTCTGGGTCTCGAAAACAGGTAGGTAATGGCTTAAGATCCTCTCAGCAACTTCCCTCCTTGACACTGACTTGAGCACTGAGAAGTCAAGTTCCTCAAAAATCAGGCTCAAATTGAATGTCTGCAATTAGAAGGTGGTTTTCAAAGTCTGGTCAGCGAGTCACCGAGGTGAGACAAACCTCAGGAGTTCACCTTCCCCTTCTCTAGGGCTGGAAAGACCTGAGCACACACAATGATTATTGCCTCTACTCATTTCCAAACAAGACTGAATGCTGCTTCACTGCACCCAGTGACCAGAGGAGGCCACGCTCCAAAAAACAGCTGTGGTTTTCTTGCATCTGCTTGTTCCTTTTCTGTTCCCATTAGTGTATCTAGGACTAGTGACTGTGGCTGTGCTAATCCTCAGATGTTGGTGGTTAATTATGATAATCACTGCATTGGGATTTTTTCTGCTCTCCTTTAACTAGTCCTACTCAGATCACCCTGGAAAAATTGTGTTTGACAATAAAACTTGTCGTGTTTTTCTCTTGCTGCAGTACCAAAAGTTTCCGAAATATTTTTGCCAGTGAAAAGATTCAACAGCTGGGGATATCACATCCACTCCCAGTTGTCCCTACACCTGTGGCCAGGAACTAGCTCCCTGCCTGACCCTTGAGGAAGAGTGAGAGGAAAAGTGACCTGCAAGTGTGCAGCATGTGGAGCCAATTCTCCTCTGAGCACACATCTGAATGAGCAACTGCTTCAACAAAAAAATCCAGAAGAAAACTTTGAGAATGGCACAATACCAAAATCAATACAGCAATACACTCAAAGTGGGCTCTAGTACAGAAAGCTCAAAGAGGGAATGCAAAATTATTGTAGGAGCTACTTAACTTAATGCTTTTCAAAATGCCACTTGGCTCTGAAACAGAGACATTCGGAACCTGCTAAGTGTGTTTAAGCACTTGGAATTGTAGCATTTAAATGACCAACAAAACCCTTATTGCTCATAATTCAAAGCATGAAATACCACTGAGAGAAGGGCAGCTGACTTTCTGGCTAGAAGTGCCCATTAGAGAGACGCACTTAGGGATATATAATACCAGAGCAACACGGAATTTGCAATAGAGCTTGGCTTCTACTTGCAGCTTCATGGCTTGCTTGCCTGCGAGTTTTTCAGTGCAGTGCTTTAGGGCTTGGGCTCCCTCCTTGTGCTTTGTGAAGAGACCTAAGTAACCTTTTGTGTGCAGAAGCAGCAAATATCTTTGAACTAATTTCTGGCCCCCCTGCTGGACTCTTCACATACATGTAGCACCTTCCTAAACCCCAGCAAAATGAAGTGCTCTGGTCTTCTCCAAGGACTGTTTCTGGTAGTCATCCTCCAAACCAAGAAGATGTTACAGAAAATAGCTGACTGTATCCAAAGGAAAATATTTCATTTAGTGCTTTCCAGCAGACCTGATCTAGGTCCAGTCTGTCCCAGGATAGTATGGTAGTCTACACCACTGTAATCTGTGAAGCAGACCTGCCTGCTCTCAATATATATAAAGGGGTTGGAATATGAGATAGGCAATGAGAGGGTATGTAAAGGTGATTAGAACAAAAAAGTAATACAGCCTTGCAGACTGAAAAATGAATTTTTAGCAGAAAAAGTGAAGACAACCTATTGTGTTAGGTTTGGGTCTCCCTGTATTTGGCTAACACCTCTCTTGTTTTACTTTTTAAAAATAAAAATAGCTCCCTAAAGGAGGTTTCTCTGAGCTCCAGCAACACTGGCACTACTAAGGAATGGCTCCCTAGAAAAGTTCTCTCTCATAGTATGCAGTTAATCCTTCACATGATGAAGAGCTGCCACTGAGTAAATTTTGAAAATAGGCAACATCAGTTAGGGGAATTAAGGGAAACCATCTTGTCTTGTTAAGGCATTGCTGCCTGAAGGAAACAGCACAATACCTGAATACGTGCATCAGATCGACAGCAAAGCAAAGCCCAGAGTTGATATTGGTAGCAGAAGCCAAAGGCATGAAATATCAATAGATCTGTGAGCTTGAACTGGTATGAAGAGATGTTACTATCTTGTAGCTGTATTAAAACACGCATTTGTCTGACATGCAGTGGGGCAAAATTTGTTTACTTCTGCACGAATCTATCAATAAAGAAATATTAAATTAACCCTTTTCCAGAAGCATTCACAATTTTGTCAGTGAAGCATAACACTAAAAAAAATACTTAGCTGTTTTTCAAAGCCAGTACTTTTTTTTCCCATTAGCAAATTCTTTGCCCTGAGGACATTTAATTTTTAGATTAAATAAATAAATACAGTCTTTTTTTTTTAACCTGGGAGCTATGAACATGGTTTTGTGGGAAAAATGTGCCTCTTAAAATGGAAATGTTGTAATGGGCTTTTATACTTCTCCAAAATGGTGGTTTCCTTTGGCTGAGAAGTGAGACTCCTGAGGAAACTATAGCAGGTTTGGGTGCTCATGAAGTACACTCATAATTTGGATAATTAACTAAATGGCACAGAATTATTATCTTTTCCCTAAAGCTGTTTTTTTCCTGTAGGAGTTTTCCCAATTTAATTTGTCAGTTTTTCCAAGTTAAATTAATACTGCCAAACAGGTAAATCCTTCAGAGATTAGCTGGTCTCAAACCAGAGCTGGGCATTCAACTTGCACTGTTTTTTCCTGCGATTTTAAGTACTCTTACTGATTTTCAAAAGCAAGGAAACATTTTTAATCCTATACCTGATTGCTCCTATGAGGTGAATAAAAAAGGCAAGAGGGCATTGCTCAGAAAAACAAAGCTGTCTTTGCCCCATCTGCCAGTCGCATTGCTGTCAATGCTCTTTGGCTGCGACAAAATGCTGACTGTCAATATATATCAGAACTGAAGTGCCAGAAAATGCCACTGACATTTTTCCCATACTGAAGTTTTGGGAAATGCTGGCAAATTAGGCAAGCTGAGCATCACCGCGGCAAAATTATAAGTAAACATGTAGCACAGAAATTCAAATGAGTAATTAAAGCAAACCCTCCTGAGTTACAACCTGCTGCCTGGGTGTTTGAAAACAAGCCCCCAAGGAGTGGTTACGAAGAGGCCTCTTCACTGAAGTGGCCAAGGATGTTCTCAGGCCTTGGAGAACCTCCCTGCATGCAGAGCACTCTCGTACGAAGCAGCACAGCTTGCCTTCAGCGGGGCTGCAAGGGGAAAACAGAATTTTTGTCCTGCAGTTTCATATTTATTTAAAATGAAACCACGCAATTTCTTCCAAATCCTAACAGATAAGATTGGATAAACAGGAAAAAAAGCGAGAAAAATTGAGAAAAAAAATGAAACCTGTCTGGATTCTCTACTGACAGTCATGAAATATATCATTTTCTTTCTGTGTAGACCACTACTGCTTTCTCTCTTGCTCTGAGCAGACAGAAATTTTTTCACCAGTTATACTCCCTTTCTTTGAAATGTGTATCACCAGGAGCCCTGCACAGAGCTGACAGGGAAACCACAGAGCCCCTGTTAGCAGATGAGTCCATTAAAATCTTTTGCTCGAGGCCAGCCTCAGTGGAACCAAAGTGCTGTCCATACATCAGATTAGCTGAGACAGTTACATGGCTTGAAAGGACTGAATTATTTGTTCCTCGATCTCTTGAGGGCACACCTGCAGTTTAATTTCTCAAATACACCAGTGTCCAGCCCACAAGGCCACTTTTACTTTCTTTCATGCTCAGTAGTTTTAAAGCCTCTTCCTGCCTTCATTTCTGTGATGTGTATCCACTTGCTTGCCTTCACTGCAGTTCCTTCTTCTTTGACTTGTAAATTATTAATTCTGTCATTTAGCTCAGTTTAGCTTAATGTGCAATGTAATTAAAAAAAAAATTGGAGTAGATTTATCCTCCTGTCCTACCCTAACCTATCCTAAATTATCCTATCCCAAACTATCCTATCCCATCTGCATGCATTGGGAATGGTCTCAAAAGGCAAAGGAACTAGAGTGCAAAACTTCTGTTTATGTCTTTTCTGCCAGAAATAGATAACAGCATCCATTTCTGAAGAGTTCAGCAGCAGTTGCCACTTATACAGTCTAATCATATGGTAAACAATGATGGGCTAAATGCATAATGCATGCTGATGGGTAAAAAAATCTAGTCCAAGTTCCCACTGACAGAGAAAATTTTTTTCCCTCAGTACATCATTTTGCAAAGCCTTCCCTGAAATCAGATTTCCTCACAGTTCAGCTGAAAAGGCATGGAAGAAATTACAAGAAAGTGGTTGATGAACAAACAGATTTGAAGGACAAGAAGGAATGATCAGGAAACGCAGCCACTTATTTTATTTGAAGGAAGAATCAAAAGTTCCTTTAACCGTGAAGAAAAATAACCCTGGTAAAGAAAAGGAAACCATCACTGCCAAGGCTCTATCGCAAGAATGAAGCCCATGATCGATTTCCATAGTGCATGGTGGGGTGAAGGCACGGGGACTCATGGAGGGGTGCTGGTCCCTGAGGATAACCTGAGGAGGCAGCAGCAGCCCCTTTCACTTTGGGGCAGTGATGGCTCTGTACAACTGAACCCAGCTTTGAAAGGGAGCCCTAAGGACCTGAAATCAGTAAAAGCTGTCACATGCTACCTGCCATGTCCAGGTGAGAGACAATGTCGGCCCTTCCTGGACAAAGTCCTTTAGCGAGAGTGATGTTGCTCAGGCAGCATAGCCAGCAGGAGAGCAGCGTAAGGGTGTCCAGCACTGCCTCATAGCAATGGGTTGCTAAACCCTTGGCCCCTAAATCCCATGGATGCTGAAATCTGAGTTTGCCTTCTACTTACCTTCACTTTTCTCCATGTATTTGAAAATCTACATGCCTTATTTTTGCTTACTCTTCCTAGATTTTCCAAATGTGTGTTAAATTCTTATGGATACTGCCATTTCTTGTCCCATCCCAACAGGCTCGGCTCCTCTGGTGCACTACCAGGAGATCAGAGAGCCACGGCACTCATTCTTCCTTTAAAGAGAACTGAGAAAGAGGTTAAAATCAGTTCACTACCAAGGACTCAAGGTCTAACTCTGCCCCTTTATCACACACCACACAGTATCTGGCCCTGGGCACAGCAGCTTAAGTGCAGGGGGACTGCCTGAGCTGGGGGTGCAGCTGCAGGTATCAGTATTCACAGCTCGGGGCAAACACGATGGTACGGCGAGAGTTCATGTCACCAATCACACGTACTACACCTTATGTAACTTCATTTCTGACTCACGATTCAAAGAGTGAAACAGCAGGATTTACTATAATCCACCTTCTAATGCCAAAAGAATACCTGTTAAAACACGTATTAGAAAAGCCAAAATTCATTTCTTGTGTTATTTATTTCTTCCTCAAACTCTCCTTCCCCTTTCTCCACTTCTTTCATGTGATGCCGAGCCACAGACTCTCCAGGCAGTTTCCCAAAAACCCCTATGCTTAAAATGGACTTCAAGGAGCAAATTTTCAGCCAAGAGATTTAGCTTTCCATCTCTAATTAACAGTACTGGCAGCTCAGCATCTAAGCCTTTATGCATAACACCAAGAATTTACCCATAACCATTTGAGAGGTTTCATGATAGTTTGGTTGGTGTGATTTAGTTCAACAACTGCTCCAAAGCTTTTTGTTCCAGCAGCAAAACCTTTAGGACAGCTTTGCACCCAGTGCTACACACAAGTCATTGAGTGCAGTCACTCCATGGTTTTTAGATGCATGACCTTGGGCAGCATTTTCACATCTCTTTTTCTGAACCACAAAAAATGGGATAATTTACTGTGTTGTTTCAAGGTAAAAAGACATTGTTAGTCTAAAATAAGTCCTTAACAGGTACTTTTTTCTTCTGGGGGAACAGAAGACTGTATCAAAACCTTCTCATATTAAATGAAAAAGATACCCTATCTTACTCATGCTATTTTTTTCTCCAACTTGTTTGTCTTTAACATCTTCTGGATGACAGTTTTCAGCAAGGTACTTTCTCTATTCTGAACTTTCATACAACAATAAATTAAAAAATCTTCCAACAAACTAGACTTGCATTATCTGTTTTGACACAGATAATGTCTTCAGTTTATAAATTACATTGTGAAAGCCTGTAACAAATAAGGATAGTCATAATTTTGATGATTTTATAAAATGTTAGTAAACACTATTCTTTGCACTTGCATCTTTTGTCTCAATGGTCAAAGCACCTAATAAACAGAAATTAAAACTCTTTCTAATCCTGCAAATACAGCCTAATATTACGCCAATTTTCAAACTGACACGATCAGAGCTAAAGGCACAGAGATGTACACCCCAAAGCTTTGGTTCTCCTTTTTTTTATGTTCATTGTGATATTCTATTTTTAGATTTCTAGTCTGGTCTGAAGCCACTTTCTAAAGAGGGATTAAGCACAGCTGCTAGATTGCAGCATAATAATGGTGCTTTCTTATATACAACTAATAGAAGAATAATGTCTGCATATATGATAAAAGGGGTTTTATTAATGAAGTCACATGTGCACACTGCAAGAAAACCTGGGGCTCCGGAAAATGGCCAGAGCACTCCATTTGCTGGATTGTTGGTTTTGGGTTTTGGTCACATCACCATACAACAAGAAATATTGATGAAAAAACAGCATGCAGTAATGCTTTAGTGAGAGGTGCTTCACTCCTCTCATTATCCTTACGGATGTAAACTTCATGCTTTTCAACTCTGACATCTGTAACTAGCTAAGGGCATCTGGTTGGAAATGAGCCCAGGTATCCTGTACAGTTATAGAATCACAGAATTTCCTGAGTTGGAAGGGACCAACAAAGATCACTGAAGTCCTACTCCTGACCCTGCACAGGACAGATCCAAGAGTCACACCACATGCCTGAGAGCACTGTCCAAACACTTGAACTTTCTCAGGCTTGATGCTGTGACCACTTTCCTGGGGAGCCGGTTCAAGTGCCCAACCACCCTCTGGGTGAAGATCCACTTCCTATTATCCAACCTAGACCTCCCCTGACACAACTTCAGGCCATTTCCTCAGCTACAAGGAATGCTTGAGCAAGGTGTGTTACAGAGCAGAGAGCCCTGAATCACTGCTTACTGATCGGAAATGCAATGCGGTGCCATAGGACAGTGCCATGTTAAGGTGCCCACTGCCATCTAAGACAGCTGCAAATCTTGCTCACAATTTGGAATCCATTATTCATATTTTATTAGTATCATTCAGAATTATTAACAGTAGCAATATCTATTAATAAGTATTCATAATTACCATTATTACTTTAATCACAGCAAGTACAGCTATCCACTTGGGATCAAAAATACACTTGCATCTTTAACGGAGTTATGAAGGTTTTGCATGTAGTTCACACTGCTTCAACCACAGTACAACCACATAAATAAATACAAATTAAATTAATATAATTGAACATGTAAAATAAATATATTTAAATATATGCTATATAATCTGATATGAAAACTGCCTTTTTTTTTTCCTGGCAGCAGCTAGTTCAACTTTTCCCTACCAAGGGAGGAGTTAAAATTACAGTATTGAGAAAGAAGAATTTATTTTGGATCAAGGCAAATAAATGATGAAGGAATCAAAAGTGTCATTATATTAATACATGACTTAGAAAATCTACAGGGAAAGCAAAGAGAGTTACTGTGCTCAGTGTTTCCCCTTCTTCCAATGTCAAGTGTAATTACAGATAGCAGCAACATGTTGACAGTAAGCTTAAAAGGTGTCCTAGTTTAGCAGGAGGNAAAGAGGGAAGTGGTGGGAATAGAAACGAAGTGTCACATAGGAAAAAAAAAAAAAGGCAGGAGAAACACCTGAAATGCAGCCTCCCCCTGTCGCCAGAGACAGACTCGTGGCAGCAGTGGGTATCCCTGCTGCAGTGGAACAGATGGCTGCAAAGGCTGAACGGCACAAAGATTGCAGAATATCCCGCAAAGCCATAGAAGGAAGGAAACCAGTAGCATTGCTTAATAGTCTGCTTATTTTACAGTCAAGTGGACTGCCAAGCAACTAAGCCATAACAAGCTCCATATTTAGGGGAAGAAATGTTTGTCTTCTGTCTGTCCCTGCTTGCAAATGGCAAGTGGAGGGCATTTCTAGGCCAGATAACTTGAGTACAGCATGTTCCCCGAGCCCTGGGCCTGTGCTGCTGGGCAGCCGGTGTTAATCATGGGAACAGTTGACACGTGCCTTGCCAGAGTCCAAGTTTGTCATCATCACTGTGACTTTCACTCTCTACTGTTCAAAACAAAACACACCAAAATAAAAAAGAAAACCTCACAAAAACCTGCAGTTACTCAGCAATCTGAGATTCCCACATTACTTAACATGACTGGATCTTTTTTTAGGATTCATAAATAACAGCCCGCGGTAACAAAAAGAGCTTGATTTGGTTGTCTAAGCATGTGCATCCAAAGCTGTTTGAGATGCACAGGGTAGCTGATACACTGACACAAAGCACAGACAGAATATCCCCAGGGACCAACAGCTGGCAGCCAGGTCAAATACCTTCCAGGACATCTGAAAAGGCTCTGGTTGCCTCATTCAGGCAACTGATCTGAGCCCTAAATGACCTCTTCATGTCTTGCATTCTCTAGCTGCATCACCCACCAATGAAAACTGGTTAGTATTATTATCAAAAAGCACCTCTATAAAAGTACAAATAAATATAGTGTGTATATCTAGAAGCACATCTTATATCACTCACAAGGACTAAATATGTAGTATTCCTTCTGAATACAAGCACATATTGAAGACACTCACTCAAGAGAATCATCTTGTAAACACAATGCTCAAGCTTGAAGAAAGATGGGATTAGGGCAAATGGCACAAGATGCTAAAGAATAACACTTCAAGACCCCAGCTAGTCCAGTGACTGTCCCGTGGCATCCTGCTGTGGGAGAAGGACAGTGCAGGAACAAAACACGCCTACTAGTCATACACAAAAGCGGGACAAAATGACCCCAGCCTGGGCCACTGACACCCATAACATTATTTCAAGGATAAATCTAGTTGGTCAACCTCAGCACTGCTATCCACAGGAGAAGATGCCATTATCTGAGTGCTCATCTCATTAGTGGCTTTTCAGGAAGCACCTGGCCGTGTTTATTCTTTTACCTGGACTCAGCTATCTGACATCAATGTTTTCCAGGATCCTGCTTAATGGTGATAGAGTAACATTTAAGGTGTAATGAAAAACTATAAACTAAGTGTACAAGCAGTATTTCAGCCTAGACTGATATTACATTAATGCTCAGGTATAATATTAAGGAATGAAAAAGAATTGCTAAAAAATAATGATTTAAAACAATCAGCCAATTTTGAAACTGACTCTACTTGTAATTCACTGTTTTACTTCAAATAACAGGACCAAATTAATGATAAAATCACTGTTTTCCTGCAATCTGAAAAGATAAGAATTACAGTAGAATTCAGCAATGGAAACATCCACTGGCTTATCAACACTAAAATTTGTTTGGAATATGACTAAAGTGTCTTTGCTTGGGAAATTACTGCACTTAAAGTTGCTGTTTTCAGTTCCAAATTTATGATGTGTCACAGCCTTGACTCAGTTCCTCTCTTTATATCCCAACGCTAAAACTGACAAGAGAAACCCCCAAGCCCACAACTGAGAACAAACCATTTCCTGAAGGGGGATGTAATGTAAAAGCTTCTTTATTACATTCAAGCTATACAAAATAAACACTATATGCATATGTAAAATATACATATGCTGTTACTCTTTTATCCAGTAACTGCCACAAACACAAGCAGAGAACACAAAAATTGTGTCATTGCTTTAAGCAAGAGCTGCTCTGCAAGCACAGCAGCTACCGTCCACTCACCACAGGCACTTGCTGCTAAGCAACTTTAAAATCTTGTTCGAAGCAGATGGAATTAGTGACTGAAATTGGAAGCAGTGTTGTGTTGTGCAAACATGTACGGGGGTGAAAGTGCTTCCAGCTGTAAAGCTGCAGCTGAAGAACCAAATTCTCTTCCTTACCCATTAAAGATAGCCACTGTCAGTCTATTTGGAGACCAGAAAATCCCACTTAGCAGAAAATTTAACTATCTAAGAGGACTTGGTGAAAAGTCTCCTCTCAGAATCAGGTGTTTAAAAAAATAACTCACAAATTCCCTAAAAAATGTCATGAACTATAAATGCATGACCAAGAGCAATCATGGAACGGAGTCTGAAGACCAGCCAGATGTGTCTATAATAGACAAAATGACTAACTGTTTTTTGAGATGCACTGTGCATCAGACTGAGCCTTATCAGCCAAATCACATGCAATACTAGGAGTCAGTCATGAGCAACAAATAAGTAAGTGACAGGTTCAAGACAAAAATATGATAGACTGCTCCAAGCCAAATAACTGAAGGCCATGTCATAGATAACAATAACTATCTTCTTTAACTGTCTGTTTGCTTCCTTTCTCCAGTAGGATAGGCTTGTTTTCATCGTATTTATCTTTCTTACCATTTCAGGGATCATATAAAAGAATAAGTCTTTTAGCTTTCAAAATACACTCAGTGCCTATTTGTAAATTGAAAATACATACACACCTTTTGGCTACCCATACTTTGGAGGCTTTAACTCATTCATCCCAGAGACCTAGCTAAGCCCTCTCTGTAGCAAAGCATGCTTTTAAACCTGATCTGTACACAACAAACTGACAAATGTATTTTTTTAGATTTACTGAATGAATTTAGTGCACCTTTTTATGCTCCAGCAACCTATCTGGCAAGCTGTGTGGGCTGTAATAGAAAGGAGGGCATTGTGTTTTTTACAGCTAAGGACTGTAAAGACTATGTGTCCCAGAAGAACCTGGAACACCAACTCTTGGAAGTGATCATACAGAACATGAAACATGGCATGTTGGGTCATTTTCTCCACTGTCATCTTTAGAGTTCTGAAAAACAGGCAGAAAAATTGAGGTAGCTCTTTAGTACATTCACAATATATATTCTGAAAATACGAGATTTTTCAGAGTAAAGGAAAAACTATGCAGTAGGAAAATCTCCATGGGGCCATACCGGCAATGCTGAATGGGTGACTAGATCTACACTCAGATATCCAAGTTCTGAACTGCAAGAGAAGGCACCACAGGAAGCTGCAAGAGATCTTTTTAACAAAGGGAGACTTTCAGGTATTTTTCTCTGAACTGCAAGGTGCTAGATCTAAAGCACGTAACAGATTGAAAGGGACCTTATGGCAGATGCAGCTGAAAGGAGGGGAGGCATCACTAAGGAGGGCATAGATGCATTTGCTGTACTCACTTGTTCATTAGAGGAGAAAAAAAATGGAAATACCTCATTTTCACAGGAGCTGAAATTAGCATGGCAGCCCATGGGAAGGCACAGCTGGTACTTGGGCTTATTGCTACCATCAAGGCTGAATGGCCAGCAGGATTAGGAGCACGCCAGGCTCAAATAAAAGAGAATTAGGTGGTTTCTCCTCTCCCCTGCTCCCACTCCACCCCAGTTCTGTTCTTTCCTAACTGTGCTGTTAAAGCACATCCATCCCACTATTAACACAGCTTCAAAGAGAAGGCTGCACTGACCTGGGAACAGGACTACAGTCTGGGTTCCTGGACATTTTGTTACAGCACAGATTGCTTCCAGTATTGAAGAGGGAACCATCTGGGAACAAGAGCAAATGCTCGGCTACTTAATTGGTGCTTTCAGTAAAACAGACCACAGTTGAGATTGACAGACCTAGAGAAAATTACAAAAGCAGCCAGCAGCTGTCACTAGAGAAAGAAAACAGAGCCTGCCTTCACTCCAAACTCTGAATGATTTGAAAATAAAGTAGGAGTTGTGTCAACCTCTCCAACCCCGGATCACCTTGGCCATTGCAGCTTCACCACTCCAGTCCTAGAGACACTGCCTGTTTTCCCATCCCAAGCAGAAGAAGGGGATCTGGCTCTATGAACATGACGAACTCCTGTTCCCACAGCAGTCAAGAACTGTGTGGTATCATTTGGTATGGGAAACTATCTGCCACCCACCTTCTCATCTAGATACTGGAATAAAGGGAGACTGACATATTTAATTTCTAAAATGGCCTCATTTACTGGAATCACTTAAATGGCATTTCCAGCATTTCCCACTATTTCCATTTTATGGATGTCTCTTAGTTTCTTCATGGAAACGGAAGCATTCTTTAAAGAAGAGTGGGCAGGATTAAGCATGTCACCATCAACCCGCTCACATTTGCCCCTTCTACTGTTTCTTTCATCCTCCCTCCTCTCTTGCCTATATATAGTCCACACTCATATCTGGCATATGAGATTATAGCTCTCACACTTTCCAAATCACCCACAGTGCAAGAATTTACTATTCTAGGATCTTCCATGTTGCAGACTTCCCTCTTTCTTCTAGCTCATCACCCCTCTTCAATTTTCTTGTTGCCCAAGAATGAAGATGATCTGACCTCCTCCTTCAGGTTTCCAACCACTCTTCTTAGTTTATTTCAGTCTCCCAAGATCAGCCATTTAGTCTGTGCTTGATTTTGCAACAGCTTGCAAAATATAATTTGTGCTCGATTTCTGTTTTTGTCAGAATCTTAAGTTTTAAAACCAGCTCAAGTTTAGTATTTAGATACAGAACAGAACATAAACAATAGGCTGTTTGGAATAGAGAAACTTTTATATTACCTTGAGCAATGGCTTAAGTGCTGACTATTACATATAATATCCTCATAAATTTAAGGTGACCCTTCTCAACTCATGCCCTCAGAATTGTTGATGCTCTGCTACTGTGGATCAATGGACATGTCACTAGGCCTTCCACCAAGCAAGCATCTGTGGAAAACATGGGCATATCTATGGGTTGGGCAATTAACACTACCCAGTACCTGTTTTCTTGGCATCCTCCAAATATGTATTGTTAGCTTTTCAGAAATATAACCAAAGGGTCAACTGCACAGCAGCAAGATGAAAGAAAACAAGGTTAGTCATTTGTTATGCTTAGAAACCATAGTTCATCTTTAGCAGATGTGAACTTCAAACCCTTTATCAAAGATCATTCATGCTTGTCAAGAGACCTGAGAACACAGGAAACAAGGTGGTATTTCATTTTGAGTTTCTGAAAACTACAAGGAGTGTTATGAAAGACATTAAAACTGAATCAAATAAACCATGCTGAAATTTTTACATGAATATTACTTTCAAGTACTTTGACCTGCCTGCACTGTTTTGATACAGCATGTACATTCTTGTAGAGTAGTTCGCGTACATTCTTATTTCAACTAAGGAAGTTTATTTCAATTTATCCGAAACCCACGTTGTTAACTCAATTTAGTCTTAATTGAGAATCTGTAGGGCTTTTTATATGATCTTAATTAACCCTTTTTAAAAAAAAAAACATACTTTTATTCAAAGCTAAGTCAGAACACATCCAGACAAAGTAAGAGATGCTGTATTATTTCTGAGAATAGCAATCACAGAAAAGACTGATCTCATCGATCAGCCTGAGCTCTTAAGAACTCAACACAAAGGTTTTCAACATCTGTGTAGGCCAAGTCTCTCATGGCTCAAACCCACACTGACATGCTGTTCTCAAAGAAAAGATGACCAGTGGCAAATGACCAACACTCAAACTTGATTGCAATGAGACAACTGCTATTCTTGACTTACTTTTGCACATTAGCACATTGCTATAGCCGGTGTGAAATCACTTGAGTCTGTGAAGGTTGTGTTTTGCCTTGGACTCATTTATAATGCCCTGGAAAAAGCAACTTTATAAAGAACAAAAGAAGTTTACCAGTACTTTTGCTCATAGCTAGCTCTCTATTCTTCGTGCAAAGAATGAAAGCAAATGAAATGTTTGACTTTTACAAAATGTTCAAAATATTTCTTCACAGAATCATTTAGGTAGGAAAAGACCTCCAAGTTCATTGAGTTCAACCTCTGACTGATCAATTAGACCATGTCAATTAGACCATGGCATGAAGTACCACGTCTGGTCATTTCTTGAACTCCTCAAGGGATGGTGACTCCCATTCCAATTCTTGACAAACCCTTCACTGAAGAAATTCTTCTGATGTTCAGTGTGAACCTTCCCTTGTGCAGCCTGAGGCCATTTCCTCTTGTTGCATCACTAGTTGCCTGGGAGAAGAGACTAACCCCCACCTGGCCATAACCTCCTTTCAGGATATTGTAGCGAGCATAAGGTCTCTCTGAGCCTTCTTTTCTCCAGGCTAAACATCCCAAGCTCCCTTAGCTGCTCCTCATATGACTTGCTCTCTAGAACCTTCACCAGCTTAGTTGTCCTTCTGTGGACACACCCCATCACCTCCATGTCTTCAGTGTAGTGAAGGGCCCAGAACTGGACACAGCACTCAAGCTGTGGCCTCACCAGTACAGGGGCACAATCACTTCCCAAATCCTGCTGGCCACACTATTTCTGACACAGGCCACAATGCCATTAGCCTTCCTGGCCACCTGTCACACTGCTGGCTCATGTTCAGATGGTTCTTGTTGCCTAAAAATGAAGAAGAATTCTCTGGACAGTTTTAGTGTAGAAAGGTAGAGAGCAGTTCTTTAATTAAAGTACTTCAAGGGCACAATATGCACATTCCATACTGCCCCCATCCCCCAACGTAGGATTTACAATGTTATAACGCTACCTCATTATAATATCTAACCATTATTCATGGTAACACCCACCCTGAAAATTGTCCGCCCCTTTGGACCTTCTTCAGGCACACCTCCCTGAATTGAGTGGGTGGTCCCAGACATCCCCTCTTCTTCCATATCATCCTCTTCATCAACACCTTCTGTCCTGCTTGGAACAATTTCAAAGTTTCTGGGTCTTCTGAATAGTTTTGACTGGGACATATCAAAGAATGTGCCTGTTTTTTTCCTAGGTACATTCTATACAAACTAGATGTTCCTGCTAAAATCTTTATCCATTGAAATCCTTGACGAGGAACATTAAACAATATTGCAGGACTCTAATACAAAGATACTTAGCTAAAGTGCTACTAAAAGTGCTAAAAGAGCTATAATAAATTCTATATAATCCTAGATTTTAAGGCATCGCTGTCGACCAGCACCCCCAGTTCCTTTTCCACTGGGCAGCTTTCCAAACACTCTCTCCTCAACTCTGCATGGGGGTGTTATGATCAAAAGACCCAGCACTTTACCTTATTGAACCCCATACACAGTTGGCCTTGGCCCATCAATCCAGCCTGTCTGGATCCCCCTGCAGAGCCTTTCTGCCCTCCAGAAGATAAACATTCCTGCCCAAGTCAGCAAACTTCCTGAGGTCGCACTTGATGCCCTCATCCAGACCATCAGTAAAGATATTACACAGGACCAGGCCCAATGCTGAAACCAGGGAACACCACTAGTGATTGTCTGTCAGCTGGATGTGGCACAGTTCAGCATCACCCTCAGGGCCTGGACATCCAGCCAGTTTTTAAGCCAGCAAATAGGGTACTTGTCATGTTCTCTTATTTGACAATTATTTTATAGATTAATGTCTTAGAATTACTGTTCACAAGTTTATTTTTATTAGATCTAATTCTGACTATAGCCACTGATAACTTTTGCTATTATTTGACTGGCTGTCCTCATTTTCTTCTTCAAAATTATTTAATCAGACCAATTCTGTGAGTTTGGATGCTAGAAAGCAGCATTACAGCCAAACAGCTGTTATTCAAGTTTAGAATTTAACAGCTGAAATAACTATGCATCTTTTCCTTTGAAAGGTATTTCCAGGATGTACATCAGAAATAGACAGCACTAATAGCCAGATTTTAGCAAATTTAAAAAACCCACCAACTAAACAAAAAAAACCTAGAAAGCAATCAGCAACTTCCAGCAGCTGATCTTCAGAGCTGAAATGACAGTTTTTGAAAGCCAACCTGACAGTATGGTCCTCCCTTACCAGAACATAAGGCAGCATTAAGTCAGCTGCAATGCACGCTTCCCCATGCCACCTGCGATACACCTCCAACATCGCCCTCTCAGTATGTCTGAAATGCTTCTGGAGATGAGAAGGTAGTCCAATTTCCAGTTATATGTAAACTTTTGGAGTCCCCGCACATGGGAATAACAAGACTTACTGCCTGCCATGGTACTGAACTCCCTGTCAAGAAGCAGGAAGAGCACAGCTTCTCCTCAGCAGTGATATGCTATACAGGAAGAAAGCTTCAGGCTTTTCCTCTGCTAGGAAAAGACTGCTTTAA
The DNA here is from genome assembly GCA_013396655.1 of Campylorhamphus procurvoides. Lineage (NCBI taxonomy): Eukaryota > Metazoa > Chordata > Aves > Passeriformes > Dendrocolaptidae > Campylorhamphus > Campylorhamphus procurvoides. The sequence goes on from WBMV01000548.1 coordinate 465,015, forward strand.
TTTCAGTACACTAATCTGTTAAAAACAAGTCAGTTATAATTTTAACTGACAACAGCTGTAAAAGTAAAATAAATAAACAAATAAACACAAGTTCTACATACATAAACAAAAACTGGCAGGTTCTTTTTAACTCCTTTGTCCATAGTTAGATTGTTCAATGACATAAAGATGCTTCTTTCTTCCTCATGTAAACCAAAGCAGGTCTGGAGTACATACAAATCACTGTCCTAAAGGAGAACAACTGCGAATGCAGAGGCCCATATTTGCTGCCAGCCTGCAGACAGCAGCTGGGCCGGCAGCGACTCGCTCCACAGTGATGGCGGCTGCGCTGATTAGACAGTCGTATCGCTTTGTTCCCTCAGGGGAGCCTCGCTGTTTAAGGGGATTCTACTAAGGATGGCAAGTCCAAACATGAGCCTTTTCTTTTCGTCTTTTTTCCATAATTCTGTGTGAGTACTTATCTGTATTTCATGGAAGAATTAACTGAATGTCACTACAGACGCACAAACAAGACATAACCTAACTAAATGCCAGGCACGGAGTTCACTAAACTGCTGTAGTACAGGGCACTGGTCTGAAATCTACAGCTTCATTAAATCTACAGCTTCATTCCTCTCTGACAGGCAGCCAAGCCCCACAGAGACTCTAAGTCATTAGTATACATGCGATGCCCCAGAGCGACCAAGCGCACGTCTCTGCATCCAGACGGTCACTGTGATGCGCAGTGCCCACAGCAGTGCCACCTCCCGTGCTGTGGATGTATAGCCCAGCACAGTGAGAACCCCATCTGTGAAAATACTTACACCTGTGAAGATGCGTTTAGAAAAGGTTCATTGTAAAGGCCTTTGAATGCTCATTTTCTGTGGGACCCCTCCCTGATGTGACAACCCATTAGTGCTTTATCCTGAGTGGGCAGTTTAATCACTTTGTTATCATAGCTGTTGTATCCCTGTGAGCTGGGGCAATATTCCCTCGTCCCACTCTAATGTGGCAAACGTAAATGATACTAAAGATAATGTCTTATTTAACAAACAAGAAATCCTTCACCCCATTCCTAACTCCTTGTGCTATCAGAACACTCCAGCCAAAGATGCAGAAAGATATCTCTAGCAGGTCAGCAGCCATAGAGGAACCTGCTCCCACTTGTACTGGAACAGAACTACTCTTCTGTCCTGTGACCAAGGACACATTATTCTCCTGTGAGATGCTCATGTGTTAGGCCTCTCACACTTTGGTGGGTTCCTGGAGGAACTTCACTCTCAAATGTGACGCTTACAGTTCAGATCTTGCTGCTTTTTTATCTGGCTGCTCATTTCCATCATTTGGAGCTTCTCTCCATCCATTTGCACCGGCAGCCCGATGATCATCCTTTTTGCTCTGTTCAGCTTATCTGGAGTTACCACTGCAGACTATGCAAGCAACACCAGAAGCAGAGAACAGTCAGGTTGATGCATGTCGCAGAGTCAGAGGAACAATTTCCCCCAGCTCATTTAACCCTCTAGCAGGCCTTTGCCTCCATCCACTGCCTATAAAACTTCCAGAGCTTTGCAGCTGGACTGCTTGGGCTCATGTTCTTGTGGATGACAAAGCACATCATGGAATCTTCACACACAACTTGATACGTTTCTTTGCCAGCTAATTTGATTTTTCTCATCTACTGTATTCTCTTTGATGACGTAAACCAAAGTCTGAGAGTATTTTATCAGCAGATGATTTGAGTGACTCATTATTACCTAACCTGATCCAATACAGTGGCACAATCTACTGCCAATGCGACAATCCTAGATATTTTACTAATAGTAGTAATGAATGCAGCTGAGAGGAAAAAAGGTTAGTGGTGCCAGTATTTTCCACATTCTGGTCTTTTTGTAAACATTAAATGCACCTTTTAGCATCTTTCAGTATTGCTCATTACAATGCTTTTCTCCTCTTTTGTGCCTAGTAATATTTTCATTGTGCTATGTCAGTTCAGAGTCAGTGTGACTCATGTTACATACCCATAAGCCCGTGATTTATACAATTAAGGTTCTGCCTGGGATGTTATCCTCTCACAGCAGTTATTATTTTTCTTCTAGCACAAGTAGAATCTTACTCTTCTTACAGGTAGAGTCTGCTGCCATTTTTTGACTTCCATGGAGCTGTAATAGATGCCCTTCCCTTCAGGATTTGCTTTCTAGCAGTGTCCTCATCATATGATCCCTTACTACTAAAAAATGCAGCAAATACATGAAGTGAAAAATATCTGATCTCCTTTTGCTACTCCCATCCAGGAACTTTTAAAATATGTAACTGAGTGCATTTTTTTTCCTGCACTTGTACAACTACAACTCATCAACATCAAGACCATATCCTCTTAAAACTCCTTGATGTACAATAACATTGGGTACTCCCACACTTTTCCCAGACTCATTCCTAGTGGTAAAATGAAAGTCAGCGTTTGCTGGAGTGATGACATACATGAAATCACATTATCACTGCAGATTCCAAAATCACTGGCACAGGAGTGGCACATTAAACATGAGAGGTTAAGGGAGATGAATAATGTTTCCACTAGCATCTTCAAAATCTCCTTATGGCTTCTTAGGCTACAATCCTTTTGAACAAAAGGCACTTTCTTCAAGAGCTCATTACTCACACTCTCATTCTTCTTCCTTGTTCAGTCAAACCTCTACAAAAGCTACACTGGGGCTATACAAAGTTGGAAGGTCCTCACTAGAGCTATATACTTTCTCTGACAAACTCACCAACTTTGTATTGTTTTCACTTAGGCTCCTACTCTATCTAGGCTGAAACACTATCTCAGCATCCCGCAAAGCATGTACCAAGGAAGACCTTCCCAGTCACTTGCTTCCACAGAAGAGGTCAAACATATACTTTAATTTTGTATGGCTGCCATGTAGTTTCACAAGAATTTCCCTTTCCCTGTACTTATCAAAACACCTGATAAACCTCAAGATGCCATTTCCAAATGAAATTCATAGAGAGCCCTAGGAAGTCTGAAAATACTTTCCATCTAATCCTGGGAAGCAATGGCACATTTCTTGGTATAGGCAGAATATGGGTTCAGTTCCACTCCCAATTTCTGAGCATCTTAAGTTGATGTCTCAGGGTAAGTTTCACCTTGACCAAACACAGTAAAGTCAGCCCTTTTTTCACTGAGCTACACCAGATTCCGAGTAGCAAGTGTTTTTTCCTCTGTAGTTGTTCAGCTTATTTCCCTAATATAGCATTCCATTCAATAGGGAACATATTGACATTTTTAAGATTCTTTAATCTCTCATAATAGATAGTGGCCTTCACATGAAAGGATCTAAACAGTGATGTCACATCAGTATTTTCACCAAACAGGAAAGATATCCATTAATCTAAAAAACCTGGAATACTCTCTCTGAATCTCACATGCTCTTTTCATAGCACTTTACAGACCTTTTCCTGGCACTTGAGGGATCAAGCTGGGGATTCTAGCTCAGATGAAAAGAGATGACTTAGGTTCTTCTGAGAGTAAGTTTTTTTTGCCAGGCATATCTATTAATTATCCCCAAATTACAGTGAAAAACTAATGCTTCTAACTCCAGCTCAAATAATATGACAGTCTTCACTGCATGTACTGCACTTCCTATCTGGGTCACACAGCCCAAAGGGACTCTAATAATCTTTCAGTCGCCCTTGGGCATAAAGATTTATCCCTATTTCTAGTCCTGTAAATTAAAATGGTTGAAGCTGAAGCTTGTTTGGATCTCAAAACATTTTGCAAACATACATATTGATTGAGCTCATATCTGTTACTGGCTCTAACTTGGAGATTGGTCCTGCTTTGAGGGAAGTGCTGGTCCCCTCAAATCTAAATTATTCTATGATTTTTGTCCTAAATCTGAAAGACTTTTTGTCACTTTTGACCAATCACAGACCCCTCCACTAATTACAGCTCAATGTTTTTAGCTATGGCAAGGACGAAACAATTCAACAAGCAAAAGGTTACCTACTCACTTCATCTACCTTCAGATTTCTTCCCCATTCCACAGGCTCATGTGTGGACACAGCTACACGGGAGACTAGCACTGTGTTCAATAACTTTACATCAGACCCTTGCAACCTCTAAGCCACTGAGATAGGAAAGGGGATCCAGGGAGACAAACTACTAAAGACTATCAAATTCCTGAGTCTGATCCAGCCTGTGAGATGTCTCAGTTTCCTTCTTTGTGGAGGAAGAACTGACAAGGTGCACTTAAACTCTTGCAACAGTCTGCTTGTGAACAGCTCAATATAGTGAATTCAAATTGCCATTGGTGCTGCTGGAGTAGGAGGACTGATAGTCAAGGTCCTGTCCTCCTAAACATGCAGTCCTAGTCTTTGGAGACCATACCTCAGGTATCTAACAAAGGGATACAGCCAAAGGAGTTTACAGAACCTGCAGAACACTCTTTTATCTCAAATTTGTATTTTTAAAAAATACATTCATTTAGAAAATAACAATACTAGCACTCAGTAAATCCTCAAAATGTACTGTAAGTGCAAGGTGAGACTACATTTTCTCTCCAGATACCTTGAAGATGCACTGATGAATTCGTCAAGTTTATTACAGCTCCTATAATCTCAACCCCTTTCATAACTCAGGTTTACTCTGGCATTTGAGGCTGCTGTAGCCAAACCTTTTTTTGACCTGGTTCTGAAATTTTTTCAACAGTCCTGACTCTATGGGGAACAACGGGAACTTCAGCAGCCAAATATATTGGTTTAAAGTTACAGCTTCTGCTGCTTTCCTGTAACCTCTCTTTGATATACAGTTGCCTGAGAAATCAGTGTGACATCATCATGCAGTTGTGACTGTACTTACTGCTACGTACTGATCTTGGCCTTTTAGGATGGCCGTGGGCTATTTATGCTCAAAAAGGAGCATTTTGGTCATCTGCTGGTTCAGTGGAGCCCAATCTTGCCAAGGCATCCCATCAGAGTTTCAACAGCTGCATCCTCCCCTGTGCTGCCACTCACTTAACCACCCCAAGAACAAGACTGGGGAGCCAAAATACTCAAAATCAACTACCTGCAGAAGTGGTCAGATGAGTGGGGTGAGTACCAGTGCTGGGAACAGAGAAGACAGGCACATCAGCCCAGGATGGCAGCACACATGCTGATCAGATTGCTCTTGCTCTCAATAACTGATCCTAAGATCTCCCATTTCTCCACTGCTGGCTGATGTTTGCAGGTGTTTGTAAGACTACTTTTCTGATGCCATAAAATCAATTATCTTGGTGTAACCTTTCCCATTTATTGCATTTTGGCTGGAAGAGAGTTTGGGAAAAGAAATGCCTAGGAACAGAGGTACCTCCTGAATAGAGAGAGCAGAAGACAGTACAGTGAGCCTGGGATAAACACAGCAATTTTTTCAGGCACGCTTAAGAGGGCAAGGTTTCCCCTTCTCCACAGCCCTCCTCAGCCTCCTCAGACAGCAGCCTTCCAGCATTGGCCTCACAGCAGAGGAAAGCTCCAGCTGGCCTTTGGTTCTATATTTCTCCAGCCCTTTGGTCAACTCTCCTTTGGTCCAGGGTCCTTCTGCTTTCCAGAGTGCAGCTGCTATCTACCAGACAGGGACCATTCTGAGCATCCTCCAAACAGCCCAGGCTGGAAGAATACTGCCCAGATAACCTCCCCTATAACCCTCACAGTTTAGGTTAAAATGTCCCAGCATGAACAAACGCAGTGGCACTGAGAACATAACCTCAGACTTCCACAGCACGCACGGGGGGCCTTTCAACAGCACTGGGGCAACGAATGGGTGTGTGTGATGCCCTCTCTCGCAGCTTCCTACTGAGTTTCTCTGGGGTATCTGAAGCACATATGCATAGTGAAGATTCTCAGACACACATGAAATGGCTCTCTGAGCCTCTCTGCTTGCTTTTCGGGCTCTGAACTGCATCCTGCCTCATTCCTTACCAATACACCGATGGATTTGATGGAGCTGCACGCCCCTGACCTCCTCCAGCACAGACTGTGACTGCTCTTGCATTTTGGTTGAATTTGTGCCTGTTGTCTCTCCTACAGCCCTGCAACTGCAACTATTCCTAGTGAGAAAAGGACTGCTTGCTGGTTATTTCTGCTAGGCTTGGGATTACCTCTTCTCCCTGAACTGAAGGTGTCCTTCTCATGGGGACCAGCTTGTCACTCATTCAGAGCCCCGCCACTTCCTTGCTTTGGTGCAGAACTGCAACACCATTTCACCTTCAAAAAACACTTAATTCTCAACCCAAGCTTTATCAAACCAGGTTTGGTTTGCACCCTATAGAATGTGAAATTATTATGGAGAGCAGACAAGTCAGTCATGTCAGCAGGAGGGGTGGTGTGGGACAGCTGCCTCCCCATGCACACAGCCCCCTGACACTGCCCCGGCAGCATGTCTGACCGTGGATCAGCACAAAAGCACCGAAGATGAAGGGTCTCTGGCGCATATGCTTCCTGTGGGGATTATAAAGAGGACATGTGACCAGTGGGAAAAAATGACCATGACAGTACAGCAACTACCCCGCCACAGTGCAACCCTTCCACAGACACTTCCTGGGGTTTTTGCTTTGCACGCTCTGTCCTTGCTCATCATGCTCCGGAGTGTCAGCAGATGTTTGTGCATTGCCTGCAGCCTTATCCCCCTTTATGGGCTGGTGTCACCGGCTGTTTGCCTTTCCCTCCATCCAGGAGGCGATAAGCAGATGCTTGTTCCTACAACAGCTCTCAGACTATCTTTTACTGCCCTTCTGACTGCTGCTAAAAGCAAAAATTAAAACCAGTATTGCGGAATGAGAGTTGGTTTGACATTTAAAATATTTTGATACTGAGTGACAGACTAAAGGTTCTGAACCAGTATTTGTTTCTGACCATTTTTCTTGGTTTTTTAATCGCAGAAAAGAGAAATAAAATCCTAAACACTAAGTGTAGACACCAGGATTAAAAAAACTGAAATCTGTTCATTTCATGCTTTTAGACAGCAGCAGCCATGGCTTCTGTTCTATTTTCAAAGTGCAGATGATCTGAATCTTTTTATTTTATTTTATTTTGTATTATTTTATGTTCTAGCAAGATAGAAACATTAATGATTAGTACCACTGTTATCATTCGACAGCCTGGAAATATGAAGAAAACAGGAGAAGAGGGACAATGAAAAACCTCTTAGCTGCAATTGCATTTTTTAAAAAATAATTTTAACACTATCTTCTTTCTTTGAAAGCAAATCTGCTGTTTCTCCAGCAGTGGTATGGGCAGGGCTGGTTATGCAAGGGCTGGCCTGCGCAAGCGGGTGTGCAGGGGGCAGCACCAGTAACCCCACTCTCTTCCCACCTGCCAGGACCTGGCAGCAGTAGGCAATGGGGCAGCCCACCCAGCCTTTAGAGGAACTCTTAGGCAGGAGGTCCAGGCCTGAGCAGAGACGCATGGGAGTTGGTCTGAACAAAGGCGAGGCCACCACACTGCCTTTCTCTTAGTCTGGCTGGGGAGCACAGGCAGAGACCGACCACAGCCTCTGCTCGAATCGATGGCAACTACCCATGTTCTCTTTAACCCTTTTTTACAAAGCAAATAATGTTTCTAGACCTCTCTTGGAAACAGGTAGTGGCTGTCACGGAAGCTCCCATGGCCCTTTCCTAAATTGTGGGAACCATGGAAACAAAACCAGCCACTGCTGCTGGTGCACAACCCAGTGATTTTAGCCAATACACCTCGTAAACCAAGAGAGGACCACAAAAATGAACAAGACTGAACAATCTGACTCTGAGTGAGCACTATGGCTTTCTGCACAAGGTCAGGTAGGGCACTGATTTTATCTCAGAGCACGTTAATGCGCATTTTGCAGAAGCAGAGCCCACGGACTGTGAACTGAGGCTCAGATCTGGCAGGGCAGAAATACATACAGCTACATTTGGCATCTCTGCTCATGCTCTGCTGACCCAGAGCTGCAAACATGTTTACAACTCTGCAGGAAAAATGTGTCTTCAAGCAAAAGAAATCTAAAGGCAAATTTTGTTTTTAGGCTGCTGACCTTGACCAGGTGCTGTGGCAGAGGAGAGGGGGAGCTGCCAGAGCCAAGCGACAGGACCAATTAACCCTTTGGGAGGAAGGGGTTTGACATCCAGGAGGATATGACTATGAGGTATCCCAGTGCTCTCGCCGGCTCTTCCCAGGAAGAGCCGAGATGCAGAAAGGGTGCCAGCCTAAGTGCATAGAGACACTACACCTCACTGGCATGGTATAATGCTCTACAAAAGCTACCACTTCATATTCAAATGAGACACGTATTCAACACGAAGTACTGTTTTGTGCACAAAATACAGCGTGAACTGACTGTTTTCTATTTTTCAGTCACCCGATAATCACTGGATCAGACTGGTCTCCACACAGCCGCACTGTCACCAGCAACATTATTTATACATAAACCCCAGCCTTCCTCCACGGACAGATTTGCCAGGTAGGTATTGTTCCCACTGAAGCAAAACTGGCTTGCTTTCAATGACATGCATCTGCACTGCTATTATACAGCAGACTGCCTCGGCTAAGATTTTCCAGCACAAAGATCAGGAAGAAACAAATAAACGATTCTATTATTTTGCATTTTTCACCTCATATTTAGAATTCCACCTAATTTAATTTTGGATTCTGCTGTTAAAGGAGGGATCACACACAAGCCTCCTTTTTTCCAGAAACAAAAATGAAGTAAATTAGATAGATTGTTTTTTCCTGCTAATTAAATCACGCTCCCCCAGCTCTCGCCCATCTAATACTGCAGCATTCCCAGTCCCTAAACATATCATCCGATTAGTGCATTTATTACTGTTTGCAACTCCTGATCACTGACAGATGCGATCTTATCAATTGACACATTCAAGCAAAACTGCCTTCCCCCCCGTCTTTCAGTGGCCCGAATTCAGCAGCGCTGACAGCCCTATGCTGGTCTTGCTGCTTGTATTGAGGATGCACCCAGTCAGGCGGTAGATGCTCCCTCCGGCATCTTTCATCCCTTTGCAAACAGGCAAGGACCGCAGCTTTTAGCCCACGACCTACAGCAGTGAGAATGCATATGCGGTGGGTATTGTGAGGAAAACAAGCCCTGCTCTCAACAGAAAAAGGATGGAAGTGGGATGCATTTACTTACATGAAGATTCAGTGCCAAACATGGCTCGCCCCAGATGCTGCTTTTTTAAAAAGAAGAAGAAAAGTGGAAGACAGCGGGAGTGTATGAGAGTAGGGATGAGACTGCTACACAGCAGGGGTCATGAAGCCAGACAATGCAGTCCAGGCTATCCAAGCTGCCAGATTCTTCTCTCTCCTCCTCTCCCCTCTGCTCAACACCGCAGACAGCTTTTCCTTGCAACCGCAGTAAAGGTCCTTCTTCAGGAAGCAAAAAGGAAGAGCTTCTGTTTTAAATCCGAGTGATAAGGGCAGGTCAGCGTCCTTTCCGTGATACCGACAGGCAGAAATAGGTATCAGCCACCAGATACTGCAATCCCCAGCCCCTGCTCGCCGTAAGACAATAGCGGAGCCTATGCACACACGGGATGACGTCAGAACACTGCAAAGACTGACTGCTGCTAACCCAGAGGCTCGGAGGGGGCTTGGACAGAGCACAGCGATTCAGATGGGAATTCCTTTGTCACAAAAAGCAGAAGACAAAGAGCCAGACATATATTTCCCTCCGTCATGCTAAAGCTCCCACCCGAGGCTGTAACACCAACAGAAAAATATCTGTCTCGAATTCATGCTCCTTTTCTCAGCTGCATAAGATGCAAAGTGTCTGTGCAGACAGAATAAATTTCAGGGACAAATACCCTAGTAAATGCCACTTATGGCATTTTCAATAACGAACAACCGCAAATTTCTATCACTAACTCTCTTTATTATTTTTCCTTCAATGAAATATTAAAATTCTGGGTCAATCTACACTTCAGACCTAATTTTCACATCAAAGTGTTAGCCAACTGTCTCGTTTATTTAAATTTATTGCCACAATACACTGTAACAATACTCCAACCACAATAAATGTCACACATCTAAATAAAAATAAAAACCCCAAACCACACTGAATTCAAAGATAAAAAGGCATCCTAGCAACCAAAGAAATATTTTCTTCTTTATTCTCCTAAACCATCAAGATCTAGCATTTGTTAGCCTCTGCAAGTGCATTTTTTAGTGCATTGAGTTTATTTTTTTCCAACACTCAATAACTGAAAAATGTTCAAATGTAGAAACAAAGCCCTAAGCTAGCTCCTTCAGTTCCCTCACAGACAAAAGGAATTTGCCTGCCTTGTGTCGGTGAGGGCAGCCAGGACAGTAAGCTGATGGTTGGAAGCTACCAGACACTGGGGGCCATCCATAGGAATGGCTGTCTGGAGGAGGCAAAACCAAGATCTGCCAAGTCTCACTGAACATGCATATGGCAAAGACTGGAAAGTACTGCTGATGGATGAGGAGAAAGGAGATAGATGCAGGTTCATTAAGTGAAGCTCTTAAAGGAAAACAACCACCCCTCCCACTTCTTAGCTTTTGTGGGTTAACAGTTCCCACACACTCCTGCTGCTCCATGTGCCAACTGGGTTTGTGTTGTCTGCAAAATACGCAATGCCACCATGAGCAGCAGGCTGGAAAAAGGAGTACCACTGAAGGGTGGGAGAACCTGCCATCCGAGGATCTCAGTGTACCGAAGTCATTAGGGAACCAGGGAGTTGTTGGCTGGGGCCACTGATGCCTAAAGGGCAGAGTGGAAAGCAATATATGGGGGTCAGAACCACAGTGGTTCATTGCCAGGCCAGTCCCTCTGCTCCTGGGCATATGCAAGACAGTCCCAAGCTCCTATGTCCACAAACATCTGTATGGACCCTCAACAGCTTTCTCCCACAGGTGCTGAGGCAGGAAAGAGCTCAAGATGCTGTACTGAGCCTGATCTTGTCCTTCCCATGCTGGTGGAGGGCACCTGTGAGGCACACCAAGCTCCTCTCCTGGTAACCTCTGCTGGCACAAAATGCTCTTTTAGTTGTTTCCCTGCCTTCCACCCCAAATGTTGTATAGTCCCTTTGTGTTCCACACACACCATGAGAATACTTAGGACCACCAGGCTCATGGGAACATTTAACTGTATTTCATCTCTGGAAGAAAGCCGTGGGAGAGGCCACACTCGGGGGTGACATCTCACAACATACTTTCTAATTGGTAGCTTTTAGTCTCTCCTCTGGCAGACAGGACACCAGTGCATGGTTACTCAAATCAACCTACAGATGTCCTACATTAACCAGATGCCCTTAAGCACCTGAATTAACAGTCTGGCTGTCGTCATGAGTATCTGCAGTCACGTGCATAGATGCTCAGCACCAGGAAGCCATGTCCAAATAGTTTTTGGCAATAATGACAGTGGCACAAATCCTCTGATAAGGACTGCAGCTTTGCTGTTCCCAGAACTGAATTAGTTATTTTGACTGTTTGGAGCATGTAACCGCTCCTTCAGTCAAAACAGCCTGATAAGAAGCTGTGGTGCATCAAACAAGTGTTCTGGCTGGGCTTTCCAGCAACTGAGGCAAGACCACAAAAGAAACTTGTCTATTATGTACCAGTAATCCTCCAGGAATCCTTGAACACAAGTCTCTGGAACAAAAACCCAAGTGCACTGATGCAGCGGCTGAAGAATAAGTTCTGCTCTGATGAGCAGATCTGACCTTCCCAAAGCATTGTTTTCCAAGGAGGATGCAAAACCTCAGGGTTTTTCCAAAGACATCCTTGAAGGTGTCACGCAGCCCAGGCCCTCTGCCAAGTTCTCATTACACTGACGCATATAGGCAGTTGAAAAGCCCAAACAACCTATGCAGTATCTCTGGAAGGATTTCATAATACGCTATGTCATTACTTTTAGGCTTGGCAGGTCAGTACATTGCCTTGTGTGGACAGTGACCCATGATAGGACACCGAAGGGTCTTCCCTGAAATTCTTTCAAATCTACCTAAAACATTTTGACAAATGACTTTGAGAAAGAGTTAAAATCTGTTTCTGACCTACTGCTCTTTGAAAACCATAACCTTTCAGCTTGCTAGCAGAATTTCCAATTTCTGTTTCTTACCTTGCATATTGCTGGGGTTTTTTTCTGCAAAGAAGGGTCAACAAATTTAATCTCTTCCTATGAGAAAATTTATCTCCCTTTATGTAACAGTGAGGATAATGTAATTAGTGTATGGAGAATGTCAAAGGAAATCTCCTGCCAGCATTTGCATCGCTGATTTGCTTACAATGTGCAAGACATTGTTCAAGTGTTAGATTAATTTACAATGTACCTTCCATGTATTTCTCTACAAGGCAGCATGAAATATTTAGAGCAGCAATAATACATGCTGTGCAAACTTCTCTCCTTTATATTCACATTTTCCAGAGAAAGGGATGTGCTTCTCAACCACTGCCACTCCTGGAGCAGATTTACTTTATTCCTCAGTTTATCCCTGCAGAAAAATAATGACACGTATTTTACCTTTGTTTTGTAAAGATACATGTGTCTAAACCCTAAAGGATAGTTTGAGTTTTAATAATGAAGCTGGACAATAAATTTTTTTATACAGATGTAAACTTCTGCTTTAGAGTAACTTCGCTCTATAAAGACAGCACAAACAGGAAATTTGAGCTACCAAGAGAGGAAGATTTGTACACGGCCTTATGCTGATCTACTAAAGCATAAATCTTTATTTTCTCTTCACTAGGGAAAAATTTCATTTTTTACTTAACCTCCTTTTTCACAGGAGAAACTCTGGGAACAGGAAATGAGTCCATCGCAACTGTGAGGTTCTCCTGTCTCCTACTACCCTGAGCAGCTCGCCTAGACAGGACAAGTCTCAGCTGCCTCCCCCAGGGCAAGGGAACAGGTCCCACACCTTTGAGTCTTTAGTACAGGATAATCTCAATAGACCTCAAAGGTGGGCAAGGAGTTTTACTACATTAGTTAAACTTGGTTTTACTTTCCAAGTCCCCTGTTTGGTAAATTTTTTAATGCCTGAAAACTGAATTTTAAGACATTAAAAAACTTAATTCATTTAAGGCACTACTGGAAACCTCTGAGTGACTGTGCAGTTAGTCCACACCATTTAGCACCCCCCCAAAAGAATTTATTTTGCCTCTAGTAATGTTAGTTAGTTCCCTCCTAAAAACCCAGTGAGACCCCTGGCCATTCACACTGTGTCGACCCCCAGTTTATGCAGGTTTTGTCAGTTCTGGCACACCAATTACTGATCCCCATGGTACCCACAAAATACTGCAAGGTCTTTCTTCATGCTCTAGAGAAAAATGAAGCCAAAGAGCAGTATGTATGACAGAACTAAAGCTCTTTGGGTTTACACTTTCTGTGGCCTCCTTTTGCTCAACTCTGCTAACCTTTAATTATCTTTGGTGAAAAAGTTGAACATGATTACACCAGTGTAATCTAGTGTGGTGTGACTTCAGTTTCTTATCTTCTAGGGTCATGTATTTAAGGTACACACCCCAAAACAACCAAGCCAAATACCCTGCACTGATTCTACCATGTAGAGGCCCTGATGCAGAAGTGGTTTCCAATACCTCTATCAATAAATAAATTAAGCCAGTGTCCAAGAAGGCAACTTTGGAGCCATGGCCACAGGGAAAGGGAGCAGGGCCAGCGGGGCTTGAGGACAGCCCTGATGAGCCCTTCCTGGGAAGAATGTGGGCAGTGGGGCAGGGGTCCAGTGCAGTCTGACAGCTTGGATTACACAGCATTCCGAGCCAAGGAGAGAAAAGGAAAGCATGTTCCACTGGAAAAAAATGCCTGAAGTTCTTCATTTGTGGAAATGTTGGCATATTTCCCTCAGGAGCCAGGCTGGATAGCGAGGAGCAGCCCAGGGAGCAAGGCAGGCAGCTGAGACAAGACCACACCAGGCAGGCAAGACGTGGAGGCAAGGGAACTGGCTAGACAGTGAAAAATACCCTTGAACATCTGAGCTGCCTGGAAGTCCTCAGTGTTCTTCTCATAGCCTGTTCTTATCACCTTTTGTTAGAGGTTTTTCACCCACATTCCCTCTTTACAACTTGCAGTCCCCTTGTTATGTTGGCACAGAAACGAAGGAGACTGTTGGCACAAAAAAAGTCAAGGCCTTTGTCCCATTTAACACAGAAAAAGGATTTCATACCAGACTGATTTACAGACTACAGGGATGCTTTTTTCTTCTTATTATTTGCTCTTGTGCTGGTTTTTAAAATATTTCTGTGCAGTCCACATTGTATTTATGCAACCCCATTTAATGTAGAAATGCTTTTTTGCTAGCATTTTTAGGCAATTAATGCCTAGAAGAACTAAGCTTTTTGAGTATTTTTGCATATAGACAAAAATAACAAGACAGACTGAAGATCGACCAAGTACTTTTAGCTACCAAAAAATATCTTTTTGTTTTTGTGTTGGTCCTTATCTGAGAGATGAAGTTCAAAAGACAGACTGCTTTTTAAAGAAGATATACAATGAACCATAATAGCCAATTATTACATTACTGTAATGCCTTTCAACTTCACTTTTAACAAACATCTTAGCTTCAGCGCAGCTCTGTAGATGATTACTGCAAACCATTTACCATGGGCATTGAGCAGCAGATGTTCTGCAATTAACAGAGGAAGTTCTCTGTGTTCTGCCTCTCCCAGGCCACCCGGCCATCTGGAGCACATCTAATGGACATGAAGCTCCAGCAGTTATGATATGGTAGAGTATTACATGCAGAAAGCTGTATGTCAAGAATACTGCATACAAGAAAGAACATAAAAAAATATTAGGCCAAGTTAAGCACCTAATTCTAGGGTATGACTGAGATTGTAAATCATAGGCAGGTGTCCAGCTCTCTTCAGAGAGATCAGTGTTTGCTCCCTGTTAGATTTAAGATATTGAAGCAACACCAAATCTTGGGCTTCTGCTTTCTCACAGGAACTAGAAACAGATGGTGCCTGTGAGAATAGGCCACAGGGCCTTGAGATACTAAGTAACACAGTATCTATTTCTTCTCCGGTAGTAGCCCCTGGACTCTACTTGCCTATCTGGCATCTAGTAACAGGGAGTAACAGAACAGAAGGGTATTCCCATTTCCTGCACCAGAGGATACAGAACAAATTGTCCACGTTCAACAAAAACTTCCCTTACAATATTCAGTGTGAGACTGGTAAAGAAAGGCAATATTATTTTGTCAGTGGCAGGGTATAGCTCACCTTCTGTATAGTGCTACCAAAAGATTAGGATGATGATTCACCTCTTTTTTATTTTGGTTTTGCTGGTTTGGTTTCCAGTTTGGTTCATTTCCTTTTAAACACAGAACTGTTTACCCACAAATATCTAAGACAGTTTCCCTATGAGCAAACGATATCTCAAAACCAAATGAAATGTGTTATTTTTTCAGTAGTATCAAGCCCCACAGCTCAATAGAGCGTGTGTAATGGCTTCCTTAAATTCTGAGAGCAGTTTCTGTCCCAAATGCATACAACTGTGTGATGAAAGGGGGCCACTACTGTATCTGAAAAATGTTCTAGCAGAAGACACTACTTTTCAATATGATCCAAGGAGAACTTAGAAACAAAGGATGAAACCAAATCTGCACTGTTGTTAAATTAAATAAATTTAAATCACAAGCTATTTAGATACCTTTTTAAAATAATAAAATATTAGAAGAAGGATTTTATACACAGAGGGAAATACTTAAAATATTTTTTGGGATCTTTTGTGTATCCTAATATGAGGGTCATTTCCAAGAAACTATGCCTCAGAACTGCACAGGAGGTAAACACGGAAACCTCAAATGTCACAGTGAACAGAGGTGAATAACAAAAAAACAGATTATAAACAAACTGTCATCATTTTTTGTGTGACTCTGAGAGATCACAAATTAGGATTAAGGCTGACTCATAATAAACCACATGCAAACTGGCATCAGAGGGAACATGTGTGCCCCAGAAAAAACACAAATATCCAATTTATACGTATAAAAATAAGTCAGAGAGACTTAGAGGAGTAGCAAACATTGCCAACATTGTATTACAATCTGCATTAATAATGTCTGATCTAATGCCAAAACGGCACAATTTGCAGAAACTTCACGATTCGCAGAAAGTTTTGATTGTTGAGAGAGGAAGATCAAATTTAAATTACTTCTCAGTCCAAGTAAACACACTAAGAACATTCAGTCTGACATTACAAATAGCCATGATTTCATCGTACATATGGGAAAAATTAAGAAGGACTTCTATGCCTTCAAGGGAATACCCACAAAACAAGGTAAGAAGGTCCCTGCTGGATTGGGTGAGTGCTGTGCTGAGCACGCTCCCTAGCAGAAATTAAACAATCCATAACATAACCACGGGAAAAAAATCAATTTCTATTATTAATCTCCTATGTGTGTAACAGTGGATGAGCTGATACTGCAGTCATAACTATATAACACAATGGCAGAGTTAGTGGGGAACCAAGAGCAGTGGAAACTGTTGCACTAGTTCCACTGGACAATGTTGTAGTCATTTAAGGATTTCTGTTTTCCCCAAACCATTTTGGTGGTGTCTCAGCCCCTCTTTCCAGGATTTTCATTCCAGTTTCATGCAGTGCCAGCCCCACAGACTGGAGATCTGAAATTCCTCTCCCACAATAAAGATCAACCACAAAAATCAGTAAATGTTTGGATAACTTGATTATCATAGCTTTTCTTGGCAAAGAAGATTTTTAAGAGTCAACAAAACCATCAAAGCAACGGTCTTATGTATACAGTTTAGAAGAAAATAAGACTGGAAAGAATGGTGGTATCTGCCACCTCATGACAGAGTGAACTGTACCAGCAGTTTTCTCACCTCATACCAAGAACAAAGGAAAACTGCAGAGACTCCCAAGTCTAACTCCAAGTGGAAACTTATCTTAGGACATACAGTAGACTTTTACTTGGAGCTCATGGCACTTTCTGGTTCACAAGCAAACCACTGTGCTGACAAAGCACAAAGCAGCCTCGGTAACTACAGCTTATGCCTTCTGCCTGGTGATGTTAATGCATGAACACCATGGAGAACTGTGACTCCAGACAGGCATGACAGTTAAGTAACATTGGTAATTTAGTGACAATTAAATGATCAAACACTAACACTATTCAAGCTGCTCAGAACCCTTCCTCTGAGCAGACCATACTGCCCAGGACCAGGGTGCTGGTATTCCACCTTCCTGGCTCCTTTCCTGGAGTAGTGATACCTTCAGAAGTGCTGTATTCTGAAGCATAAGGAGAGAGAGGAGACGTGAAGTTTGCAGCTCTCAATCTCCGCAACACTCAGACCAGGAAAGTCCTGGTCAGCACGATTAGAGAGCACTGATCTTCTGAATTACTTTCATTCTTAATTCATCAACTGCCAACTCCAGCAGTGCCCATTTCTCTCTACTGACTACAGAGAGAGCACAGAGAGTCAGGTTTGAGCCACTCAGGTGCAGATGTCTACATACATACAGAAGAAATGCCTCCTGGGTGTCTGTGAGTTTTAGGGGAAGAAGTGAAAAAGGAGGCAGCTATGCTTAGGTCAGGGGCTCCATAATTCCAGGAAGAAAAAGTAGATCTCTGTACTCCAGGCCTAACTTGAACTGTGGCCTCTGCTATGGATGTAACTTATCTCTAAACAGAACCCAGACTTCAGAATGATCAGGTCATCTAAAGAGCAGGTGTTCAGCTGAGAGAGACAATCTTTTACCCCCTGCAGCTGCAGAGATCTGCATTACACCAGTGATTTTCTGATACTGTGGCATTTCTGTGTCTTCAATGCCATGAAAGATTCAAGGGCTTGTATCCAGTACTAGGTGGCACACAGAGTTTATCAGCTCCATCAGCCCAGGCAGGAAGGTCTTGCTGAGCACAAAGTTTGCATATAAATGAAGTCAATAAAATCAGCAGGCATCACTTCAGCAGGCATCACTTCACCAAAGAGGAAGTCTCCCCTGCCATTGGAGACATGCTTCCTCCTAAGAAATTTAAGCATTTACACTCATTCCTTTCTTTAAGTCGAAGGGTTTGTGGCCCTTCCAATATACCTGATTTGTTTACTTAACACCATCTAATCAGTTGTCAAAGCAGGCTGAAGTGCTTCACCTTGCAGCACAGCACATTCATAGAGCTCTGCTCAGCCTGCAGCGCAGGCAGATTGCCTCCAAGCATCCCTTCTTTATGCTTCATGAAACCCATGAGCCTTTAGATGGCCACCAGCTCTGCTTAGAGCTGTTTGTTGTCTGTTATTTGGTTCAGGCTGCCCTTGCAGGCACCCCAAGGGCAGAGGCTCATGGGCCCCTAAACTTTAGTCAAACAGCATGAGAATTACATCTTGTGCAAATCTTTTTTAATGAAAATTCTCAAGAAAATGTATTTCAAAATAAATGGCACAAACTATTGAGTCTTCCTTCAGCTCACATCAAACATCATTGGAAACTGTGCACTGGATGAATGTGGTGCAGGATGGCACTTTCCCTGACCCTGACCTTCACATCTCTTTATAAACTGGTACAAACAGACTTATAGGCTTCATTACCTTTGTTGCTGTGTGTTTGGCTGAAATAGGTACAACACAGGTAGGGAAAAGCAAACAGCTAAGAACCTGAATAAGAAAAGGGCACGTGTTATCAAGTGTCTGGCTATGAATTTACAGTCTTCCCCTGGCATGCAGTGTCAGGTCCTAAGGAGAAGACCTCAGTGGAAAGTCCCATTACGTCTTAATCACGTGCTCAATATGCCTCTTATTCCAGCTACATTTCTTATGTCTGTGCAGAGAGAATTATGACTCTTCTTGGACATTACTTTTGTTATATGAAATAATTACTTATCAGAGCAATTATTTTTACAGAGTATATTCTATGAAAAAATAGTTCACTTGGTTCTACTTTAGCCTTGCATTACAGATGCAAATGAGAGCAACACATACGTGAACTTGTGTTTCACCAGCAAACAAACCCTTCACTGACTTTTCATTGTTATTTACTAGCTTGAATTAACAGCCATTTATATGTTTAAATGTTAAACAGTCACTTAAAGAAATGCCAATATTTTAGCTAAATGGGGAAGATTTTTTGATGAATTTTTCATGTCATTACATAGGTCAAAAGCACTGGGGATTGTGAGAACTCAGGGGATTAAGTCTCCAGCCCTTCTGAAAAGTGTTCTCTCTGTTCCAGAGTGGGGATGCTGAGTGCTTCCCAGAGCAGCTCCTCGCTGCCAGCAATCTGTCTGTGCTGGTTGTCTCCTGGAGCCACTCGCCACGGCCAGCCAAATCAAAAAGCCCAGGAATTTCCCTCTGGGGAGCTGTCAGGGCACTTGCTGCTGCATGGCTCATGACTGCCCAGTCTCAACACCGCTCTGACTCCATCACTGTTAAGTCATACAGTTTGCTCCATCAGGATCCACGCTGTTTTCTCAGTGGCATAGGACCTTCTTCTCTGAATGAAATACTCTTCCAGGTTTCTCTCATTTTAACCAAGGGAGAGGAGGGTGGCTAGGTGACATTTTTTCTGCTACCGTTTGGTTTTGTTTTGTTCTGCATTGTTTTCCATTTTGTTTAGCACAATTGTTACCTTTTTTTCTTCCTTCATTCAGACTCCTTGTAACTTCAAAATTTGTCAATATTTGGGGAAGGGAAATAAATGAAAGATAAGGGGGGTTTTACCTCATTAGATGTCCCACCTCTTGAACATACTGCCATTAAACCAAGAGAGCCAAAAACTTTTATTTTGCTTTGACATTAAATATTAAAGATTTAAAAAACCTGCTTGTTGAAATGCCCCTTACATATCCTTTGGTAAGGGCCTGTCCTGGTGCAGGCAGTGGGCAGACACACACTTTATGCTGACTGTGGAAGCCAGAAGGGAACTGGAATTTCTTATTGCAATAGCCACAGTCATAGTTCAGGTCTGCTGCAAAGTGCAGCACATTTACGTACACTAAGCTACAGAGCCAAATGTCTCCAGGGCAGGAGCTTTCTGAAGCAGTAATTTCCTGGCTAGCAAGCTGCAGTTAAAGCATTTATTTTCTTAAAATCTGGCTTTTTAATTTTTCTTTGTTTGTATTGTTATTAATATTTAAAACAGAGTGCTCCTCTAGTTTATAACAGACAAGGACTACTATGTTTTCAGCAGTAAACACAAAGCAAATGCAGATAAAACAAAAGCCTAAAGGGCCAGGTGACAGATAGTGTGGACAGCCCCCTTGGAAAAAGCCATGGTGAAGAAATAAATCACTCTCTGAGGATAATTCAAACAAAGCAATGCAGTCATGTCCATAGATCTTTACTCAAGCCAAAATCCAAGTTGGATGGAATGGGTATGGCAAGGTGGCTACTTGTTCTACCAATCCAGCTGCAGCCATGCTCAGGTCCCAGCCCTTCTCTTTCCCAGACCTACGCTTGCCTGCCCTGTGCTTCCTAATCCAGAGCTCTGAGGCACCCCACAGAGAGCACCCAGCCCCTCCCAACACACAGCCAATTCCCTCCTCTTCTCAAGCCCACTGAAAAATCTTCTCCCCTCTCTTCTGCCCTGATCCATATCTTCTGCTTTAAGCCTCTCTGAAATGCCCACCCAGAAGCACAGGTGGCAAGGGTATCCAAGTCCCTGTCCAATCATGTTGCTCATGGTTACAGCCACCCAGGTTCTGAATGTCTCCAAGGACACAGACTCCACTGCCTCTTCAGGTAACCTGCTCTGGCATCTAACCAGCCTCAGAGTAAAGAAGCATTTTATCATATTTGGAAAAATGTCTTGTATGAGCATGTCTGTTACCTCTTGTCCTACCACTGGGCCTCACTAGGAAAACAATCCATGTATCCAAGCCCATCTCAAAGACTGCAGTCCCTCCTGGCCCAGAATGCACCATTCCTTTCAATCTCCTGATCAGAATACCCTTCCATCTCAACTAGAGGATGCCTTGGATGAAAACAAGGATACAATAATGTGCACAGTTTATTCATATAATTGTACTTAAAGCAGATGGCCGTGTAACTCAAGTCTTTTTTCCTTCCTTTTTCCTAAAATCTGAATATCATTTTTTTTGCATGTCTTTGGAATTAACCTCAAAATGAAACTCAGCTTTAGGAGCTGAGTATTTTCCAGACTCCTGAAATCTGCTCAAGATTATTCATGTAAGAAAAGTATTCTGTCCACCACTGCATTTGAGGCAAAAAGACATATAATAAAGTCAGCAAGTTTTAAGGAGCAGGAAGCCTGGATCTAAAAGCACAACACTGTGCCTTCTCCGAATGTAGAGCTACTGAAGCATAAATATACATCTTTGTAAGGAACATTGTATAGGGAAAATTTTAACCAACAATCCTTGACTTCTGACCCCAATAATGCTTAGACTGAACTAGGTTTAAGAGTGCATAATAAAAAGATTTTAATAGAATAATAAGTACTAGTAGTAACCCAGAGAAAGTGTGTTTTCACTTTCCCCTTTCTAGCATCTTTAAGAAAACAGACATTGTAATAGTAACAGGACCCTTTTGCAGACCTAATAGTAAAGAAGTAACTCTTTCAACTGCAGTCTAAAAAAAAATGCAGTGATGACATAACTAAATATTTCCATGTCATCAAGCCCATTGAAACAGATGGTGTCAGAGAGTTCTGAAGTTTTTGCAGATAAAAGAAGATTATCAGAATATCTGACTTCCCAAATCAAGGACTGTTCAATAATGTACTTTGAGGTATTGCATAGTGAATGGCATAGACAGTAGTTCAGAACCAAATGACGGTTTATAATGTTTTAAATTACCATTATTCTTATTGTTTCTTGAAAATAATCAGACAACTGTTCAAATTACTTTTTTGCCTTTGTTGTGAAACAACTGAGAGACTTTTCTGAATTTCCTTGATTTAAGGCATTACTGACCTTGGAGAAATACTATCTTAATCATGCCTTTGTTTTTTCTTCCAGTTGACAGATGAATTTGGCAACAAACAAAACTTTTCATCCCCTTAAGATGCATCGTTATAGCTCAAGATGAATATTAAAAACTCAGTTGTTTAATTTTCTTTCATATCAGATAAATCCATACTTCTTCTGACAATACTGTTGCATCATTTTGTTGCTCCTCCATCAGCCCGCTATGGATTTCTGTATTTCTCAACATAAAAATTTCACTAAACCACACCTTTAGAGGCTCTACAGAGCTGTTTTATGATGCCCTTCCATTGCATGCCATTGTGGCCTGGCACTGCAATCCTGCTTTCAGCAGCCACGTGCTCAGTGAACTCAGCCATATGAGCCTGTGCTCCTTAAACCCACCTTTTGGTACTCACTCTCCCAAGCAGCATGTGGGGAACCAGGTGTGGGAATGGACTAGGCTGAGCAGAAAATGGGGAAGAGTACATGCCGCGTGCTGAAGGGGAGGAAGGAAAACATCCTCAGCCGATGGTAGGGTGAAGGCTAGAACTCTTTTATTCATGGAGCATGGGACTCATATAGGGTTCAGGGAGAAGCTTGGAAAGTGGGAGGAGTTTGGGGCGGAGCGCGGCAAGTAGGGGAAGGGATAAGAGGGAATGAGGGGAATACAGACGGGGCGTGGCCAGCTTCACATGATGATACTGGGTTACATCACAAGCCAGCCAATAAAAAAATCGGGAATACACAACCAATAGGAGACTGGTAACCGGGTAGCCATCACCAATCAGAATAAAACATACAAATGCAGGGGAATAACTATCTAATACAATAAATCACTATCTATGCTACAGAACATCTTTTAAAACATAAACTTCTGAATTTTGAGGTAGTTGTCCATTTCCGGTGTTGTTCACTTGCTAGAAACTGTTCATCCTGGTTGTTTTGGCAGCCTTTGAGACAGTGTTCTCTCACAAGTACATATCAAGACCAGCTGCCCATACAGAGCAAGCTGCTACCACTGACCCACAGACATCTCTGCCACCTTTACTGATCTGTGGGATCAGAGGGTTCCTTTTACTGCAGTAAATGTGGTGATGAGCAAACTCATTAAAAATACAGCCTTTGGTCACCTTTGTACCCCTACATACCAGACCAGCAGATCTAACATACTGTTCTCCACGCAGGCAGAATCCAGCCTTTGGATAAAATAGTCTTTAGACACCATCAGACTGAAAGTATAAGCTACTATTATAAAGAGAGTACAGTTCTGATAGGAAATATAAACCATCCTTTTTCATTTCAATGATGGTTGCAGTTATTTCTGGATAAAGTTTGAACAAAAAGTTATAAATTTCTCTTGATTTAAAGGTGCTGCTCAAATGGAAACCAAGTGTTGCATCTCAAATGACAACTGCTGGTCTCATGGCATAAAGGTAGTTCAGGGAAATGAAGCACAGTTCCACAAAGGTGGATCCAATGCAGTCTCTGAATTAGCACTGCTTAGGGAGCACTCACCAGGAATCTTTCACACATTCTAACTCTTTTGTCCTTTTATTTGTTTGTTTGTTTTCTGCATAGTTTACTCTCTTCAAGCTGCCAGCAGGACCTCAGGAAGGCTTCTGTGCTTTCAAATCTCACCTGATTGCTGCTACACTCAAAGGAAAAACATTCTCTTCCCATTTCTATCCCACAACAATCAAGCCCTCTTTCTACAACCTGCACAACTGATTAATAAGCACTCACAGCAGAGTGCAGTGAACCTCCCAGTGCCTCCCCCACCTCCAGACCCCTCCCCTAAGGAAGTCCTTTCCAAGAGTTCCAGCATAGTTTCTATTTAATAGCTTCAGACCCTGCCAGAAGGAGCTGGGTTGTCAAATTTCAAATCTGTGCTCTCTATACAGTACTCAGATGTGTTTTTGCAGTAGCAAACATTAACTCTCCCATGTGGCATGCACTTGCCTCTTACACAGACATGATTGCAGCTTTACAGAAGTCTTCTTCCCTGTGCTCCCTTTCCTCACTTCTAGTCCAGACACAGCATTCTTCTGACAGACACAAGGAACCGAGACTTGAGGAACAAGGAATTAGTGCCGACCTCGCTGAGATCCTTAGATCCCCATCAGTCACCATCACCCACTCTACCCCCAAAAAAACATATCACTGCATGCCTTGGAGTCCGCCTTCACCATCCAGAGTTGATTTGGCTATCACAGTTTTTTCAAATCTCTGATTTTGCTTTGACAGGGAGCTAAACCAACTATCCATAAGTTGAAAACCCACCTTCACAAGACCCAATGGACAGCAAAAGTCTCGTCTGAGAAATAACAGGCTAATGAAAGCACTGTGCAAGAGTCTAGTGCCGTTATAGCAGTGCAATATAGAGCCCTTCACAGTAAATAGTGAAGAACCCAAATAAAATATCGCTGGATTGCAGCAATCCACACAATGGACTTGGGTCATTTCCCGGGTCAGCCAAGGTTTTTGCTGCTACAAGGAAGTACTTGAATTTGCAACACCATTTTATCTAAAATCTTTATGAAACTGCAATGGAGAGCTGTGCTTCAGGGACCAGGCTCTGCTGAGAAGCTGGAGACCTGGCAATCAAAATGCACTGCAGAGAAGAGACACAGTGAGGTGTGAGCACAAGAAAAGAATGTCTGGAGATGGGGGAAGGTTAATGGAATAATACGGCAGGGAACATCAGCCATCCCTCTGTATGCAGACGCAGCTGCCTGAGCCACATCCTGTGACTGAGCAGAGCATCAACAAATCTCCTCTCGACCAGCATGGCTGTCCAGAGGAATTTTCCCACAGTAAAGATCATTCATTGCTCTGTGTCAGAACAATATTGCATTGTAACATCCCCGGGATTCCAGCAGACGGAAGAACAAACATTCAACCTCAGCCATGAACAAACTCCCAGAAGCAGATAAAGTGATGAGGTGCAATGTGCCTTTGACTGCACTACAGCATGGCAGATTTTATATGTGCTGACCACAGAGCCAAGCACAGTGACATGAACTCAAATGAAGAATGGAGACTAGATCTTAATAAACCTGAAAAAGGACAGAAACCTCCAAGCATTAGATAAAAAAAAAGTGTCTGTATATATATGACCAAAAGAAAAGAAAAAAAACGAAAGAAAAGAAGAAAGAAAAAGATGACCAGAAACACTTAAGAATTTGGAGTGCTTTCTTTACCTCTACAATCTCACAGATCTGTCTATAGAAGGGAAACGTGATAATGACCATGCAGACAACACCTCAAATTTCACTGTTTTTTAAAATAATAAACTAGTATTTCCAAATATTTTTTCAGGGTTCTTGTTTTTCTTAAGTTTCCCTAACATGTGGCAAAGCTTATGCCTCTTAAGAACTAGACTTTCCTTTTTATCTGTAATGGTCACTGCTATTTTTCTTACTACATATTTTTAAAGTAATCTTTCTCAGTATTTGTATGAGAACAGGATTTCACAGCCATTCTGGATTTTTTTTTTTGGTCTGGGATCGCTCTGTACTTTCTCACAATCTTTACAGCAGGAAAGCTGTAGCCTGCACAGAGAGGAAAGCATAAACTACACTATGACAGGTTTATAAGACTAATTCTAATAAATATATCTCAGTAGCCTCCTATTCACTGTCTCTCTAGAAGAGCAAGGAGGGATTTTTCTGCTGGCAGCATTCTCAAGCACATCAACTTATTTCATGGAAATGCATGAATTTCAACAGCAGTTTGCCAGGAAAGCCCAGACAAGCTTGTAGACCAGGAGATACAAGGAGGACTCCTGGTAAGGTATTAGCCTGGGCTAAGACAGACCAGTGACTTGACCCCATTACATGACCAAGTGCCTTCGACCTACCTTTTTTCAGCTCAGATCACTGCGAGTCAGACTTTGATCAAAGCTTCTTCCCCCACAAGACCCTGCTCTGGCCACTTCACCTGAGCAGGAGCCAAGTAAGACAGAGATCAGAGATGTGAAGCACATTCCCGTGTCCCAGGATGCAGTGACCAACACACAAAAACCAGCCCAGCCTGACCCACTTTTAAAAGGCACCTAGTGTTTTCTTGCATTGTTTCACACTGTTGTGTTTGAGTATTCAGAAAGTCCAAAACATAGCTTGAAGATATTTTCATTTCAGTAGGACTTTTATACATATTTTCATTTCATGCTATCTACTGCCACTGGATTTTTATTCGGGGGAAAAAAAAAGATATCACAGACAGAGAGAAATTACAGCCTGGAAAGGAGCAATACCCAGTGCTATCAAAACCAGCTATGCCATGTGCTCTGCATGTGGTAGATGTATTTTTCTCTGAGTCATCCTTTCATGATTGTCAATTGTCCTATTCTTATTGTTTCAAAAAATATTTAATGCCTTACCTATATGTATTTATTTTAATATTGGTTCAGCTGTGTCACTGAAACACTTAGAAACCCAAGTGCTTTTTTCAAAAGTTTATTAGGAACTTCTTTATTCAAGTACCATGGGCTTTCTAGAAAGTCACATCACTTCTGAAAATAGGATTTAGATCACAATCATATGGAAGGAAATTGAGGACATCTTAATTTTGGAGAGGTTAACCAGTCCAACAGCTCACCTGTACCACTGACCCATACGCACACCATTTGTTACCACAGTCTTTTATCACTGATATTCAAGTGAATGCTGTAGAGACCAGAGAGGTCTGTGTGTTCACACCAGTTTAAATCACACAAATCATGAAAGACTGGAATTAAAACCAGAGGTTCAAGGATGATGGTCAAAGGCTAGAACCACTGAGTGTTAAAGCATCTTCTGCAACACTCACAAGACTTTCTTCTTGTGTCATACAACATAGGACATATCAAATTAAGGCTTTCTACCGTCAGACTAACTCCATTCTCTGTATCACAACCTCAGTACACAAAATAAATAAGACTCAAAAGAGTAATATTTAAAAAAAAGTTAAAATTGAAGTAAAATTAATCTGGTGATGGAGTTCTTGACACTTTATGTGTCAACTCTCCTTTTGTAGAGTTGCACCAACTTCCAGAAATACTGAGAAAGTCTTTTAGGCTTTTCCCTCATGTAAGATGTGCAGCTGGACTTCTCCTTTGGTCTCCATGAAATGCCTTTACCCAATCCCCTTGGTCTTTTCCTTTTCAGCACATGCAGAGTATCTAACCCCACCCCCGCTTTTTATTGTGAAACTGGAACATGCCCAACATTTTTTCCTCACTAGACAATTTATTTTTAAATCCATGGCTAAGAATGCAGCATAATATATTTTAAAACAAATGTTCTTAGTCATCATTTCCATAATATTTCAACTCCTTCACAGAAAATATTATTCAGAACAACAACAGAACAAAACTCAACAGTTTTCTTATTAGTGAATGTCCACAGCTCTTCATTTCAAATCTCAGCAATAACAAAAAACTGCTGTAATAAAAACTTGGATAAAGACTGACTCTTTGCAATCAACAGCTGGAGACCTGTCTGGAAGGTACACCATATTTCAGTGGCACATAGTTGGTCAACTACTGAAATAAATACTTAAATTATGTTGTCTGTGTTAGGAGCATAACACACTTCAATCTTCAAATAAGTAAAGTTTAATATTTAATAGGAGATAATATAGGTCTAAAACTAAATTGCCTTCCTGAAACAAATTCTCATTGATGTCAACTGGCCTGTTCTCCTAAGGAAGCTTTTTTATCCCCAATAAGGAGGTCGGTCTCCTATACCATCATGCCTTGTTACTTCTTAAAAGCACATCATACATGCACAGAAAGTGAAGTTAAATGCCTGGTATTTCTAATGTTTCTCTTCCTTTTTCCACGTAGTGCTGATAAATAAGGTGTGTTTTGCATCAGTGATGAGGGAGATGTCAGGTCTGAAGTGTCAGGTTAAAATTTTAAGGTTTTGCAAATTAAGCTTTTATAAATGCCAAGGCTATCCACCTACCCCATGAGTCTGGGCAGGCAATTTTGGTCATCACCAGGAAATATTCGTTGGTGCCCTGGTCCTGCCTTACACTTTGGTACAAAAGTACACCTGCTGTATAATATAAAAGCAGATGAATCTCTCCACTGCACTTAAGAATCATGTAGGTAATGAGATATTGTATTGACTAACTGTATCTTACTGTGTGCAGCTGGGGGAGAAATAAGAAATACTTCTGCAAATAAATTTCCATTTAATTGCTACATTTCTTCTTTCCTTTAATTGGATTATTACTTTAGCTTTACTTACTGTCACGATTTTTTGTTTTTAGGTTCTTTCTACTAAAACAAGTAGGAATAGGCTGTATGTGAAATTATAAAAGTTATGTTGCTATTTTTCCTACAAAATTATTCCTAAACCCACACAACTTAGGCAGAAACCACAAATTCATGACCAAACAGAACATATACTTTTGATTCATGCTGCCACAGACTTTTAGCTATAGAAACCAGGGAGAAATCAGCTATTGACACTAGTGTGAGCAGGTCAGACCATTCAGACAAAAATGTAACAGGATAATGTCACCCTGGAATTAAAAGAACTAAGCGGTAATCAAAACATAAAATGGCCTAATCTGTATTAAGTGTTTTCTCTCAACTCTGCTAACAGGTTAAAGGCAGCTATAAATATACTGTTTTCTAAAATGTGCTTAACAGAGGCAACGTGGACAGAATGATAGAGCATGGCTGAGGTTCAAAAGTGATAGTATTTGCTGTTCTGCTAACACTGTGGTTTGCTGAATATAAAGAACAGGATTAGAGAATACAGTGCACCTGAAAGTATTTGCAGAAAACAGTATTCATGCCTTTGTGTAGACCTTACATATCCACAGACCAGACCCTGCCTGAGTACCTGCAGAGGGGAGGACATTCATCTCCACGGCCATGGAGCTCCCAAGGATACATAACTATTCCATGGCAGTATTGAAAGGACATCAAATAAGAAAAACGATTCCGCCTCCACAGGTTTTTTTGCAACTAGATTATCTCAGAAAACCTATTTGTGATCACTGATGAACAGGCTCTGTCACATCATATTCCTGGATGAGTGGAGTGGTCTCAGATGCAGGGCTCAAAATCCAGTCTCCTGGAGCCCTGGGTATTTAAGCTAGATGTCTCCTGGAGAAGTGGTATGGATATGCCACTGCCCTATCTGTACTTACTTGGGACAATGTAATCAAAGAAACTGGCTAAACAAAACAGTGTTTCTAGTCACAAATGCCGTACTTTGAAAAACAACATAAATCCAACACACCCCACAAGCCAGACAATCCATTCTAGAGCCCTGGGTTTACCCAAAACCCAACAGTCCTTCCTGCCTCTTGTGATTTTTGTCTGTTAGCGTAAAAGGCTTCTATAGGATCTCCTATTTCTCTTGCTGTTCATACAGTTCATAGAGCAAAAATCCATCTTGGCTCATAACTGTGGTTGATTTCCACCTAACTGTACAAAGAGACTCTGAAGTCAGGGATCTTGCCAGCAGAAAACAACTGCTGCCCTGCTGTGCCAGAAAATCTCCTCTGACCCCGGCTGTACATGAAGTATCACATCCGTACTGAGACAAAAATGTGAACCAGAACAAAGTTACAACTATCAATGGTTTTCATACAACAGATGGAATTCCTGCCTTCATATGGGTATATCACACATGGTTATAAACACAGCTAAAAGCACTGAGATGCTCATTTATTAGTAAATAATAAAAAAGTTACAGTGATTCCTTAGGTTTCTGTTTCTGTTTAATGCTGAAGATGAGAAACTGTTAACAAACCAACAGCAGAAAGAAGACAAACCTAAAAATGTTAACCTAAAATAGAGTCCTGTGTACTAATTGGAGATAGAAAAGCAGTGTTTTTCAAAAACACCTACTGTTTGGAAACCTCTTCCAAGATTATGGACTCTTCCAAGTCCATAAAAAAGCAGCAAGTAGTGCATACTTCTTTTATTAAAGAAAATTAGTAATGGAAAAATTAATCATGTATCTACATCTTACAAATTTCCAAAACTACAACACACAGTCAAGACCTTGTTATGGGTGAAAGATTCCTGTGTATGACCTTACAACTTTAAACTTTTAACATCCACAATTATTTATAATTTCCCAAACTGCAAAACACTTTGTCACCTTGTTGTAGAGACTTTCGAAAGAGGCTATCACTTTGGCAGGGGCAGGAACACCTTCCACTAGACCATGTTGCTCAAAGCTCCATCCAATCTGGCCTTGAACACTTGCAAGGATAGGGCATCCACAGCTTCTCTGGGCATCCTGTTCCAGTGCCTCACCACATTCACAGCAAAAATGTCTTCCTTATAGCCAATCTAAAATTCCCATCTCTCAATTTAAAATCACTGCCCCTTGTCCTGTCACTACAGACCCTGGTAAAAAGTCTGTCCCCATCTTTCTTATAAGCCTCCTTTATAAGGTCTCCCTGGAGCCTTCTCTTCTCCAGCTTGAACAACACCAGCGCTCTCAGCTCTTCCTCACAGGGGAGGTGTTCGGGCCCCAGAATGAAAAATAAGGAGTGACACCCCAATACTTTGTGTTTAATGGTCAGAAACTGAAAGGAGTTTCATTTCCATCTCATTTGTGTTTAGTTTCATGTAACATGCACACAAAGAGAGATGCCATATGGTACACAGAGGAGAGCAAACAGTCAGTCTCATGGGAGGGCAAAGATATGCCCCGCAGCATCAAAGCACCGTTTTGCTCATGTTCAGGTACATCAGTAGTTTCAGCTCAATGACCTTCCTGTCTGGCACATGCTATCTCCTAAATTCATACATCTTGGCAAAACTATTTAAAAAGAAGCAAGATTCTCAAGGGCTATAAATAAAATGTACAGACAGTTTAGTCCATGGAAGTAACTGGATTCATGACAGCTACAGAAGTAGTGACCAGATTTAAGATTTTTACCTGGCAAGCTCTCCTTCTCCTTAGTTCAACTAACCACCTTGCTACTTCATCAAACTTTGCAGCCTTTGCCTAGCAGTTTGAACAAGGAAAACATTGAATTCCTCACTTTGCTTTGAATTACTTGAAATCACAGAATCACTCTATAGAGTATCTTGAGTTGGAAGGTACACACAAGGATCATCAAACTCCTGAAATTGTCTTCACAAATTGTCTTCCGTAAAAGTGATGCTGGGTTACCTCTTTTGCTTGAGGATATAAACATGTATTCATATCCAGATTTCAGCACTCCCCAGGTTGCCCAAGGAGCTTCAGACAGAAGGGCTTGCCACATTCCACCACCTACAGACATCCAGAACAACCTCCAAAGCATGACAAACTAAATCTGACAGGATTTTTAGTATATAATGTTTCCCACTAGCAAAAAGGGCTATAGAATTAAAGCTCCTGGTCAGTCAATGCCCTTCTGTTTCCATTTACGGTTAAGAATGCAAAAACTTGATGGTAATTTCTTTCCCAAACTCTCCTCAGCCTGTTCCAATTTTGGGACATAATTCAGTTTAGCCAAAAATATTTTAAACAATGTGGTTTATTTATAATTGGAAAAGGCATCTTAGTAATCATTAAAATTACTAGACATTACTATATTTAAAACACAACGACTGCATTTTCTTCTCTCCCCATACAGAGCAAAAGATTGAGCACAAAATCTGAGTGTTGCTGTACACAGCTCAACAGAACCCACTCCCTCCATGAACAGCTTCAGTCAGAGCCAGAAAAAAACAACCATTTTAGGTTTTTCTAAGCAGTCAAACAAACACGATATTAGGTCTGGCAAAAAATATCAAATAAATAATCTATTTTATGTATCATAGTTCACCTACAGCTTATGAGTACTGTCACCCTATTCAAAAAAGATGACTGTGGAGGAAGATGTGCAGTAGTAATACAAACTGTAAGATTAAAAAACTCAGTATTGCTTAGGTCACGTAAGAGTTAAAGGAGAAGGGATACTGGAAGCATATGCAGAATAAAAAAGCAGAATTGCAAAAAAGCAAAGCAGTCATTCAATAAAATAAGAGACAAACTGAGAACTCTGCAAGACAACAGGCTTTCACTGTAAGCATAATTTACTTGCAGCAGTCAGTATGAAAAGGTCAATAACTATCAAAACTTAAAATTGGAGTTACAGTAAGACTATCCATCATAACAGTATAAAAAAGCAAGACAAGTAGCAAACTCACATGTGAAACAAAACTAGAGATGAAGGAAGGGCAGATCACAATTGTCACCTGATCATTAAAAGTTATTTTTCATTGTCTCCTTAATCTGCATCTGGTCTGACCTATTCTCAGGAAAATATTCACCACCCTCAAAAAAAGCGGTCCCTATCTCCCCCAAATCAGCATTAGAAATGTCCTGACTCCACCACAGAAGTTTCTATGTTCTGCATAGAATCTGGAGCACAGTCTGCTAGCACACACAAAACCCTCTACACTGCTCAGAAATACCAAGAACACATTAAACCCATTGTTTTACAGTGTGGTGGTTTGACCCTGGTTGGAGGCCAGGCACACACCAAAGCTGCTTTATCACTCCCCTCCACAAGTGGACAGGGGAGAGAAAATACAACGAAAAGTTCCCAAGTTGAGATAAGGACCAGGAGAGATCACCCACCAACTACCATAACGGACAAAACAGACTCAACTTGGGGGATATTAACGGAATTTATTACTAACAAAATCAGAGCAGGATAATGAGAAATAAAATAAAAACAACTTCCCCTCACCCCTCCCTCCTTCCTGGGCTCTACCTCCTCCTCCCCAGTGGTGACAGGAGACGGCGAATGGGGCTTAGTCAGTCCATCACAGGTTGCTCAGAGAGAGTGGTCCTTCCCATGGGCAACAGTTCTCCACAAACTTCTCCAACATGAGTCTGTCCCACAGGCAGCAGTTCTCCCCAAACTGCTCCAATGTGAGTTTCCCCCACAGGGTCACAAATCCTACCAGGAAACCTGCTCCAACGTGGGTTCCTCTCTCCACAGGCCCACAGGTCCCTGCCAGGACCCTGCTTCAACGTGGACCTCCCATGGGGTCACAGTCCTCTCTTGGGCATCCACCTGTTCCGGCATGGGTCTTCTCCACAGCAGATCTCTGCAACCCTTAGTCCTCCACAGGCTACAGGGGCACAGCTGCTCCACCATGATCTGCAACACAAGCTGCAGGGGAATCTCAGTCCCAGTGCCTGGCATATCTTCTCTACTGACCTTGGTGTCTGCATAGTTGCTCCTCTCACATATTCTCACTCCTCTCTTCTCTGGCCACATTTACGTCCGCACAATAGCTTTTTTAACTTCTTAAGTATGTTATGAACCCTGATGGGTTCAGCCTCGGTTAGCGGCTGGTCCATCCTGGAGCTGGATGGCATTGGCACTGCAGCATACAGGGGAAGCTTCTGGCAGCTTCTCAAAGAAGCCATGCCTGTAAGCCCCCACACTACCAAAGTCTGGCTGCACTAACCCAATATATACAGATAACAGAAAACTGTTGGATGATTTCCAGGCTAACCTGAAGAAGCTTACAACTGTCTTTGCAGTAAGAATGTCAAGGATTCAAATTTTACAGCAGTACCGCAAATGGGTGTTAATTACTCTGAATGAGAATCAAAGATAGAAAAGTAACCATTTTGGTGACATTACTTATTGGTAATCTGGATACCAGATTCCAGTTTATTAAGCATTGGTGCCCACTCTGTGATACAACACACTGAACTCGTATCTGACCACTGGAACTGACCTTTCACAGCAATTAAGTCCCATCTTTCATGCCTACTTTTTTTTAAAGCAAATTACCTTTCCCAGGAAAGCAGAAAGGCTAGTTCCAAGCATGAATAGAGGAAATTAGAGTAAATGCTAGCAGATAGGCCATCCCTTTTATGATGGCTCCTTGAGGATTTCATAGCAGATGGAAAGGAAAGCTGCTGTGTTCTCACTCTCCCCACACAGATAGATTTTAAAAGCTTTCAACCTAAAGTTGGTTTTAAAATTGTATAAAGGAAGTGACACATGGATTTTGAATTCTTTCCATACCACTGCCTGTGTTCCTCCATATGCCACGGATTTGGGAAGGGGCTGTGGTGGCAGGGCTGAAGAAGGAAAAAAGTGAATTCAAACACAACTGGAGGAAGAGTGTGTAAGAAAGTTATCACTCAAAATTTGGGGAGCAAATGAGAACTTGACACTCAAATGATGTTGGATAATGGCTGGGAAATTAATCAATAAATCAGGCATTTTCCTTTTTCGTTATATATGAGGAAATTTTTTAAATAAAAAATGCAGAGTAAGCCCCGCTCATATTTCACATTCACTTGCTTTTTGTCATCTTCAGATGTTACAATACAATTGGACAAATTTGGCTATTAAAAGTATTTCCACAGGAAAGTACTTCACATGCAAACTTCTTTTAATTTTTCTGATCTTGGCATTGTTATTCAGCACTAAAAGATGTGGTAAGCTATAGAAGGGCCAAGGGCTTGCCTACCAAAGTTGCTATTCTTTAAAAGTCACTGCCCTTCCAATTACTTTATAACATGTTAAATGCAAGAAGGGACAAGGCTGAAACATATATTATGCAAAGAGATCTGTGAGATAACTCACTGGGACAGAACACATATCCCTGTGCCCTTGACATTCAATGTGATTTGCTGGTAACCATGCAAATCTGTTTTCTTGTATTCTGTCCTTGAAATCTCACTAAAGTTAAGCTGCTGCCTCGATAGACACTAGCAAATATTTTTGTTCCATTTATGCATATCTGTCATAAAAGCACTTGACAGCTGAGATTGATCTCAGTAATATACTTTATGGACAAAAACTTTAAGTACCTAAATTACTTCTACCTGGTATGCCTCATTATAAGTCTCTTTAGCACAGGTTATCATTCATGTACAACAATACACACACTCAGAAAATCAATTTAATAAGCATGGAACAGGTGAGGAGCTGGCATTACAAACCACTGAGACCTATTGAGTGCTTGGCAACCTACTCTAAACCATACCTGCAATGCTGTTTTTCAACTTTCATCACTTACATTTATCTTTGTTCTGTCTGAATAGATCACATAAAGGTGGGAGACAGCATTAATACACAGTCATATAAAGACTAGGCACCCGAGCCCCAATCTAGTCGAAACTACCAAAATAAGCTCATGAATAAAATCTCAATGAAGCAGACATGCACTCATTCCAGAGGCCCCTGATGTTGAAGAGCCTGTTTGAACTGTCTGAGCAGCTTCAAACACCTGTTTCAAATGATGCTGGTGTGCACACACAGAATATCAATGGCAGTCCAGAGAAAGAATATAAAGCAGTTAAAGAACAAACTGAATGAGCAGAACTAGAGCATGATTGATTTGACTTATAAAAGAACAACCAGATATATTATTTTTTTAACTAGGCAGACATAAACATCAAAGGAAAGCGGTGACTTCTTTCCTGAAAAATCTGTGATAAAAGACATCAAATGCTAAAGATGTGCAATACAGATAGTTTGGGGTTTTTTATAAGGATTATATTTAAACAAGAGGGGCACTTTTTAAGACTTGTATCAGTGTCCATAATTACAGATGCCTGAATGGGTCAGCTGAATTGGGCAGGGGGGATACAGAAAATAACCAACACCTTTTATTTGTTTGTACACATACAAAACCAATCACAAACAATGTGCCTGAATGTACACACAAATGCTCAGACAGATTATACACGAGATCTATCTAGTAAGAGCTGGGCAGGAGACGAACCTTCAGGAAATGAAGCTAATTTTGCTGTTTGTACAGAATAAATCAGCCAGAGTCAGACACACATTACACCACAACAACTAGCATGAGTTTTCCAGAGCATCAGAAATTAAGTCTGTAAAAATGCTTTGTGGCCTTAACAGTCACAGCAGCGGGCTGAGTAAGGGCAGGCTGGTACCAGTGATCTCCTCAGCACCTCCACGTAAACCATCCTGTCTTAAAGCCTGCAATCTGCAGGAGCCTGGGCACACAGATAGAGCACCCATCACCACAACTGCTTCAAACTCACTGTTTAATTTAATTGCTTCAGGAAGACAAATATGAGACACCTTTAGACAACAATCAGTCCTCTAGACCTGCATTTATCATTTTTTTGTTCTACTTACTCTGGCTTTACTGCAGTCATCATAGTTCCTTCAAGTTTCTGTAGCCCAAGACCTGGATCTCACAAACCTTATCTTTCATCTCACCTTGTAAAAACAATCTGGAAGATCCCATCACAAGCAGACTTCCAAAGGTCAAGGGTGAAACTTGACTTTGCCATACAACTACATCAGTTGTAGGATGGCCCTACAACTTTATTTCTTACTCATCACATGACTGTGTTCAACTTAATACTCCCCCTCTGTGGGTAACTTGATGCAACCCAACGACGGTTTCGGGTCTCCACTGGCAGATGCAGAGTCACAATGCTCACAAGTTTGCTGTATGGGGCTGTCTGTGTGTGCACGGGTCTGCTCTCGGAAACCGAGGACCCTTCACTAGATCCCTGACGTGCATTCAGACCTACGTTTTTGTGAGACTTCATTTCCCGCAGGCCGCAGCTGCCTCTCCTTGTCCCTGCATGACTCCGTGTCTTTAACAGGATGCCCTCTAGTGCGAGAACTGGATATGGACTTTTCCACTCCTGACACATTACCGAGTATCAAATGCAAAATCTACCTCACGGTAGCTGAAGCAAGACATGGTGCAGGGCTGGCTCAAGTGCTAAGGAAAGGACTGGAAGGGAACTAGCAAAGACAAGGGGAAATAAACCCCCACAAGGCCACAGGATAGAACAAAAGTCTAATCTCACTGTTCCTATCTGAATAACAACCACTAGGAAGTGACTAAAATGCAAGTGCATTGGCTTCCAGTTAAGTTTTCTGCATGATAAACATCTCGCTAATCAAACCTAAAATTTCAAATTCAAAGAATCTTTTCTACTAAACTTAAACTGCAACTTGCCAAACTGTAATGTTAACTGTCTCTGTAAGTAATATGTCATTTATTTTGTTTGCTATAAATTAAGAAAAGAATTGAAACCTCAGATGCCACCCACCTACTGCCATGCAGTGCCCGTGATAACCAGACCAGAGGGACCTGTATTTTAAGAAAAATATTGAGGACCCAAGCCAGTCAATGTTCATCTTGATGAACTACAGCATTCACAGAAAGGAAACACCACAACCAGATTTATTTGAACCAGAATGTATTTTTGGTTTATTATTATTATTTTATAGTGTTCTCACATCTCTCATTAACTTTTATTCCAAACTGACAGCATAACTTCCTTCAAAAGCAACGGGTCCATGGCTGTGATGTACAGAACTACATTAGCACACGAGTAAAAGAATACTGTAACATCACAGATGCACGTAATATATTGCATATCAGAAATTTCACGCTTTTCCTTCAGTTACTAAAGTATTTTTGATTTATTGCTAAGCTTATTATAAAGAGTATATAAGAACATGTTAATAAGTAAATTAATGGCTGTAGAGATGAAATACCCTGGGTGCTTCTGAAAACATTGCCTCATAAACAGAATTCCAGTCTGCATGTTCAAAATACATATGCCCAACAAACTAATGCTATAAACTGGAACAGAAAACATACTTTTAATAAGAACTTATTTTCACCTTAACAACCAAAGGCAAATACAATCTGCCTTCGGTATACAAACAAAAACACATCCTGAGAACTGCAGAGCTGACCCTGCACCAGACACGTCACTGCTTACTCCAGCAATACCATATGTTTTTGACCCTTACACAAGGAGAGAATTTCTGAGGGGCTAAGCCCAGGATGCCATGGCCACAGTGCGATGCTCTGCAAGGGAACGTCAGTCCCCACAGACACCACCAGCCTCCTTGCTCCTAAAACAAAGGCTCCCTAAAATTTCATCATTCCCAGCACCCTTTCCCCTTAAATGCTTCTCTGTCACATTAGATTAGAAAAGGAAAGGAAACATGAAGTCAAACAAGGGAGATTTTGGTTGGCAGGCCTCTCATTATTCATTTACTGTTTATTATTGATTTTTGTGCCTGTGCAGAAGGATCATGTGTGCACTGGAAAGAGGACGATGGCAACGTACAGAGGGCTACGTATGCCAGGGAGCTCGTGGC
Organism: Campylorhamphus procurvoides; assembly: GCA_013396655.1. NCBI lineage: Eukaryota > Metazoa > Chordata > Aves > Passeriformes > Dendrocolaptidae > Campylorhamphus > Campylorhamphus procurvoides. The sequence continues at coordinate 502,958 of WBMV01000548.1, forward strand.
CAGGGCTGCTCTCTGTGGGCTCTCTGTGGCTGGTTTTGGGCTTGTTGGTTGTTTATTTTAAACTAAGAAAGTCCCCAGTGTTTGCCCTCGGCTCAACCACAAATTCCAGCACTAAAGGTCCACTCTCAAGATGCAAAGGGGTCATACCTCAGAGTGGTAGAGCTGAGATCTTCGGTGACTCCCAGGGTGGCAGCTGCCCTCCCCTGGTTGACCCAATGAACCAAGCTGGGTCAGCATTTACAGCTACTGAGCCACCTTACAATGACCAGGGGGTGGCTGGTCTCACTCACACCAACAGACAACATAGTCCATAACAGCCCTGCAACAAATGAAGAGCACGGTGGCACACAAATCCACACACTACTGCCATCCAGCAACAGGAACTCCACCACATCTAGGGAAGAATAGATTTTTAAGGAAGATACTGCAAAATATTTATTTCAAGCCTATATTACTAGCTCACCTAAGGAAAGCAGCAAACAGTGCTGATTAGTCCTGCACAACACTGACTCTGCACCCCAACTGACAGAGCTGTAGCCCCAAACACAAGGGGGACAGCACTGTATTTTATTAAATATGTATTACTACTGTATATTATATATATAACATACATATACATTTTGTATATATTACGTGACATATATTTTATATATTACTGTATATATTATTCGGAAACCTCAGTAAAACCATTCGTCCAGTAAGGATATTGTTCTATAATTAGTCATTGCCAGTTTGAATGCGGCTTGCCGAAAACCTGGAAATTTTAGATATACCTGACTTTTAGAAGACAGTAGAATAGTACTTGAAGCACTCAAAGTTTTCAGTTGAGTGATTTATTAGTTACCTGGTTTGGTTTCTATCATGTAAAATTCACCATACTATCAGGAAGCTTATGATACTTTGTAAAACTGACATTAATATTGCAACTTCAAGAGCTTAAAAAATGTGCTGGAAGATAACTGATTAAAATGCTTTGAACATAAAAGCAGCTGAGAAACTCCACAAATTAGGTTTAGACAAGTCAACTTTTTTTAACGCTAAATACCTTTATTTAATGCTGTCTTACCTGCACTGCTATCAGTTCTCAGTTTCTTGATACCTGTCATGTTCCAAATCCAGGAAGGCAAAAAATGCGCAGACTTATTTGAGATTGCTGAGGGGTGTATGACAGTCATTCTTGCTACATGCCCTCTTCTATCAGGACTAGTGTCAAAAAACTCTCAGGGCAACAGTCATTTCCTTAGAGTAAGTAGGAGCTTTGCCAACTGTTTCAAGGAGGCCAGAACTGCAACACAGACTTTCTCAAAATAATCATGGAAAGTTACATTCCATTTCTACCTCACAGACACCAATCTATCAGCTAAGGCTTTAAAATAAGGCAGCATCAGCCATGTACAAGTAACACTCACAAGACCTGGAATGTCCAAAAATTCTCCTCTGCTTTGGTAAGCACAAAAGGCACAGAAATAAAATTGCATCTGCAAAAAGTCAAACTAAGTTATAACTTAAGAGCTGTATGAAAACAGTTAACATTTAACAAAATAAATCCAATAAAACAATAAGACTATTTCAACAAACTAAATAAGGAGACAGCAAGGTAAGAAATACGATAAAGTAGTCCCCAAAACAAAGTGAATAGTTAGGTAATTTTTGAACGGGAACAAAACCACTGAATGTGGAGGAAAAAAATAATAAAAGGTCAAAGAAAGAGATACGGTAACGGGAGAAACAAAGACATAATTCAAATGGCTTAACATGTTCCAGATATGGTTGAGTGCAAGATTAAGAGAATATACAGAAATCATCTTGCTGAAAGAAATGGCATTTGAAAAAGCCAGCCCGGTACTGAGACAGTTTTAATAAACTGATGAAACTCCCCAAATTATGCCAGAATACTTCATATTTCTATATTTAGTATGCAGACCCAAGCTGTTACTGGATTATGATGAGGCAGTAATATGTGGAACTTCAGAATTTTAAAGATAACAATAAATTAAGAAAGGAGGTAACTGAAAAATAGGATAAACCGCAAAATAAATAAATCACGCCAGACCAACCAGATGTGCCTCTTTATTAAAAATATTCAGTTGTCTTACCAAGAAAAATGAGTAGCTCTAAACAGTCTGGATTTCAGTAAAATATTAAGAGTGCTGTAGAAAGACAGCTATAACAGGAGATGTGGGGAAGAGAGAGAGGAAGTGGCAGAGACAGAGAAACCTGCAGCTTGCCTGGGAGTGCTGGACTGTGAGAAGAGCTCCTAGAGCTGCCAGCTGAACCTCACTGAGTATTTCTATCACCAAAGCCAGGAGGTACAGAAGGTGACTGCTATGAGCTGCCAGAGATGACATGTCAAAGTTAATGGGGCAAAAGGCAAGGGACCAGCAAGGAAAAATATTTCCAGTGGAAGGTGAGAAGGACTAATTACACTGTATGAGGCAATTAATGAAGCCTTACCTTGGCATACAATGTACAATGCTGGTTACTCAATTATGAAAAGAATGGAAAACCGAATGAGTAGATTATTGCCAGCATAATGAAGGACATCCAGCCATTTTAGAAGAGCAGGCTAAGACAGTCCAATAGACCCAATCTCATTAGGGAAGGACAAGAAGGACAAGTCCCACATGAGTGCACTGACAACCAGTCCTTGTGGCAGCAGTGCTGGTTATACAGGCAAAAAAGGGAGCTGTCATGAGCACAGATATGTGCAAGCCAGCCACAAATACATCTAGGGTGGAATGACAGCAAGGTTTCTATCCACCAGAGTTATTCCATTTTGGAAGGGCTTTTAGTGCAGCGATTTATGGGAAGACAATGTAAAATAAGACTGAGGACTGGAGTTGGAGACCCAGAGAGATCTGTACAACTCTCTAGTGTGACAGAGCACAGCCCCTACCTACTCCTCAGAGGAGGACATCCAGTGTGAAAACTCCAGCTTTCGCAGAGCCACTGACAAAATGCCCTCAAACTGTAACACAGTCCAAACCCTCCTGGCCAGGTCTGGGGAAATCCTGCAGTCCAGGCACCTTCAGAAATCCCAGTTAATGAGAGCTCCTCTGGACTCATTCCCCACAAGACTGTGTGGCTTTTGGGGCAGCTGCTAACACAGCAGCAATCAGCACTTTTAAATCACAGACTCTTGACAAGGATTTCTGGGAATATGTAAGACAATATTCACTGCTAAGGAGACTCTGCTGTTCTTGTACCAATCCTCCTTTGTCCTGACCCAACGAACTGGACAGACGGACACTGGGACCAGAAGGCACTTTTATAAGCATGCAGCGCAATGCAGGAGCCTACTCTGAGCAGGCAGATAAATCCATAAAGTCAAATGCTATTGAGAACACACTTCAGCAGTAGTTGTGCATCACTGCAGCACTGCACAAGGCCTCCTCAGGTCCCTCTTTCCACAGGGAGGGCTCATCAGCTCAGCAGCATACTGCTGCTGCACAAAATCAGTTTCTGCTCAAGAAGTGCTCTGAGTTCCAACTGCGGACTCTCTGTCCCCTTGTCCCCTGCACAGGGTATGGCAGGCCAGCTGCTAGCCTACTCCTGATGGGATCTAGTTTAACCTTCTCTTGGAAACTGACGAAATGACTAGCCTGGAACTCTAAGCAGAGATTTGTGTAAAACATACAGCTGGGCACACTGCTATCAAGTTCACTTCAGAATTAAAAATAGCAAGAGAAATTTCACATGGAAGATTAAGTGCATTAGTGGATCATATAACCTTGCTTCAGACCAAGCCAAGCTGTAAACAATTTCCAGTCCTCAGCATAAAACATACATGATGTGTCATGAAAACATTCAGTTATGTGAAGTTCAACATCTATGACGCTTTCAGGTTACAGGTGTATTTTCTTGAGAAATGGCAGCCTTACAAAATAGGATGACGATGACAATATTTCTTGTGCTTTAAATCTGATCTCTGAGTGTCTTGCCACTGAGCACAAGACCCTGCATATCAGCCTAACAGGCTTGACATTTAATAAGACAAATTTATTTCTAGAAAGTGAGCTGGAAATTAAATCTCATGGTTGCAGTTGGCACACTGTGCAGAAGAGCAATCTTAACGATGACTGCATTTCATTTTTGCCCTATAACTTTCATCCTTCTAATCGGTATATTTAAGTGCACGTAATCACGTAAGCATTGAGTCTACCACAGTGACAAATCTCCAGTTTAGACTTCACAATAATAAATCTTTGTCTTCTCTCAGCAGCTGGCGAGGTTTGACTTGGACTTTGAATTTAGGCCTTTTCCTCAGGCTTAACAGTAACAACTTGTTTGTTCTGTCTGCCGAAAGCATAACATTAACTCTTGCCTTTAAATGCATTCTCGTTGCTTAAGCTTAGTGTCCTCTGTGTTAAAATTGGTTGCCCTCTGCAGTGCCTGACTAAGGCACACAAAATATCCAATTTCCCTGTATTGGGATTTTACAGAGCAACTTTCACTCATTTGTATTTACACAGCATCACTGGTCCACATGACACGTCACAGACACGGGGACAAGCTGGAGTTTATAACACAATCTTTTAACAGATGCCTTCAGTGCCACAAAATGCTAAATCAAAATCAGGTGGCAGGGGCCTTCAGACACCCAACAGAGGAGTAACATCCCCACAAGCACCTCATGGTCTGTCCACAGGACCAGGACAGGTGCTATCCTCAATTCTTTGACAAACGCCCTAAATGTGTTCCTGAAGTAGTTCCCGTAAAAAAGGCAAAACTTAGAGGTGACCATCAAATCACAAGAGTGAAAAACTGCCTTTGGACTGAAGCAACTGAAGTATTGCTCCAGGCTTCCTGCACTACTTTAGTAAACTCTTTAGGCCCAAGTCACTGAGAATTCATGCATATTAAATACCTGTGCAGTAGAGCCCTGTACCTATGCTTGTGAAACAAACCAAGCCACGGAGGGTTTGCAGGTTTGGGGTCTCATTTCCCTATGGCTTAGTTCCCCTTGTACAGTTCAACAGAACTCTCACTTGTATTCAACATACCAAGAGGTATCTGGAGCAAGGCCTTATTTTCCTGACTATAAAACACCTTCTTAAACAACTAACCTTTTTATATAAAAAGCTGAATCCTGAGTTCTTGTGACTGCCACACAAAAGACTGCTCCTTCATCAATTTCTGACAGCAATGTTCATTCCTGCAGATTTTAGTTCAGAAGAAACTGCCAGGCCAACCTAAGTCACCACTTCAGTGCTTTTATTTGCTTTACTACTTGCCAACAAGACAAATAACTCTCTCTCAAGCACAGAGCTTGAGCGACGCACAGAAACCTTGGACTCTGCAGGGATTGCTCTCTGGCATGTGCACAGGAGCCCTGGCACATCTGGGGACTGTCGGAACCTCTGTGCTTGCACAGCACACCTGCACACCATCAGCAAGTGTTTCAGCTGCGTGTGGGGTTTTCTAAACCTCGGCATGATAGTGTTTTAACTAGTCAGCTCTCCTGTTTATCATGGGCCATTAGATTTCACTCCCAGTTCCCCCACTGTCAAGTCTGGCAATCCTCATCACACTGACAGTCCCACAAGAGCCAAATCAGAAGAGCCACAGTAACCCCTCGCCACCGCAGCTGGGTCCAAACCCACATCTTCAAAAATCTCTTTTAAAAAATACTTAGCATGTGCATTCCTCTGGGTTCAGTGTACCACCACATCTTTTCTGAGATTAGTCTCCCCTATATTAAAGGCTACTTTAGTACCTGCTATTTTCTTCCCACAATACAGTTTACGGCATAAGCAACTGTCTCTTTATTAAAGTGAGGGCATTGCATGCAGCATGTTCTACAGCCAAGTTGCCTCTTCACACCATAGATGGTTTGGACTCCAATTCTGCCTAGTGTAACATCCACTTTAGCTCCAAATATTTAGGAAGCTTACTATATGTTTGTCAACTAGATTAAAGCTCTTACACCTCCTTACCTACTGTCAAGTAGCTTCTGTGGCTTCTCCGTGATTAGATTAGCAGCTTGAGCTTCCTTATGCTAGCAGTGTGTTTTTGCTAGACTCTCAACAGCTCATCTAAGAGAATTCATTTTAAAACACAGGCATGCCATTCCCTCCAAAATCCATTTTATCCAACATCATCTTCCTAATTCCTGTCAGGTGCTGGTCTCAGGCACGCATCATGTCCTTCATTTTTTCACTTAATGTAGAGCCTTGGCACAGAATTATGTATTTTTCTGCCTCCTTTCCATCCTTCAGGCACTGATACCACTTTGCACTTCTTTTATCTTTCACAAATGCAAATTTATGATTTTGATTTTTGCTTTCTATTTCCTTTGTTGACAAAATAACCACACATACACAAAATCTATTTTAAGTTTTTCCTTTCATTTAGAATGGTGGCATTTTTGTAGCCACTCAGACAATAAGGACCTATGATCCCTGTGAACAATGGGGGGCGCTTATGTTTTTTCAGGCTAAATTTATTCAGGCACTCGTTGGATGCTTTGGGAAAATACCACAACATATATGCACTTTTAGGAGCATTTCCATAGATTTTCATCAGCACAGAGGACATTGGACTTCAGTTAGAAGCTGTCAGCAGAGCTTCATGCTTGCATATTTGTCAGTGTTACAGTAGGCTCACTCAAGATGTTACCAAATATTATTTTGAAGGCACTAGCTTACACATTCCCACTGAAATAACGGCTGCAAATCTTCTGGAGCTTTTGCAGTAAGAAAGTCAATTTCTTAAAGAAGCATTTTCTGAAAACTTTGCCTTTCCTACAAACTTCACTCCATTTCCAGCATTTGATGCTGACTGAAAAATTAAGCTCGATCAAAATGCCAGAATTCATAGAAAACAAGTATCATTGTACAGCTGCATCCATCAGGAATTGATAGGGCTTTTCTCCCAAGAACACACAGTTTAATCTATACAGACTTTTGTCAAAAATAACGCATCACTTTCATGCACGTTGTAATCTTTTACATAAAAAATTAAAGGGAGAGTTTCCAAGTGTACCTTGATGAAAATACATGTGCTTAAAACAGTTAAAATCTGTTTTACAACAACCTCTTGAATATTAGCCTATAGCTAGTTAGCAACTAGTTTTTTTTCCATAAACCAAAAAGGCAGACCAAAGAAACCTCTAACATCCAAACCCTGTCTGGAGGCTCAGCAGCCACTACAAATGCTTCATGATGCTGTAACTGATACAACTGAAGAGAGGGGTTAACAGTAAAGAAAACACTGCTTACTTTAATCCCACTAAGAGAGCAGAAAATAGGATCAGTATTTAGGAAATATTTCATTTATATTCTAAGAAATGCAAAAATTAATGCAAGTGATTTGGAGTCTGTGAGTAAACTATCTGTAACTGATTCTGTGAAATTCATGTACAGAATTAATGCTGACCTTGACAGAAGTGATCACGCATTTGAAATTTTACTTTCAACAGCCAAGTTCTTTAAAAAACCCCTCAAATCTACACTTCACTTTCAGGGAGCGAAGAGTTCTTCCATCTCCTTTGGTGGCATCAGAGATTTGCTCCAGGTTTTCTGACAACCACCACCCTCACTCCCGTAGCTCACACAGCAGATGCTTACAGGGAAACCCATCATGATGGCAGATGGCTTTGAAGAAAGCCCAAGCAAGTCTGCAAACTTAAAACTAACTGTCCTTCAGCTCTTTGTCAGGTTAATGTTTTCCAACTCTCATGATTAACTTCCCAAGCTTAAATTTATGAAGGGGAACAGTACCTCCTGACTGGCTGTCAAGATGTTATCACAGCAAACACACTGTGACACGAGGGGTGGCTTCAGGGACCAAGCACCCTGGGCAGACACCAGCAGCCCCAGCACCCACAGCTGTGCCCCCTGAACCAGGGAGACCAACCCCCACTCATCCAGTCTCAAAAAAATCCTTCTGCTCTAAGGGTGATTTATCACCCCAGCTCTGCACACATGCAGCCACAGATTGCCAAACACCACCAGCTGGAAAAAAGTGGCCATTAGTTAAATTTTAATAATAGATGAATGTTTTCTGCTGCTACTTGAATTGGATTCTATGGGAATGAAAAGGTACTTTTTTCCCACATTGCAACTTATTTGGGCACACTGCACCAGTGCCCCGAATTGATCTGCAGGGTCAGGAAGGTCAGAAAGAGAAGACCAGAAAGATGAGATGACCTTACCTGAAGCAGCCACCACACTAAGACAGCACAGCCCAAAGGTGAGAGGCAGGTTCAGTGTCTTTGTCTTTTGCAGTATTTCTGTGGGAATCACACCCAGTTTTCTTACATGGTTTAATACAAGACAGTTTCATAAAGTGGGGGTTCAGTGAGATGGGAGTTGTCCAAGTGCTTTGCTTACTGATGTCAGTACAATGCACACACACACACCAGTGAACACACCTGAGGTGGGCCAGATCACCATAGCATCAGGCTGTCTAGAGAAACCTCTCAGTTTTGTGTCTTCAGAGAGACACTTGGATTAAAAGGAGTGTTGTCATCCTCATTTTACAGGACTTTGGACATGTCTGCTCCGCCCCCCTGCCCATGCATGCACAACCACAGGGGTGAGTGGGGACCTGGCTACGGCCAGCACTGCCAACCCTGCTCCATCCCCTCCTCCTCCCTCTCTAGATGGCAGCACCATGCACAGTGTTTCAGGTGCTGGGCTTTATAAGAAGCCTATTACGTGGTCACAAACCCCACACTAATTAAAATTCTAGGTAATTACTTGAGTAGGAATTATTTCCAGTCAGTCATAATAATTAAAAAGAAATCATAATGAAGAAAGACAGCTGTTCCTCAGACAACAGCTTTGCCATAGCCACCAGCTCCTCACCAAGGTGATGTGGTCTTCCTCCTCCTGCCGCAGTTATCCCAGGCCTGCTGACCTCAGGGGCCTGGCACAACGTTACTTGCTTTCTTTCATTCTGCAGGTTTCTACCTTCCCATCTCTACAGGTTCAGCTGGTAATACCACCGGGTCTTGCTTCAGCACAGGTGAAGTGGAATGTCCTTCCACAGACACTGACAGAGCCAGACTCAACCCAGAGCCTATACCTGTATACTTATTTTTCACGTTTTTAGGAGATCAGTTCTTCTGATTTCTCTATCCTCAGCAACCCAGAGATTTCTTCCTGTTTGCCTTGTCACAAGCCAGTTGCACTTAATGCTCTGGTCATTAAATCCATTTTTCTGTTGCACTTTGAAAGGATAAATAAAATAATCAGAAACTGTTTAACTTCTGGGACACCTTCCTTCTTAGGATATGACTAGAAACCCAAGCTGTTATGTCAGGAAAAACAAGCCCAGTTGCACATTTTTAGAAGAGGTGTGTCTTAGTTCAGATTAGTGTGGCATTCAGAAATGATGCAAGTGCCAACACGAGAAGAAAATAAAGCATGTTACATAAAATAATCATGTTTAATTATTTTGGAATAAGATGAAAACTTCCATTTCCTCAACTGCTTATTCTGTACTTAATATTTTAGTGTGGCATATTACCTGTCCTCTCTTGCTTCCTGGCTAATGCTTTGGTACAGTTATAGTAGTTCAAACTCTCCTATTCATAAAGGATTTTATGACTTGATTTGGACATCAAGCTTAAAAAAAAAAAGAAGAAAAAAATCCCACTTATGAAACACCACAATCAAATTTAACAATAATATTTTTATATGACAGACTAGATTTCCCTTTGGTTATATCACAGTAACTATTCCACTGAGGATATTGAAATTATGCTTGGCGAAACCATGGGGAAACCCACTGAAACAGACAGAATGATCAACTTGCACTACCACAGCTACAAAATGCTTAGTGTGCGTACCTGCATAACATCAACAGAGGGCAAAAAAGACCTGACACTTCATTTTAGTAAAACTTTTTGATACCAGTGACCACTGGGCTACTTGGTGAAACCATCTGCAATGAGTCTGATCACCAATGGTGCACCGCCTGCTGTCCTGTCCTTGCTGAAAACCGATTTAAGGCTGCATGAACACTAGTCATTCCTATTTCACCGTCAGATTTGAAGACTTTCAGACATGGGAAATCCAGAGGTTCCTTTAGCAGCTGATTCACAGTTTGCTAAAAATTAATGCCTGATTATGACAAAATTGAGTTTGTCCTCTGCTTCTAGTCATCAATTCTTATAATTCTTTTCACAATTAAATGGCCATATCTTCCCCCTCCCTCCCATGACAATGACTGTAATCTAGTCACCTTCAAAGCAAAATCTTTTTCTGATGCTTCTCCTAGCCTTTGAATAATTTTTCCACTATCTTCCCCAGCCTTTCCACTTCCTTTTAAAAATACTGACATTAGGCATGGAAAAACAAAATCACACAGCAGTGGGAAGCAACTAGGTCCCTTTGGCAGGTGCTCTCCCATAGATGCCACACTAGTCCTTCATATCACATCAGTCCACTGTGGGTTCAGTTTAAGGTGTTTGTTGTAAATATCTAAAACCTTTCTAAATCACTACTTTGTGATATGCAAATTGTACTTGTGGAATTACATTTTTCTTACCAGCTGCCTAAGCCTGCCTCTGGTGGTACTGAAAACCAATTTGTTTGACCTCAGCTGACCACCAGATCCAGCTTGTTCTGGGAAAATGCCTGGTCATTCTTTTAATCACCTTATTATTTCTTTACGTCACACTGAAGTTTTAGTAGCAACAGTTACACATTTATTTTCACATAACTGAGATATGTTTGACATCACATTGCCAGTTGCTGTGGTACTTTATGAGCAACCTGAAGCTAATTAATGACAGTATCCTATTGTAATCCGCTGGGGGGGGGGAATCTGCAATAAATCAAATCGATTTTAATCCATTCACAAAAGCTTTGGAAAACTAAACATAACAAAAACCCCATCATGCTATTGCCACTGTTGTTTTTTTAATAAACCCCATTTAGGAACAGATGATGCATAAAGGCCATACTGTGCCTATTGTTCTCCTCTGGTAACTCATTTTCATCAGGCACTTTACGGCTTGCTGGTAATTTCTTCAGTCTTTTTAACCTCCTCAAAGATTTCACACTGTCATTTTACTTGCATTTTGAGACATTTCAGTAAACCCCAATATGACTCAGCTGAAGACAACTGGAGTAACATTTCAAATGAGAAAGTGCATCAAGAATTAGTTCGTTCAAACTCAAGAAGAAAGCAGAGGAGGTTGATCAGGGCTCAGATGGATGCCTGTGATTTTTTCCAATAGCGAAACTGATAATATACAGCATTCTGACATTTTTGCCTGACAACCACGGCCTGCAATGCTTACCTGGGACAAATACTTTACATAAATTATTAAGAATCAAGTAATAAGAATAAGAATAATAAGAAAAATTCTAAACAGTGTTGGGCAATGTCAAAAGAAACAGGATATTGTTCAAAGACATACTGTGAAAAACTGACCAAAACTGTATTTAGCGGTTGTTTACAATTGCATTTATGCTTAAAGTGAAAATTGCAGTATGCTGAATCTTTTTTTTTTAATTCTTCTTTGATGCTGGATTTGCTAAAGGCTTACCAAGGGGGAAAAGGCCAGAGGGGCGGGTGAAAAACACTCAGATAACATTTGGCAGCCCAGCAGTGGGGATGCCACATGGGTGACATCGCATTTGCTCCCGAAACAAACAGCCTTCACCGGCACGGGGGCAGAAACTAAACGATAAAGCAGATAGGTGGGAAAAATGAGTAGTTTCAGGGTACAGACGCAACTGCCCAACCCAGACCGGCTAACACCACACAAGTTAGTGCTGGTTCAGCGCACGAGTGGCCACAGCACCTGAGCGAGTCTGAACAGCCAAAGTCCACCGCAACAATGACAACCTCCCGGCAAACTTGCGCTCTTACTGTTTATCATCATTCAGCAGCAGCCGGGGTGTATTTTCCCCCGAAAGGCAGTGTAAGTTTCACGCGGTCCAGGCAGTGATCGCCGGGGCACAGGGGGCACAGACAGGGCGGCACCGACCCTACCTGTGCTCAGATTGTCATTGATCTTCAGCGGCACCCGCAAGATGTACACGAGGAACAGCATGACGAAGAACCACAGCGTCCAGAGGTAAGTCCAGGACCACACGATGCAAGACTTGAGCTGTTCCAAAAAGCCCGTCCCAGCTTCAGCCATGTTTCTTTGGAGAGAAAANGGCCGGCTCTCGCCCCGCCCGCGGGCCAGCCGGGCCCTGCCCGCCCCGGGACCGGGATCAGGGGCCTCCTGCGAGCTGACCGAGGCTATCCCCGAGGCTATCCCCGAGGATAGGGACGGGCTGTTCGGCCCCGGCCCCCGGCCCTGCCCTGACCCCGGCCCGGCCCGGCCGCACGGTGAAGCGCGGGGAGCGGAGCGGGGCAGGCCGAGCCGGTGCCTCCGCCACATCTTCACGCTCTTGAACAACAATCGCGGGCGGTATTTCCGCCGCGCAGCAGGACCTTAAGCCTGAAATGGGCTCAGGCAGGATGTTTTTCGGCCGGCGATCCCCTCGAGCGCCTCGGTGGGCGCTGTGGCAGGCACGGAGCTGCAGTCCCGCCTGTCCTGGTGCGGTGTCGGGCCCAGAGCGGCCTGAACTGCAAGCGCCCTGCCCTGGAAGGTAACAGTGTAGGTATGGCGCGATAAATGGCTCGGAAGAGACCTCAAAATTATCTAGTTCCAACCCCCCTGTGAAAGGCAGGGATGTCACCCACTAGATAGATGGCTCATTAAAATAGTGTCAGTAAAGCATAAACTTCAGTTCATAAAGTTGTACTTTTGAGAAATACATTTTGCTTCTTGCATGAATGAGGAGGTATTTATCATGAAACAAGATTTGGCAGCAGAACGTGACAGAAATTCAGAGGCTGGTTATCACAGCTGATCCCTGCTTTTTTGTTGGTGCACAGCTTACAAACACAAGTAGATACACACTGCATATTGCAATTTGTTTAGATCTCTCTCCTGTGCTTCCACAGTCTCCGTCCAATGCAGTAACACTCTCCAGCATCTTAAGAAACAGGAGCTATATATTAAAAATTACCAAAAGAACAAAAAGTCTGGAGAATTTTCTCCCAACTGGTAGTAGCCTCTCTGTCCTGAGATTTTTCTAGTCTGCCAATGAAAAAGTCATTGTGGAGAAAGCTATAGTACCTTTTCTAGGATGTTTACACAAAACAAAGCTATAGCTGTAGTTGTACAAATGGATACCTTCTCATAGTAGCAAAGACACAACACTTGTTCTTTCAGACTGCTATGGGACTTGAAGCTGGATGGAGAATACTGGCTCTGTCTTGTGCATTTGATGGTGACAGGATCTTCTGATAAAGGGACCATGGTCTCCATATCAGACTATTGGTGCAGCACTGGAAGTTCTTCCTGCTAAGAAATCACGAAACTTTTAAACTTAGAGTATACAGATTAACTACAAAAATTCATTTATAGTTTAATTACATACCAAAGAAATGTCAAATATTTCAGCTTCCCCTTCCAGTTATAAAGGAGGGAAATACTTAACACTTTCAGTCACATCTGAAAAAACTGTTATTCAATCATGCAGTTATTTGTAAATCAAAATATTCATCTCGTGTTCTCATATGTTTTAGTAAAAAGGCCAAAGCACTAGGCATTTTTTCATTTTTATAAATTTTTCCTCTACATATTTTAATTTTCAGAATATAATTGCTTATATTAAAAAGCTATGATAGATTCCTTTTATGTATGAAAGATAGAGGTGGTTCATGGAGCTTTTTAAAAGTTTATTTTTATAAGCAACTTTTCATTCTGTTGTCCTTTATTGAAAGATAGGAGTGGATTGTGTTGGTTCCTCTGGCTTTGCTTTCTTTATATCTCTTGTATTACTAGAAGATCAAGACACTTAACAACCATGCCCACTTAAAGCACAGTTATTAATTTTATGTCTTTCTTCCTCTAAGCACCACTGTTACTTCTTCCTCCTGAAATAGCAGCTGTTATTAATACGTACTGTTATGCATTTCACTCCTGGATCTCCAATGTTTTTACAGTGAGGATAAAATATTTAAAAAACAAATTGCCAAGAGAGTCCAGTTGTTCTCCAGGCTTCCAGTAGTGCACCCCATTGGATTTCTCCTGGGTGCTACACAAAGAAAAGAAAAAAAAACAACAAAAACCTCAAACCAACCTAACAACTAAAAAGGAAAACAAAACAAACCCACCCCCCCCCCCCCAAACCAAAACCAACAAAAAATCCCCAAAGGAAACCCCCCAAAACTCAAGAAATAAAAAGTGTTTGTCCAAATCCAAATGTTTGTGTGAGGTGAAGAGCAAGTATGTGCTAGGATATCTTGACTCCTGACTAGCTTTGTGCACTCACATGACAAATTATATTTCTGTTGTTCCTATTAAAGAAGCACCTAAGCTGACATGCAAGACAAGTTCACAGTTTGGCTCTATTTAGCACAAATTATCTCTCCTCTCTCAGTTCTGTTCAAAAGAAATGCCATGTATTAATACAAAGCCTTGAAACATGCATTCCACAAGTCACAAGCAAACTCTTCAGTACTATGAAGAGATACAATTTTATCGTCATCTGGCTCCAGGCACTCATTTGCTAAGTCAAGATATAACAGAATACAGATGAAATGATCATTGGACAAAAACAATTTTGAAAATAGTCTTTTACCTTTTTGCTAAGATTTTCCACTCTTGTTTAGATGTTTCTCACACAAGCCCTCAATTTCTACCTCCAAATAATACCTGTAAGTGCCAACACTAATTTGTTTGCATAAACTGAATTCAGTGTTCCTAGTTTCTCGTATGACTGTTGACGACTTTGCTAAATCGGGAAATCGGGAAGCAGAAGCAATGACACTTACTAAACATGAAGTACAGTGAAGTTGTTTTTTCTTTCCAGAAGAAATAAATTATCTTGAACCCGGGTCCTGGCAAGTAAGAAAGAATAAATGGGACCACTAGGCAGCAAAAGTCTAGTTTGAAAATTTTGCCCACTCAGTTTTTGTATGGATCATGATCCAACTTAGTGGTGTTTTGTTTTGTTTTTTAAATAATCCTTAAAATACCTTCTGTCTGATAATTTCAGAGACCAGAATGAGAGACTTTTACAATGAGAGGCCCACATTGTACAACCCCTTTGGAATCTGGCTATAAGATAAGCTTGTATTAGAGTCTTGGAAGCCAAAAAATGGCCAGGTACATTAGTGAAGGACATTCAGAAAGGGCACAAACAAAACCCACAAGAGTTCCACATAGATGTGAGCACTGGGAAATGTCTCCTTGGTTCAGAGAAGCCAGACATCCCCCAGCCATTCAGCTGATGCCTCATTAGCAACTGAATCCCTTTAAACAGTGTTATGCCCAACACCTTTTAATCTAGATACATATTTAAAAAATATACATATGTATGCATGCCTATATCCACACGTGTATCTACATACGTATAAAAACATATGCATATAGTGCATCTATTAAACATATCAGCTGTATATGAAACAATATCAGGGTTGAACTGGAGATGGCAGTCTAAACTGGAATCAGTGATGGTGTGAGGCAGTATGCCAGTGTGAGTAAAAGCACTGGAGGAGAGTTCATGGGATCCTGCACCCAGCACTCTTCAGACATACCAAAGTCTGCATAAAATGGCTTAATCACATACCAAAAATCAGTTTTCACCTAAAATACACACAATCCTTAGTCACAATCCAGGGAACTGAAAATATGCTAAGAAGCACTGAGATAAAAAATCATGCTTAATTTACAATTTAATCAATGTATTTTCATTAAAACAAAGATACTTCAAAGATATGCAACTACATACATGTAAAGAGTGTGCCCAGGCTGAAGTTTCTGTTCCCTATTCCAAAAGTGAAATATCATGGTGTTACATGAATATTCTTCAGCTTAAAGGAAGATAGTAATATTTAAAAATATGCCACCATTACTAATGAGGGAAAGTCTAATATGCCTTGAGCACCACTTGTAAAAAAGCTTTACTGACAAAAAGATCAACGAACAAGCTGCCCAAATTGCAAGACAAGTCATAAACTCCAAGTTAGAACTGGCTCAGTTAAGAATGAGACATCAGTGCAAAGACAGGGCAAAGGAAAGTGTTGCTAAATAGCTAGTGCAATTTGGAGCAGAGTTGCAGCATTTTTGTGTAGTGTTCAAAATAATTCTTAATGAGGGAAAAGCCCAAACAAAATCCCAAAAGGAAACACCGAAAAACCCCACACTTATTTTCTTCTTTTGCTCCTTCGCCTGAAAAATTACTTTTTTCCCTAAAAATGAGATGTGAATTCCACTCTGACTATCAGCACACTTAGGCATTAATGTGGCACAGTGCCCCATCCCAAACACACACACTTGCTAATGCAAATTGATTCTTCTTTTTTTAATCCATGGAAATACCCCCCAGTAGCACTTACGCATTTTTATGAAGGAAGTGGACACATGCATTCACTGAGGCATTTTAAGATTCTTTATAAAAATCAGGTGGCAGAGCAAGACACATCAGTATTTGTACAAGACAGTACGTGCTTAGGATTCATAAAGAGATCATGTGAGCTGCGAGGTTGGCCCTTGGTCAAAAAAAAAGCTCTCTGCAAGTCAGAATCTGGCATCTGCATCCACACATGTTCTGTACGTCACAGCAGGCTGTGGGAGAAACAGGGAGGCAGAGACAGATGGCAGTAAGCCCAGAGGGAACCAGCACTGGTTTCTCCCTCCCCCATTTGGGTCAAGGAAAAGGACAAGAGCTCAGCTCCCCACATCCATGCCTTGGACTGAAGCCAAACAGTAAATATCCTTTTTTGGTTTGGTTTGGTTTGGTTTTTTTTGAAGGGGATGCATTTGTGGGAGATGGAGAAGACAAGGCATTTTTTCACTGATTGGTATCCTTTTTTTTTTTTCCTTGAGGAAAAGATGTTGAGCATGGTCTTCAGTTTGCTGAGCACTGATACTACTTTTAATGAACAAACATTTTAATGAGAGAAAAAGGTCTTCTCTCCTTTGAAATATGCAATTAGAAGAACATAGTTTCTTTTTTCCTCTATCATTTGCAACATGGCATCTTTACCAGCTATGTAGAAGCACAGGAATCCACTGACAGTTAAATTTTATTTAATCTCCAGAGATTCAGAGGAAGGAAATCAAGCAGTCAAAGTGCTGGATCATGTACAGATAAATATTGCTACTTGAGGCTGGCAACTCTTAGAGAGAATAAGAGCAGCTCTGCCTGCAGGCAGTGAGGGGTGGAGCAAGCAGTATATCCTCTGCCATGGAAGCAGGTAGCATCCAAATGGCACACAACTTCCTTATAGCACAGTTAGATTTGGCTCCCAAGCCAAATCTTGTTAAACCTTTGCAAAATCAACTACCTTTTACTTTCCTTTATGCAATTCTTTCCTCCTTGGCCTGCTTGTGTTGCCTTTCCACATCCATCCAGTACATCCTTGCTGAGAAATCTTCCATTTGCAGACCATGGAGCCTTCATCTTCTTTCCCTCTCCACAGATGGAGGTCTCTATGAGATCTTATCTTTAAATCTGAGCTACAGAACAATTGTCTATCTTAAATGTTGGCTTCATTATATCCCACTTCCTTTCCATCTTTGCTCTTCAGTCTATCTTGCTTGATCTGTTCTTGTTGGGTCAGAGCATTCTCTCTTCTGCACCCAGCAGTAGTTCTTCATGTGGAAATTCCTTTCTCACAACATCCTTTGATTCAGTCCATTCTGCCTCCCCTTTTAGTAGTGATGCAATCACTGGTTACATTTATCTTGCTATATTTATGTTATAATATTGTGAAAAAGGAGGCAAATATTTTGGTGATGTGTAATAAGAAAATATACTGTTGATAACTGTGATGGTAATCCATTAAGGAGAGAGTTCTGGCAGGGGAAAACCATGACGGCCATCTCTCAAATAAGTGTCCTGTCTGCAAAAGTGGTATTTCAGAGCAAGCCTGGCCTAAAACTTAAGCTAATTCATACTCTAAATACTCAAAATGCAGCAGAATAACTCTGTGGGCAATGTTTCTCACTTCCAAGGTGGCAGGGGAATGCAGCCCTTGTCTATAAAACTCTTCTGTTCAGGTAGTGGGAACTGACATAGCCAGCAGCCTGTCTCAGGCCCTGCACGGGCAGGTGTTGGGCCCAGGAAAGAGAAAAGGAAGTTTGCCACTAGTACAAACACCAGGGTTGCCCAACAACTTAAAACAAAAATCAGTGTTAATTGTTAGTGCCAACATCATATCTTGCATTGAAGTGGGATGCTTACATTACCTGAAATCATTTCAAGAAGAAATTTCATAGAATTATATCATAGAATTGTTTGGGTTGGAAGGGACCTTAAAAATAATCTAGTTCCAACCCTCCTGCCATGGGCAGGGACACCTTTCGCTAGACCAGGGTGCTCAAAGCCCAGCCTTGAACACTGCCAGGGATGGGACATCCAGAGCTTTTCTGGGCAACCTGTTCCTGTGCCTTACCACCCACACAGTGAACAACTTTTTCCTAATATCTAACCTAATCTAATCTAATCTAATCTAATGAATTTAATTGGTTTTGCACTAGGCCTTTTCCCCCATCTTAATCTTAACAGTTTGTATCTCTTCTACATTATTCAAATAGATTGTGTGCTCTTTGGCCAAACTCGGGCCTAGGTGAATTCTCCATTATATTTATGTTTTAATGGAACAATTTTGTAGTTCAGCCTCCTTCTGATTGTGAAGAACACAGACGGGTAAGGCAATGGAATCACCTGGTATGAGATTTTCTTCCTTCTCATGCCTGCTAGTGGTGGCAAGCGCAAAGTACAATGACCTTCCCTGTCAGAAATTACTGTCTTATATTCCATGTATTATTTCTTACTGTACAACTCTGAATTCACTGCACAGCACAGTGTGATTGGACAGCCTTAGCTGAGACTGTTACAGACATAGGGGTGAGGTGGGTGCCTGTGGCCCAGGAAACATCTGCATTTTGCACATGCTCCACCCGCTTGTTGAGAACAAGGTGTGTTTGTACTCAAGGACCAGTGAATACCTGCAGTCCCATTACTCAGTACATATCCCTGGCCCCACTTACTACCTATTATTGAAATGTGCTATAGATACAGTATTATTCATTCCCTGATGGTTTCTTTTATGACACTTGCCACTACAGTACCAAGTACTTCATAGACTGCCTATGGACTTTTTCCATAATCACTTTGCAAACAGAAAGTTGTGATGGAGAGGGAATAACACTAAATATAATCTCTAATGTGGGATGTTAGGCATCACTGCATATTCATGACATCATATTTGCTGAACTCCAGCCTGACATCACTTTGAAACAGCAAGTGCTTCTGCAAATTTGGGCTTCTCTGTGCTTGCATGCCTCAAGGTGAGAAACAAGCTGATCCATAGGAAAGGAGGATTTTAAGAAGCATTACATACAGACAAAATTCTTCTAAATTCCAACAGCTGCTGCTGTGTGGGGAAAAGGGTGGTGGCTCTGCAGCTATAGGGTGCACAGTGGTGCAGTAGTTGGGAGACGGCACCAAGGTCAGGACAGCAGGTTTAGTTCTAACACTAAAATCCTCTGCAATGGCTCTGAATGTATAAATGAAGCATAGGAGTACCTACACTAGAGTTTTATACAGATACAGACTTGTGAGAGGTCACTACCTTTACAAACTCTTTCTCTCAGACTCATTCTCCTTGCCCAAAGCTGATCATGCACAGGCAGCTTGTGCTGCCCTCCCGCAGTGTCCCACAATTGCTGCAACAGAGGTGAGTTGCCCAGCATCAGGGGTGCTCTGCAACAAATACAGGTAGCAGTTATTGGAGTGGCTTTCAATTCTTTCCCTTCTCAATATATCCTGCCCTTCTCATCATCCCTCAGAAACAGGACTCATTCCTGTTTCCACTATTCAGCCATTTTCAGAAAGGAAGAGAATACTTTCTTCTTCTCCCATTGCTTTTGCTAGGGATATTTTTATTTTTTTCTTGCCCTCTCACCCCCTAAAAAATGATCTGTTGGCCTTTTCCATCTTGAGATATAGACTGTTTCCAAAGCCTTTATCTTTTATTACACTTTTATCTTCTGTGCTTGAGATTTAAAATCCTTAGGAGCCCCTCTCCTACAGGCTATCCCATCTGCTCTGGCATTGAAACTAATTATAGTTTTAATGGCATTACCTTCCTCTCTGTTGCTCCAACACAAATTCTTCTGTCCTACCCTGACACATCCAATGAATCCTCATTTGTATTTGACTCCAACGCTGGCTCACTGCACTTTCAGTTTCAACACAATCAGTGCAGGTAAAAAAGCCAGCTTGTCTTCATGCTGCTGACTGAATCAATTGCTTTGCACGGCAGCAGGAAAGAAGAGCAAGATGAAAACCTGGTGGGTAAGAAGGAAGCTTCACCTGTACTCCAGGTGAAGCTTTTGTTCTTTTCCTGTCAGCATTTCATAACCTTGCTGGCAGGCATAAATACCTGTATTGAAGGGTTTTTTTCTGACAATTTTATCAAAAAACTATGAGAAATTCAGAGAAAAGGATGCAATAATGGTTGCCTCTCCCATGTTTTCACCTTCTGTGGTGATCTCCACCACCAAAGACTGCCACATGATTGTAGCAAAGGCATCATCTGCATTGAAAACCTACTGCTACAGATAACCTTGGAACCTCTTTCACTGGTTACGTTGCTTTGTTGGTAACTTTGATGAGTCCTTTGATTATGGGATTGCCCAGGTTGCATCTGCTACTGCCCTGTTTCTCAACCTTGTCATCATCTGTGTTTTGACACCAGGCAGTGGGTTACCACCCTCTGTCAGCAGTTACAATCTGGGTAGCAACTTTATTGCATCTGAAAGGATCTTTTCAGGAGGGTGAAGTATCAGGTAGCTGGATTTATCCTTTGGGAAATTATGTACTGGCACTCTCCCCCTTCTTCATTTACATTCAGGTAGAGTAACTCTGGCCATATCAACTGCTCACAATACTGCAAGGCACACAAGTTTCCAACTGAAACAGCTAAGGAGAGGTAGTTCAGTTCTTAAATGAAAGATGAGGGCTCACTAAGTTTAGTAATGAACTGGGACAAGACACATAATCATTACTGACTTTAACAGACTCTTTTGCACCCAGAGAATGAGTCATGCAGAAACCTTTGCCTTGCAGTAAAGCCTTGAAACAGGAGCAGCACTTCAATTCTTCATGAGCATATGGCATTTACTTTCTTAGCAACATCTCTCAAGGTCTAGCCTTCGGCAGCTGAGCTGGCTCCTGACAGCTGTGACAGCTAAAGCACTCTTCATACTCAGTACATGTCTTCAGGCACTTTGAACAGGGTCTTGAATGACACTTTTCTGATATTCTAACAGTAGTTCTGGCTAACTTGGTGGAAGATACTACCTGTCCCTACACACAGAACTGTTGAGACTATGGAAAATGCTTGCATGTTACACCAGCTACCAATCAGTTTTCACCAGTGCATGGCAGGACAGGTGAAATGTGCTTCATTGCTTGTCAACTCTGACTGATCATTGATTCCCTTCCTTTTCCACAGAAGAAAGGTAAGAAAAAAGATTATTATTGTGTTTCCTAGCACAAGACAGGGTGGTGCATTTTGCCCCCTCACTTTTAACTGACATCAGTGCCTACATGGTACTGTCAAACTGCCTATTGTTGGCATAAATATCCCAGGTAACAAGGATATAGCTCATCACCCTGGACAAGTTCACAGCAGCCCTTGTCTCTTCATGCTGGGTAGCTCTTAGCTCAGAATCCATTTGCTGGCTGGTCCACATCATTAGGATACAGTCTGTTTTGTACACTACCAGTGCCTGCTTTGTCAGTAGAGGAGAGCATCATACCACATACGCACATACCTAGCAGTGGCTGCTTGATTCTTTTGACCTCTTTAGCATTGGCTTTAACATTGGAAGAGAAATTTTCTAATTGCTGATGAAAACAATGCTAGAGAGTATTATAGCAATCACGACCAGATTCTAGCAAAAGGAAATCCAAATACTAGGTTAATACCATGATAGTCTGCAATATCACCAGGACTGAAATGAGCAACACACAGCCAAAAACAAGCTTCTCAAAATGAAATGAAAAAGTAGGATGTAAAGAAAGGACTTAAAAGTATTGGATTTCACGTAGAAATTAGTTGTTGGATTCAGTCTTTAATCTACAAGCTACATAGTCTGAAGACACTTCAAACATCTAAAACATGTTGCAAAGAGATTGGGAACAAGCCTTTGTGTATGCCCACAGCTAAGATAAAAGAGGTCAAGATCCAGCATGGAAGATTTACTTTTTCCCACTATCTATCTTAATACTAATAACACCAAAGACTTACAAGAAGTTGGAGGGGAAAGATAATCTCCAACAATTTATTTGAGAGCAGACAAGTCTGTCCAGCCACATATGGTCAAGATGCAGCTGATTATGGCACAGTGCAGAATAAAAAACTGCATGAACTGCTGGATTCCATTCTAGGATTTAAATATTTCCAACACCACTATTGCTCAGAAATCTTCCAATTGAATCCTGAACTTTGAAATATTTAACCAAAACTGCTTTTTGGCTCACCGTAGTTTTGCTACCTATTGTTCCAATGAAGTGAGAGACTTGCCAAGCTTAGTAGTTTTACAACATCTGAAAGGTGATTTGACAATGCAGTGTCATGTAAAAGAAAAGAATGAAGCAGATTTTTCTTCCTGCTACCTCAATTAAAATTGTTAGACTCCTGAAAGCTCAGATTTCTACTCTAGTTGCATGTGCAGTTAACCTTGTCACAGCAATAGATATAAAAAAAAACCCTGTTCTTATTTTGAATATTTATTAACTTGCTCCTTTTCCAAGTCTGTTTCCCTAATATCCAAATTAAGTGGTAGTTATTACTGTATGATTAGACCAGCAGACTGGAGGAAGAGGTGTCAGGTTACTGTACAGAAGGGCCACTGAGGTGTTTGGGGCAACAGTCTCAGGAGCAGCACGTGTACCCAGACAGGTGGGCAGCACATGTTGTAGCTCACAGTCTGTGAGTGCTGTGCCAGCCTTCATCAGACCTGTGCTCCTGGAGTGCAACTTTTATTCCTCAGAGCTCCAGGATCTGGCTCCCTGTTGCCATGCTGAATGGGAGGCTTGTTTTGAGTGGAAATACAGGGCACTTTTCTTCCTTAAAGAAAATCGTAACTGATCACAATCTTGTATCTCTTACCATCTTACTAACACAACTTGTGTTACATCTGGATGTGCTGCTTTACCTGGGAAAAGGCAGCATGACAATGTCCCAAAACCCATGGCTAATATTTGGGCCCCTTGCTGCACAATTGGCCCTTCTGGCACCTTCACAGCACGAATCTGCACGATTCTGCCTTTCGGCACCTAGCTTTTGCCTCTGCAACAGATGCCCAGTCTGTGACAATACATACCACCACCCAGCGCCCAAGAAAGCCTGCACGCTGGGCAGGGAGGCTGCTCAAGCAGCACAGGGAAAATATTTTACATCCAGTGCAGTTAAGAGAATGGAAGTATTTTTCCTGTGCTCAAGAGCTTGCAGCTGTGATTCTTCAATTAGGTTCAAAAACATTTCATCTGAAAATGAGGAGATTGCCTCATTTTCTTCTAACCAGTTGTAAGAAGCTTTGCTGCACGGAGGCTGAGTCCCTTCTTCACCTCAGGGGACTAAAACTCTCTTCTTTGTGTTTGAGGAAAGTAGCTTAGGTTCCAGATGTACCACAAGCAGGCTGTTGCACTGTAATTGGCAGGGCCTCTGGGGGCATTTTTACTTGCTAGGAGAGATTGTGTTTTTCTGAACCCCTCCTCACACCACTACTTGTCTTGCATTCCAGTGGTGTGGCAAAGCTGCAGCTCAGCCTTCATTATTATCTTGACAGGTAACTCAAAGTGAGTTGCACACTGGGAAGCTACTCACTAAAGGAAGTACTCTGTTCTTTCACTGAGTCTAAAGCAAATACACTCAGTATACACATGACACTGAAAATTAATAAGCATATTTAAATACAAACCCGAATATTTACTCCAAGTAATTGCAAGCATGTGGTGTTGCCCTTCCAAATCAAGTGACCAACTACTGCTTTAGTAGGTGTATTTACAACCCTGTAAGCTGGAAGTTGTTTCTGATCTGACATTATCAAACTACAGCTAGTCAGGCAAAAAAGTCCCTACATACTCCTGTTGATTTGAGGAACAAACCTGACAAATTTGCCCCTGCACAACTTTATTGATTTGCAAAGAAAAGATGCACAGGAAAGGTTAAATGCATTTACAGAATATACGCTTTAAGGCAACAATTATCATTCTTACCCTGTCTTTTGATGAGCATGTGGCTAACATCCTGCTGAGCAATACCTGCTACAGGTAAGCCAGTCACAGTAGCAGAGGAAATTATTGCTAATAAGAGACCTACCAAGTACTAAACATTCATTTTCACAGAAGGAATAAAGTGCACCTTTATTTAAGTGTTTCTTTTAAATGTGAAAAATTGATTTTTTTTCGTTAAAATCTGATGCAAATTTTCCCCTTTAAAAAAAAAAGTTTAATTGAGACTGTCACACAAAAATTGACACTTCAAGGGTATGATCAAACTAAGTTTAATTTAAACCTAGTTTACAGTTGCATCAGATGAAGAATAGTTTCAGTCTTTCCAGTCAACAAATGCAGCAGAAGCTATGTCTGTGTCAGCAAGTAATTCAATACCATAGAAGTGAATCCACAGAACCAAACAGCTGATACAAACTTCTATGCCCACAGTATATACAGTCTGGAAATCTGAAGGCCAGGTTTAGTCTGATGCTTCAGATGTCCTCAGCACATAGGTGGTTTTAAGCTGCCTGGAAGAAACCACTCTTATGGACTTGGGTCACCATTCAGAGCTGGAGGGCCTCTGGTGCACACCCATGTCCCAGTTTTGAGTTCTCCAATTCTGAGTTCTCCAAAAGGATATGAACTCAACCACACCATAATGGCTTTGGCAGCCAAAGCAGGCTGGGGCAAGCGGGGATGAGAGAGGGATTTGCTCCCCAACTGCATAAACTACACTGCTGCTGTAGATGCCGCTGGAGCCATTCCCTAAAGAGAACACATCTAGTGGATGTTCAGTCTCACACAATGCTTTTAAACCCCAGGCTGAATGACCATTTACTAATGAACTGCACTGCGGTAATCCCAATCGAACGAGATGGCAGAATTGTTATCAGCATGTAGAGCATAAGAAGTAGTAACAATGTAATCAAAATGGCAATGATTTATAATTTCATTTTAGCCACAGTATGAATTTTAAGACAGACATACTAAAAGGGGCTACTCAGAACCCAAAAGCAGAATTGCTGCTCCTGTTGCAGATGTTCATAAAGATCGATTGCTTACTTGCAAAAGTTTAAAATTCCTTTCTATAAAGGGGCACTAAGATGCATAAGATGTAATACACTTCAAAAATGCAAGCATTTTACAAGTCCATTTTACAAGCCATAATGTCTATTACATCAATATTCAACCATACAAAGCTTGTATTTATATTTAAAAATAGAATATAAACAAATAGTAATTCACATTAAGACAATTGCCACAGCAAAATCTCTCAGAGAAAGTGCTTTATCTACACAAAATAACCTAAAGCCTACCAAGCAAGCTATAAAGTTCTCCAATTTTAAAAAGGGTAGGGACAGAAATAAAACAAGTGCAAGTGACATCCAAAATTTTTACAGAAATCAAGAACTCCAAGTATGCCATGTGCCTCAGCTGAGAGTCAGGTCAGCTTCAACTGGGGAGTCATTACCATTCTGAACACCATTTTGCAATTTGAAAAAGTAACAGAATAGTTTGATTTACTTACAAATGGCTTTATTGAAGCTATAACTTAATAAATTTGATGCTCAAGGTGTAAAGTTATCTTACAGACTAAAAATTACCACAAGAAGAAAACCCATAAGTAATACAAATCTACTTATGTCATCGAACTGGTAGAACTGAACCTGAAGGATGCTATTCTTCCAAGATAAGGAATTAAGACTATCACAGGACTGAATAACCAGGGAAATACAGTAATAGAGTACTTCACAGTAAAATACCTCTTTATTAGGAATATATTTAAAAGTAGCTTTTTATTTCAGGTAAGAAAAATAGCATTCTGACTTTAGTCAGTGCTGATTCTGGTCATACATAACATTCTAAACAGCTAGAAAAGTTATTCGCACCATTGTTGGTCATTAACAGTTCTCCCAACCATCCATTCACTGCTGTTTAGCTTGTTCTAAATACATTGGAAGAAATTCTTCAAATAAGGTTTGTATTTAGATCTTGGTTAAGACTGACAGGCTGACTTGACAATGACTCAGCATTTGTTATTGGCTCACATACGGCTTTTATAAGTTGATTTTAAAAGAACAACACAGTTCAGTAGCTGATCTACAAAGACAATTGAGAGGGCAACTCTCCAGGAAGACTGTAGTAAAACAAATCCCATTCTTCTACTATACAGTTTAGTACTGTAAAGTAGCAGCAGTTTCAAGAAGTTCTATACCCCTGTATAAAGAGCACTGAAGAACAGAATATTGGGGTATTGCTATTACAATTCAAACAGCAAACTACTTTGTGTATATTTTTGTACTCAGTACAAGTCTAGACTCTTTCTCTTGCTATGCTGTAACTTACTTGAAGGTAGTTAATTAGATCATGCTGTATACAAACACATAAAACCTTTGTGTAAGTTTTACTATTTTAGGAGCGAGCATAAATACCTGCCTTGTAAAAAACAAAAAAGCTGTTTAAAATTTTTCATCATGAGCATATAACATATTGTAGAACAAGTTTTTATCCAGCTAAAAATGAAAGTTATGCATTCACATGAGTCTTATACAGCATTTGTAATGAAGTCTGTGTTTTTAGATACCTGACATCCATTTTCAATATGAGATCTATCATACAGGGAAAGTATTCTTCAGACACTTGTATTAATTTTTGGTCTTGTAACTTCTTCCATCCTCTGTTGCCAATATGAAGCTAAAAGATATCTGTTTTGAGTAGACTTCCATACAGAGATGTTTCTTAAATGCAGATTGAAACAATTGATAATGATATTACAATCTCCAAATACATAAGTTTGTGGCTGTTTAAAGCAAAATTTTAAAAATATTTAGAAACACCAAAAACAGGTTATATCAGGAAACAATCTGATACTCAAATAAATAGAAAATTTGCATTTTAATGTCACATTGTATTTTAGTACATTTCAATCCAAGAAAAAATAAACAGACATAGTAATGAGTACAGGATTATATATATTACAATATGCCTTGTTATAATACATTTGTAGCTTTATGATAAAAAAAAGCTTGAGAGCAGGTGGAGTTTTGAGCTCATTTAAGTAATTGTCAGAACAAAGAATTAAATGCATTTCTGGAGTAAGTATTTTTATTTAATTTTAAGATCTTAAAACAGCATTAGACCTTGGCCTTTTCCTTAAAAAAAAAACAAAATCTAGCTACCGTGGAGCTAGCTAAGTAAGTCTTCTGACAGGTTTAAATGATACAGAAAATCCTTTTCCCAAATTTTACATACAATGAAAGGATAGATGATTTTTTGAACAGCACCTATGGCTAACTCCATGTCGACGTTGACCTTGACCTAGAAATGCACGTTACTGATCTCCACAAGGAATTCAACGAATTTTGGAAGTTGTCCATTTTACATGAAAGCAAGAGAAAGGGTTATCATATGCAAAAATATTTTTCCAAACTGTTCTTAACGTGTAATTGAAAACTAAAGGCATGGTCTCTTCATTATAAAAAAATAAAGGTACAACAGAAGTTCTACAGGAAGATATTCAGCTATACCAAAGTTGCAAACCTCTGAAAGGAAGGAAAAAGGAAAAAAGTCAATTAGCTAAGCTTTGTGCTCTAACCAAACTACTTACAGTGATTTTCAATGGCAAAAGCCCATGCTGACTGGGTGATTTGACAGTTCCAAATATTTTTTGTAATAATTTTTATTGTATACAAGGACACTAAAATGCTCCAGTCATGCAATGTTCACTTTAAGCATTCTGCATCTCTTTTCCAATTTTATAGCTAAGGATCTTGTTCCAGTCAATCTTGGTGCGTGTAACTGGCAACTGTCGACGTAAGGCCTTGAACGTAGTGTCCGACATAGTCTGATAGTTCTCACTGATAGCAGTCTGTTAAACACAAAGTCATACAAAACAGAGACATGTGAAGAACAGAACTAGGATGCTACATAAACATTACTTGATTGAGTAGCCTGCTACCTCAAACAGGCTTAGTAAAAACATGTTATAGTAAAATAGTATTTTATGAATGAAAGCTGTTAGCTATAGATTGAAATTGTGTGAAGAAAATTAATAAGACATGTAATAAACCTGGCCATAGCCAAGGTGTTTCAGCAAACCACAGTATGGTTAATCAGTAGCATGAATAAAGTGCTGATCAGAGTTAGCTCATACATCAGTAATTCTAGACACCAAAGTCTTCCGCTAAGTTTTTCCTGTGAGGATTGTAAAGTTGGTCTTCAACATCGTATGGACTTGAATATAATGCATACTATACATATGAACTTGAATATAGTGCATATTATACATACTTCAAAAACTTTTATTAAAGAGCATTTTTTTCAAACTGACAGAACACGGTGTCTGAAATTTACCCTATGTTCAAGAACTGTATCCACTTCTGCAGAGGGTATCCAGAACACTTTCCTAAATTTGCAATGAGTAATTGAAATAGGTAATGCCTACAGCCTATTCAGCAAAACTGTCCAACAGAGTAGTCTCTGAACACAATCTGTACAAAAATTCCATTTAAGGAATGTACTAATGATTAAAAAGATCAGAATTGCTGGTACTTGTTCATGCTAGGAGCTTTTCAGCTCTCAAAAAGTTACTTCTGTTGTAATGCTAAGTAGGTGAGCAAAATCACCAGAAGGTATGGAAAAGGCAAGACAGTTAACAGCAGCACGTAATCTATTTATATGGAACTGCATCATCCTAATATCAAAAGCTTGCTAGTTGTAGAATCCAAGCTTTGGTTAAGTATATGGTAATGCTATAGCTATGAGTAACGATACAGCATCTGTTTCCAACATACCTGATATTCATTTTCTGCAGCCTCTACGATTTTTATAAATTCCTTTGCTGTCTGGGCTTCATTCTAGGAAAAACATATTTGAATTAGGTCTGATGTACAGCATAATTCGAGGAAAAGTTGGATTATGTTTTCTCCTATAGTTACGAGTGATGTCAGGTAGACTCAATGAGAACACTTGACCACATTCAGTGGTGAAACCAAAACTGAACAAAACAGTCATATAAAAGGCATATCTCATGTTATTATTTTGTAAGGAAAATAAAATCAATCAAACTGCAACCAGCATAAAAAGCTCATTAAATTATTTGGATTGAAAATTCTATATGATATAAAGACATATAGAACAGAACAGCATTGGGAAATATGACAATGCACACACAAGTCTCTCAAAACGTGCAAGGTATTGATAACAACATCATCAGTGCTACATTTCCAGTACAAATTCAAGAAACACCGCTAACCCAAAAGTTACAGCAGAATACAACCACAAAACGAAAACAGATTTGTTCATCTAAACATTCATTGCTGTCTACAACTTCCTCATGAGGGGAAGAGGAGGGCAGACACTGAACTCTTCTGTGTGGTCACCAGTGACAGGAGTGGCCTGAAGTTCTGTCAGGGGCGGTTTAAGTTGGATATTAGAAAAAGGTTCTTTCCCAAGATGGTGGTTGGGTACTGGAACAGGCTCCCCAGGTAAGTGGGCACAACATCAAGCCTGACAGAGTTTAAGAACCATTTGGACAATACTCTCGAGCACATGGTGAGACTGTTGGGCACGGTCCTGTACAGAACCAGGGGTTGGACTTGGTGATCCTTGTAGGTCCCCTCCAACTCAGCAGATTCTGTGATTCTGAATCTGGAGACTAAGCTAAGGAAAACACTAGACTTTATATACCTGGTCTTCTAGAAACACCCCCAAATTCATCTTGCAAAAATGAGGATGCAAACACTATGTCCAAATTTCATCATGACTGAAAAGGATGAGGCCAGAAGCCAAGAAACTGCTTAAGGATGCAAGTGTGTATTTGTTTCAAAAGTAAAACACTTTCCATCAGTCAATCTGAAAGCAAATTAGCTGAAGTGCTTGAACGAAGTCTCAAGAAAGAAGTGAGGGTTCATGAATTTCCAAACTTCTGACTTAGCTCTGGAGACTTTCCTAAAAGTGCTTTTGGAGAACCTGTTGAAAGGTAGAAGTGTTCTTGTCCCATCCCTCGTTCCTACAAAGGCAAAGACTGTGAGAAAACTGACAGCTTCAACTCTAACTGGTTCAAAGTTCCAGTGAAAGTGCATCTAAGAGCTGTGGAAGTGCTCCTGAACACTTCAAGAGAGATGAAGGAGAAGGCAGAGACCAAGTAAAAGAGAGGAAAAGGTTTTGACTTTTCAGTGAACTGAGGAAATGCTTTCAAAAGCTCTGCTAATGAAAGGAAAAATTCAGAGGTATGAGGTCTTCTTTGTCACAGGGAATAATAAGGGAGAAGAAAATAACCTTCAGCAAAATTATTCACAGCTCTAGCAACATTAGAGACCTCTTCAGTCATTTATTTCAGTTGTGCCTGTTGATAGTATAAAGTGGCTTCTCTGCCAAACAACAAAATTGAGGCTCCTTTTAATCTACCTAACATTTCTTCTGTGTGAAATAAGAACTTGTACAACCTCTGCCCTCTATGAAGCATAAAGGCAAGGTTAAAAATTTGTAACCAACAGCATACTTGCTTTTGTTCTAGCAAAGTTATGTAAAAGATGTTTTCCTACTCATCAGTCTTCTGCTCTTTACTGTATTGCAAAACAGAATTTTGTTCCCAATAGAAAGTGAAGCAAAAGATATTGAAAGGAGAACTGCATCCACATAATCTTCCCTGAAGTAACTCTTATTTGAATGAAAGACTAAATAGATCCCTTTGCTCAGGGGGATCAAAAGTAATTTTATATCTACGGCTCCAGAAGTGTTATCAGTTGGCAGCACACTCCGCCTTTCTTTATGGTGCTATTGCAACTGAAAAGCCAACAGGCCTCGCTTTGTATTAATAAACAATGTTCTTCATTGGTGAATTGAGCTCTTGAGACAAATTGGTCACTGCTAGTCATTATCATTAAAATACTTCTACTGTTCACTTTTACAATTTCTCTTTGCCAGTTTAACCTCACTGGCTTAAGTTTTATTAAAAAAAAAACTCCAACAGAAAATTTTACTGTTTACAAACACAATTATAAACACATTATTTCAGAAACAGTAGTTGTTCATGCTGCAACATTATCAACCCTTAAAAGATACATCTGGTACTATTTACAAACAATTTTTATTTCTACTGTTTGCTCCTTATCACTATAATGATCCATTTGGAAAGAAGTTGAAAAAAAATTGATGCTTTAAAATGTCTTACGCTGCTCAAGCTGAAGCATCTCTGAAAGGGCTTTTTGTACCAAAAAGCAAGAGGCTGACAGCACCAGCTACAGACAGGGAGCAAAGTAAGGGAGAATACCTACTAGTGCTTCTGAACTGTAGCATTTGTTTACTATTTTTAGCATATACTGGTCTTCTCCCAGCAAGCAAAGGAGGCAATCTCCTAGATATTGTACTATTAAAGTAATTTACTGTAACTCAAACCTCGTTCATATTCCAAAATTCATTTTATAGGTCACTCTGCAGACAAAAGTTTAAATACAACAGAAATGCAGAAAGACTGACAGCAAGCTAATTGAAGCTTTAAAATCAAAGTTAACTTATATAGGCCACATACAAGTATACATTTTTTTAAAATTTTTTTTTTTTACTTTTTTTAAACACTAACTACATATTAGGTAAAAGTTGCAAATATCACATGCAAGATATTTGTAAATGAGAATATTAATTCCCATGCATGCAGAAGAACAAACTAGCCTTCAAACTTCTGAGCTTCTTTTAAGCTTGCTTCTATTTTTAAATTGAAAAGTCACTTCAATATACCCACTGAAGTCTCTACAGTTCACTTACAGACACTGTTAGAGAATCTTGTATGTCTTTATGGCTCACCAGCTGAACATTACCATCTTCATAATAGTGAACCTACAGACAATTAAACAAAGAACGTTGTATTAAATTTAACAGATCAACAACATATAGGAAAATCAAAGTATTGTGGTATTTATCGTAGTAACAAACCTATACAAATCAACCAAACCCACATATAAAATGTTACAGAACAAATAGGAAAACAAAAATATTGTAGAATTTTCTGCTTTTTTAAGGGGGAATACTAAAGAGGCTACTCTGGAAACACTTTTGTGTTGATGAACCTTATGTAGTATTTCATGGGAAGAAGTTTAGGTTTTGATTAACAACATGAAGATGACATACTATTTATATGACCTTACTAGAAATTCTTGAAATGAGTAGACTAGACTGTTGGGAAGATATATTTAAAACCAGAATAGTTTCATCAAGGTTTCAGGATACTCTGAAGTTTTTTATTGCTTCCCCCAAACTGTTTTCTAGGGACAGTGCATCATTACTGTTCTTTTTCTACATCTGCCTGGGTTTGATATTTTCCTCTATTAGATACAGCTCATAACAAAAGTGGGTATTTATCTAGACAAAGGAGTTCTTTGGAACAAAGTTTGCTAAGGTTAGATAGCAAAGCAGAATGAAATCTATTTATTCTTGAAATGTAACTACAGAGCAGTTTCCTTGATTATTGTGCAGAAGGAGACCAGTAAAACTCTAGCCCAAGCTAACTTTAATAATTTTAAATTCAGTTGAGAAGGATTTGAAAATACTGAGTTCCTAATACAACTGCTGTGAAATTTAAAACCCAGGAATCATATATAATATGACATGTAATCATTCACAGTAATTGATATAAAAGTTATGCATTTCACTGACATTTAAACAAGTATCTTTAAAGACTTTTTTTACAATTTTGATAAAGTCAAGATAGTTAATATAGCTGATGTTATGAGAAAATGAAACATTTGTGTCTCAATCTATTAGAGAAGATAACACTTTGAGATTAATGTACAAATTATCTAAAAGATAAAATTAGTAATCAGTGCACTTAGTTTCCCATGCATGGAAAGTTGGAGCATGTTAAGCACCACAGGGACTTAGTTTTACTAAAAAGTTCTGCTGTTGCCTTTCCCCTTACATATAAGAAAATTAAACAATAGAAGAAGTTGACAGTTGACAATCTCCTGTATTAGAATTTATTAACAGAATTAAAACAAAAGAAGAAATTGTGCAAGTGATCTTAAAAATACTGAAGACACCTGTGATGCTGCAATTTCCCTCACTTATTTATAAAAGGTCTTATCAGAAACAGGGCAATGGCATACTGCTGTCAAAGAATTTGCAAACAACACAAATTACTCTAAAATTTCACTAATGTTGTAGGGAGTTCATATTCTAGAAGATTCTTTTGCTCCTTAAAAAAAAAAGTAAAGCACCTTTATTTGTTTGTTTTCAGAGGTGAAGGAGGAGCACTCCTACACAGATTGAAGAAATTGTATACAATTTCTAAAAATTTGAAACTGAGTTCAAAATTACTTGATGAAACAACTATTTCCTATACAAGCAAAAAAAGTACAACTTCTCATCACTCTCCAGAACACAGACCTCAATGAATGCAAATAATGACTTATTATGTGAAATAGTAATAAAAGACATAATCAGCTGGTGCCCAAATTGAAAAGCTGATTAGAACTTGAATAAATTCCTCAGCTGAACTATTTTCTAGGCTACTGGGCTAACCTTTTACAGAACTAGGTAGACAGCTGCCTCCTTGCTCTGGAAAACCTCTGAAAACATTTAACCAAAAGTGTGTGCTATGGAGAAAATGTCTGTTTTGCTGCAGGCTGAATCTAAGTGACAAAGTCTTGAGGCGCCTAGAAGTCACTTAAGGTGCTGCTTACCGTGACCGTTGTGGTCTGACAGCATAATAATTGGCTGTCCACATTTTGACTATCATTAGAAATGTTACAGAATTTGCCCCAGAATGGGAAACCAGATTCAGGTTCCCTTGCTTGGGTGGACCTGAACCAGCTACCACATCCTAAAATAACATCGTAGCCTCAGGCTATAGCTAAAATAACATTCCTCAGCATCTTCCTTCTGAAGTCATCACTGAGCAGTAAGGATGAGCAAAACTCATTGGGGCACAATGAGAGCAGAAGTGACTTGACTCTGTGTTCTGTCAAAAAAATAATAAAGTACTATGCTGAAAAGACAGACTGCACTAAGATTATAGTTCCTGATCCTAGAACTGTTTTAATAAACTCCTGCAAACCATGTGTACACATTCCAGAGAACCAATCCAGGAAGTGAAGTCTCCCTGCCTACCATGTGACACTCAGACTTCCTTTGGTGCCATGACTTCTGCCTGCTTGGAATTCCTCCTTTCTGAATGCCCTAAAGGCAACAGAAAGAGAGAATTCTGAATGAAAAAGATCCAGGTTAAAAAATTTCTGAAGCTGCAATTGCTGAAACCAAAGGTTCTGAACAACAGAGTAACATGAAAAAACCTATTGTCAGTTACAATGGGGAAAGAAAAAGTTCTATTTCAGAAAAGACCTACCCTCAGGAAGGGCTTGTCCCACTGTGAATTCAATGAACAGGAAACCAAAGAGGTATATGCCTAGTTGAGGTGGATATACCTCCCAAAGTCTTCTGAATCATGACATTAAATATGTATTTTGTGTTTGTAAGGATTAGGTAAATATGCAAATTAAGTCACAAACACGTAACTGAAGAGTCATTGCTGCTTTGCTTACTGGAAACCCAAATGCTCTTAACATATTTAATACACTCTCCTGAGTCTCCCTCAGTAATAACTGGAGACTTTACTGACCAGGACACAGTTTGAGATAAGCATACCTGAATTTTCAAGATGCCAGCCACTTGAGTGGTTGAAGGGGTGATTGTAAACTTCCATTCTGACCTCCAACGGCCATTCCTTTAAAAACAATAGAACAGAAATTGGATGTCACCCCGCGGGTTAAGAAAAAAAATCCCAACATACAACTAAGAGTCAAAGAAAAACAGAGAATGAAATTTGCTGTGCAACTGCACATGCACAAAATCTTTTCCTAAAGATTTCGCCTCATAATCAGGAAGAAGACAATTGTTTCCCCAAATATTTAACCTCAGTTTTCAATGTGGACCAAGGAGATTTATTAGTAATGATCCTTTAAATAATAGGACTTAACTTCTGAAAATACCTAAAGCCTCCAATGTTCTTTCTCTTTTAGCATTAATTAGGCACATACAGTCAATATTTTGTTTCCAGGGACCTGGATGATTTGCTGGATCCGTCAGAGTCACATTTCACCTCAGGCTATCAAAAACTTGAATGGAAGGAAC
The DNA here is from genome assembly GCA_013396655.1 of Campylorhamphus procurvoides. NCBI lineage: Eukaryota > Metazoa > Chordata > Aves > Passeriformes > Dendrocolaptidae > Campylorhamphus > Campylorhamphus procurvoides. The sequence goes on from WBMV01000548.1 coordinate 538,345, forward strand.
ATTAAAGTAGCAAGACTTTCCGCTATGCTGAACTGTAACTAGGCCTTTCAGCTCTTCTAGCATTTCCCTTCCAGGACAACTATTTCCTTCCAGTTCTCTTCCACAAATGCAGTATCCTCGCCAAAATGCTTAAAGGGAGTTTCAAACATCTGGAAAACAATATGGGGAAAGTGCAGTTTCACCTGATTTCTTTCCTGCAGACTAGACATTTTCTTATTCAGTTATGAGGTTAGTGGATTAGAAGGTTAGTACATTGGAGCTGCATTAAGAATGTACTGCAGCTGTCCCAGATTCCTCTGTGTTTGCACTTAAAGAAGGAAAGAAAGTTGATACTACGAGTTCCACTCCTGCTAATGTTAGGTGTAAGTTCCAATGCATTCAACGAGGGGAGAGACAGTGATAAAATACTAAAATTAACAGCTACTAATGAATCTATACATTGACACATCTTAGATACTAACAACAATGACAACTATAAAGCATTTGGTTATTATTTCAGACAAATTCCAAATTATCACTGAAAATTCAGAGTAAGACCATTCAGAAGCTTGTTGGCATCACTAAGAAAACTGAAAGGGTTGCCCAACTCAGTGGCAGTAATACTACTGGTAGCTTTACAGACTGACCCATTGGTTCTTAAGATGCTTTCCAAAAGAGTTTAGGTTCAGAAGGACCCTTCTGTAAGAAATGCACTTTATTTAGCTCTGCTGAATTCACGTTTTCTAAGAGATTAACTATCCTTCCCTGTTTTTTCACATTCTGTAATAAACCATCTATTCTACTACATTGATAGTATTTCAGATAATCATGGAGTATTTTTCTTTGGTATGTATTGGTCTTCTATCATCCAAGAAACTTGCTCTCATGGTAGGCTGACAGCCTTCCAAATGACAAAGAAGTCGGGACACCTTGAGGAGAAACACTGCCAGTAGCTTGGGCTGGATATCCAGATATACAGATAATTGAGGAGTCTGGTTAACTTTGAATCAATTTCTCCATCCCCAAATCCCCCCAAACCAATGTGCATTTACTACAACTCACTAAAAATTAGAGTCCAACCACACCCCTCAAAAACTGTTAGAACCATGGTAAATATTTACCCACAGATGTCTGACCATAACTTTAATAAAGAAAACTTTCAAGAAATATTTTCTCTATTTAGAAAAGGTTGCTGCTATCTGTTGCTCTTCTTTAAAAACTCTTAATATTAAAGTAATTAGGATATTAAAATTCATTTATATTTCTGAACTAAAATCAGTATTATTTCAAGTTACTTTTAATATTGATGTAAAACATGCAGACTTAACTAGTCAAGTTTAAGTCAATAGGAAAAATAACTTATTAGTTGTACCAATTTAATAAAAATCACTGTACTGCGCAAATAATTTCACTGATACATACACATGCTGAAATTTCTATGCGTAGGTAATATCCACCTTCAGCATCAGAAAACAAAGATTTCTACACTTCCAGTCATTACCCATGGGATTACTAAACATAAATTTCAAACACATGCAAAGGGCGAGTAAAATAATAATGATATACATTTCCTCAGAATGCTGCATATATTAGTTATCTTCAGGTTATAACCTCCTTAATCCATTCCCAACACTGTGGTATTTATCTCAACTCTGGCCATTTTCCTGCAAGGTTCTTTCCAAAGTTTGCTCCAGACTGGAAAACATCTCTCAGCCAAGTACAGAAAAAATAGAAAGCCACAATTTGTAAGAGTTCATTTCATCTAAAAAGCCTTCTTCTACCTCACCCTAAAATTAGTCACTCAAATCCTACTGTAAAGTAATTTCTGGTCACCTTCCTTCTCTGAGACGTTCAAAACAGAAGGAGCTGGTTTTATTCTCAGTCCCAAAGAAAGCAGCACAAGCAAAAGCAACTGCATTAGGGATTATGGCCATGGGTATTGGTGCCAGTGTGACAAACTGTCATATGCAATTTTACAAAGTTCTGCAAAGGAGATGCAGGCACGCAGCCTGCCATTTTACTTACTACAAATAAGGAGATTTCAACAGTTTTGGCAGAAAAACTTGGAGTGGGGTGGAGGGAATAAAAAGTCACATACAAGCTCTGCACTCCGCTTTCTGAACCAAGGATTATGAGTGTAATGGCATATACTCAGTTTGCTCTATTTTACTGTGTGCATCCATACAGAAACTTACCAGAAATTTTTTGCTTGGAACTGATGGCTCTCTATGCATGCAATAATGGTTTGCTGTCCATCAATTGTTTTACCATACACCTTAATTAGGAGAAAAAAAAAAAAAGAGTAAAAAAACCCCACAGAGAATCTAAGTTTCCATATATATTGCTCAAACTGCTTAGACATCTGGTTCTACCACCATTACATAAACTGCAAAATTTCATTTTATAACCATTATGTTCTTACATAATATTCCATACATGAAACATTAAAGACCTCATTACAATGCAGAAAAATCAAAGACTAGAAAACCTGAAGGTCAATCATCTTAACTGAAGTTTATATACTGTGAACTCATTGTCATCAACTATAGGAAATTTTAAGCCTGCAACAGTGACTATTGAGACTATATATGTATTACCATCTGGGTTTCAAATACCAGTTATTCTACAACTAAATAATGATTTAAGCCTGGACAAAATAGCAAAAAGGTGACTAAATGGGTGAGTTTGGTCCTCATTTCTGCTTTATCCCCCCAAATCAAATACTACTAAATATTATCTCAATGAACATCCAATCTGGTTTCCTTTACAGGAGCTGGAACTCATCTGACTTTCTGAGAATTCAATGCAACTTGTAAGCAACCGATTCACTTTTTTCCCTAGTTAATTCTTCTGTCACGTCAACATAAAGCACAGGACAGCTATCAATAGATCAATTTGCTGAGGTTTAAATAGTCATAGAGCTTGTAATGGCAAACAAATGGTACTTCAGTCCACACTGAGAGCATTTATTTCAAGAAGCCATAAGAACCACCAATTCTGGCATACTTTGACATACACGAGATATGATGGAGAGAAAACAGTTTGCTCTACGCAGACAGTTTTGTCAGTAAACCAAGCCAAGGCAGACATTTGTATCATGGATCTCCTCCCCTCCCTGCAGCCAGCTAGGTAGCCAGGATTGGTGGGATCAGCTTCCAGTAGTCCACAGAAGATCTTAATGCTTTACGAAATTTAAATAAAAATGCTTCAAAACTGAGAGGTAAGTTTTCACTATGATCTGCAGTAACCACTCACTAATCGTCCAGTAGTTGAAATAATAAACTTCTGAAGCCTACCCTTATTTCCCTGTAGAAATCCCTGACAGGACTAAGTTCTTTACAGTCAAAACTGCCCATTTGCCTGCTTTACAAATAGCTACTTTTAAAAAATTTATTTATATCTATAATGGTACAGTGGTTGTGTAATTTAGCACTTACTGTGCAGACACCATTTGGATAGTGTTCCTTCACATATGCTTTCATTGCTGTTTCAACTGAATTTCTCCAGGATTCTATGGCATTTTCAACTTCATGGGGTCTAGGATCAGTAGCCTCCTTTCTTAAGTGATCAAATTTAAAAGAAATCTTGTTCTTGGGATCCAAAAATTTTCCATTTCCCAAATCACCATGTTCTGTTATCAAAACCTGTGTTTAAAATTTTAGTTAAAATTTTATATTTACATAATGTAAAATATATGAAATTTATTAAATTATAAAGTTAGTTAATAACATTTGCTATTGAATAAAGCTGAAAAAAAGCCTCACCAAATCTAATTATATCCTACATTTAACTGAAGCTTAGTCAAATCCAACACTCACATTTTAAACAAAATATGCATATAGGAAGAGAGAAGGCTAATATGACACATTGCTTCAGAAAAAAAAATTGAATCTTACCCTCTAACCGCAACAAACAATGCAAGATAGAAATTCATGTCTTGTAGTACTAAAGATGGGGCAAATTGCTTTTACAGCTCCAAAACACATCTGACTGAAATCACCCAACATCCCAAACTGAAATTTCAACCTCTTTACATGCCCCTGTGTGAACTTTATGAACTGATACTACTGGAGCGGCACAGTCTCCATGTTTTGGTAGGGAAGATGCATTTCTTTTAATTTTCTTGCCAAGAAAAGTTCCAATACCAGAACATCTTTAACAGGTTAAGGAGGATTGCAAGTATTTTCTTGTATTCATACCTGTTCATCATAACCGTCAATTTTTACTGGAGTAAACTGGTCCAAGTTGTACTGTGCAAATGCACTACAAGAGAAAAAAGCAACAAAAGCCCACATCAAGCAAAATCTTTTTCTTTAGTAGCTGTAAGAGATCTAAGTAATAGTTAATAATCTGATGGATAATGCATCAAAAGATATCAATTCCTTATTATCTAGCAGGCCCAAATTCTTGGAATCACATGTTCTCTCAGTGCTCATATTACAGATTCTAACCACCATTACACAAAGTTACATTCAAAAGTAACCTGATATAGACAAACACAGAAGCTTGACAGTAACCCATAGAAACCGGAGGATGAGATGAAGTTTAAAATCAACAGAGATCCAACTTACTAAGCCAGACATCTCTGTTCTTACAGATGAAAATAATTTTAATATAAAATACAGTGGGCATACTCTTTTGACATAAAAGTAGGGTCTAAGGAAGTAGTATCTTTCAGATATTAAGTAACATCTACCAAGGAAAAGAAAATGAAAACCAGAAAGGTGGACACTAATTCCAAAAGACAGGTAACCCATTTCCAAAACAGCTGCTCTAGACATTAGAATGCAATACAGATCTCTCCTCTGCCAAGAATTTAATCTTGATCAAAGATGCCCAACATACACAATAGGGTTTTACTTGCCAAACACACATCTTTTAAACAAACCACTTACTGATTATGAAAGTCTTACTGAAAAAAACATCTTGCTTTTATGCAACTGAGTATGTGGCATCTGGTACTTACTGAGCTGCTCCTTCCCTGAGAAGATTATCATTATTAAGCAGCAATCGAACATCTGAAAGGAGATATTTACAACATAAAAATACAGTTAACTCAGAAACTTATTTCAGTCACATAAAAAATGTCAACAGACTGACAAAACAAAAAATCCAAACCACCCCATACCCACTGAGTTTACTAGGCAGGCAGTTATTGCTTCATATTTCATAATTTTGACTGAACAAAATGAAAATGATAGTGCAGAAATGGATCTCTTCTTACACAATCTGGTACGCAGATATAAGCCACATTCAACAGGCTGTGTGACAGGAGTCTGTCAAACTAGTTTTTAGTGAAGTTGCAACTGTGAACTAGCTTAACAATAAAGTCTATAACAGTACTACTGTAAGAAATTTTAATAACCTTCAGAGAGCTAAGTTGCTCACCAACTGCTCACTTCACAAATGCAGTGCTAGTTAAGTTTAAATAATAATCAGCTGGTCACAGTTTAACCAAGAATAAGGTACTTGTAAAAGTATTGCATTCTTTAACAAATTTAAGCTCTCTTGTCTGACAGTGACCACAGGTTTAGCACACTAAACCCATTTATTTAAATAGCTTTAGAGACATTTGTGAGCCACAGCTACAAAACATATGCCTTTTTATACAATATGTATGCCCACCTATCCTGATGCCAGACAAACACAAATATTTTTAAAGAAATGTAATATCTTAGGTAAAGTTCAGGCAACAAAAGTTGAGACAACTCTTCTTAATTTTGAATTTCCTTTCAGTTTACCAATATGCTCAGTAAAATGAAGTGTGCCCAGAATTTAAGGGTTAGAAATGTTTGGAGAAGATTAATACCCTTTCCACAAGTCGCATTAGGCAGTAGTCCTTTGTATATTCAAGGTTAAGTATTTGCAATGATATTCCTTCTTAAAACAAAAAAAGACCCTTTTAATTTCAGCTAATTTCTGTTGAAAAATAGAATTGTCTATCAAAGACTGAAAAAAAAAGAGTACATGTGGCTTTTAAATGAAAACCCTAGCAACTGTTAATTCATGACTGTGATTAAAAACATAGAGGAAGCTCATTCTTACATCACAAAGTAGTACTTTCCTCCTTTTGCATTTAATCTTCAAGCTGTATTGTGACTGCAAAGCTTATTACACCAAGCTACAAAACTAGCTCTTACAGCATGGGAGCTGCTACAATATAAGCTACATGAAATTCAAGAGAGTAATCAGCAATGCAATTTTGGAAATAGTTGGCTTAAGTGAAAGGACAGAGCCGACGGATACTCACCATTGAACACCTCATTGAATTCCCCAGGAGGAGCATGAATTATGAATTTTGCTGCTATACGCACCTTAAATACAAAAACAATCATGTGGTTGTATATACTTGTATTCACTCCTATTCAAACCAGTCATGCATTATGTAACTTTAATAGCCAGACATGAAATTGTACAACTCCCCATTTCACATATTTATTCAGATTATTTTAACTACCTGTTAAAAACACAATATAAAGTTCCACCTCTTCAGACAGAATAAAGGAGACTATATGTGATTGATGCAGACAGAGAAATTGAACCATTCATGTCTAGTAATTACTGGCAAAAAGAAAAAGAATATAACAAATAAGATCAAAAACACACAGAAATAATCACAGTCTATTTCAACTTTCAGTCCATGAATGACTGGGAATCAATACACAATCCAAGAGAGCCAGAAACCATGATGAAGAAACACTTGAACTTCAAAGTTTCTCTTCTAATTGTACTACACATCCTATAGTTCTATACTTTTCAAAAGGTCCACAGTCAGGCAGTAACTGATAGATAAGCTTAGAACCACTGCATTGACACTAAAACATGTTATTTCACCTGCATCTACCTAAGACCTCTTAATGCCACTGTATCATCAGGTAAAGCTTAAAAAACCCCCACACTTAGATCTTAATTAAGTCCTCCAACAATTGCCTTCAGTCACAACTTCTTGCAGAATAAATGCAGCATAAGCCAGTATTTCCACTAAAATTATGTACACCTGCCCCAGCTTTCTCCTTCCTTCTGCTTGCACAAGCCTTTGTACTACAGCAGAGTGAATAAAATCAGAAAGGATATTGCTTTTTTTATCAAACCAGTTCCCTGAACTAGTTCGCTGCACAGCTACAGACATTTTCCTGCAATATGAACATCAAAATATTTTTAATGTGAAACAACCTTAAAACCTCTCAACTACTACCTAACTTGCAGAACGTCACTCAGCAGATTTGCTTTCATTCATTCTTCTTTCCCCTTAAACTGTTAAGGGTTCCCATTACAGAAACTAACTAAATAGATGCCGGTTCCCTAAATTAACCTGACAGAAGTTCCTATCCTTCATGTTTTGCAGTCATTCAAGTTCAGCAGACACTCTAAGCTCTCTTGCATCCTTGGTATGATGTTGCTATTCAAATCCATGATACCACTTTAACCTTAGTTCCCATTCCTAACACCTTCAATTACGTGTCTATGGAATAAGGAGCTGGGAAATTCAGTGTTTGCACTCTCTGGGAGCACTGTTTAAAATTAAGCCATTTGAGAAGCACATAATCTATTAACAAATATCTAAAAATAACCAAAGAATGTTTCACATGTACACATTTATTTGTATTTGAAACTACAAGAAAACTGTCTGACCATGCTAGAGCTCTTGAATTGACTTGTAAACAACCACGGGTAGCAATACAGCCAATGCTCAGGCCCCTGTCTCTTGACACGGCCGCAGTTTCAGACAACAGCCTCCAGAAGAGGTGCTCAAGCTTAGAGTGCCCCTACAGAGTGCTTAACTGCGTCACTAGCAGTGTTCAAACCTCAGTGAGATCCCAAGTGACTAGCTCCGTCAGCTTTCAGCTCACTAACAGCATACCACCACTCAGAGCTGGCTAATGGAAATAGAAAAGAAAAACCTGTTAGTTCCCAACTTTCTAACCTGAACGCTACATTTTTGACTGCAGACATTATCATTTATCTGCTGCCTCAAATACCCACATCAGAACTCCTCTTTCCATGGGAACACACATTTGCATTATACTGAGATAAATGCCACAGGCTTTACTCTTCTCAAAAGAGACAGAGAGGCAAGAGGATCTTCTATAGCTATTTACTAAAGCACTTGCCCAGATAAGAAGAAAGCATGATTTGTATTGTCTCCTTCCAACCAAAGGAGCTCATCTGCATTACCTAGATTATCCCAACCACCAATCTGCACTTCTGTTGAAGTCAGGGCACTGTACTCAGCTCAATACTCAATCCAAAGAAAAACAAAGGATGTAAAATACAGCTAATTTATGGTACTATTAAAGCACTCGAGAAGGTGAAAGGCAAGACAGGCTCCAAGACTCATCAGGGTATTTTATCAAATGACCAATTATGGTGGTTTTGGGTGGGGTAGAGTTAATTTCCTTCACAGTAGCTGATATGAGGCTGTGTTTTGGATTTGTGCTGAACACAGGGTTGATAATATAGTGATGCTTTTGTTATTGCTGAGTAGGGCTTGCACAGAGCCAAGACCTTTTCTTCTTTCTGTACTGCCACACTGGCAAGGAATTTGGGGGTGTGGGGGGGGTTGGGAGGAGACAGAGTGGGGACAGGTGACACAAACTGACCGAAGGGACATTCCACACCATATGACACCATGCTCAGTATATAAAGTGGGGAGAAGAAGGAGGAAGGGGAGCAATGGCATTTGTCTCCCTAAGTCACCGTTACAGGTGATGGGGCCTGCGCTCTCCTGGAGATGACTGAATACCTGCTGCCCTTGGGAAAAGGTGAATTAATTCCTTGGTTTGCTTTGCTTTTGTGCGTGGCTTTTGCTTTCCCTATTAAACTGCCTTTATCTTGACCCATGAATTTTCTCACTTTTACCCTTCTGATTCTCTCCCCGATCCCACTGGTGGCACAGTGAGTGAGCAGCAGTGTGAGGCTTGGTGGCTGACACCAGTAACAGAGTCAGGGATTAGACCTCACATTTAAGACCGAGTATGTAGTTTTGTGCTTTCAGCATGACTACCAGCAGAAGTAACTTCCTCTCTCAACTGGACTAAAGTGCAGCAGACTCCGAGCTCAAAGTTCCACGAAGGAACACTGTTGCTTGGTTCCTTGACTTCAGCTGAACAGGACTGCTTACCCCTGGCCAAGGCCAGGTTAGCTCTGGGCAAGCAGAGAAACAAGACTTAGGGACATGTCTTAACCCTAAATAACAGGTCCCTCGGTTTTGAGCCGGCAGAAGCTATATAAACAAAATTAAGCAAAACTTGGGTGCCCAAACTGTACTCTGAATGACTCCATGCTTTAAACTGATAACATCTCTAAGGCGAGATACTATGCCTATAGTAAAACTGGAATACTACCTCCTTTTCAGTTGTTTTGGTAATGTACAACTGGTTTTGCTTCTTTTTTCGTATCAGTAAAAACAATTCTTATCAGTCAGCTACAGTGTAAGTAATACTCATTCAGAAGCATTCAATCGTAACAGATGTTTCCTCAGCACAGACCAACCTAAAAATTACTTTCAGCGAACATTTTACTAGTAAATTCAATTCCTCACCAAGAATTTTTTCAGTGTGATAATTCATCATAGAAGACACTTTTTACAGAACAAAAACACAATCATACAAATTCACAATTAACATCTGATCAAACATAAATTATATTCATGCTTACAGAAGCAAAGAGTCTAAGGTGTTTTCAGAAGTTGAGTCTGCCAGCTTAGACTCTGTGTTTTGTTAACCTGCCTTTGTGAAGCCAATTTAAAACTAATCCACTTTTCTTCAGCAGTTAAGCCAAATTAACTTATCTGTGATGAATGTCTGAAAAAGCTCTATTTCTCCAACCCATACACAGAGGAAGCCCATATAAAAGAATTAAATCTCACTACTATCCAGTATCACTTAACACATTAGAACGGAAAAGCACTTATAGCTTTTATTGCCACTGAATTTTTCCAGAAATAAATGCTCTAAAAGAGACTTCTCTTTTCCAAAACCAGACCAATGCTGAAGGATAAATGAATGTGCTTCCATGAGCCTCAACAAAACCAGGATCTCTCCTTTTTGGCAGTAAAAAGCCTCTGGTTCAGCTATCACTTGGAGAAGCACAGTTAAAACAAAGGGACAGTCCATATGAAATGTGTTAAGGGCAATTAAAAAATAAAAAAAATAAAAATTCACATATAGCAAGAGTCAGATAACCCGTAATACAAAGTGACAGGCAAAACCCTCAAATGCAGGTTAGTCCAGTTGAGACAGGAAGTTATTTCTGCTAAAAACTGTTTTAAGAAAACATGTTAATCAGATGCATTACAGTTGCAAACAATACTGATTATTTAATACACTAAGACTTTTAAAAATTGATTTGAACAAGTCAAACCAGAAAAAACATAATATTTTAAAAGTCTAAGTGACAAACCCTTTTTCATCCAAGAGAACTAACTGCACCTTCACACACAGTACAAGAACCTTACACAGGTATCAGCAAGTAACAAATAATTAGGTTACAGTTGAGTATTCCTTTAGAAAACTCAAAAGCAAAGAGAGAAAACACTTGAAGTTTCTCCACTTACTACTCTAGTTACTCCCAAAACACCACATAAAGTTCAAAACAGTGTTTCAATTTACAGACACTGTTTTCAGTTTAAAGTCTTCAGAGTGGCAAAAATGCATAAACTTCAGAGTTCACTAATTAAAAACATCCAGTCATCTGCAGTTCAAAAAATCCAAGCTTTTACCATGAGCCAATGTAGGGAACTGCACATTTATTATATTAAATTTCTTGAATGCAAAAACTCCCAATCTAAATATGTTTTTTATGAAGTGTGACTTCATGCAGGTTTGAACATTAATTTGGACAAATCATACAGAAGCTGAGAGTAAGTTATAAAAAAAAAAAAAGCCACCCAAAATACCCAGACTTCAGAAACATTGAGAATGGAAGCATTCTGCACTGCAGGCATTCTCTTTATTCCATTTTCACATATACATTATTCTCAGCCTTGCGGAAATGAAGTCTGGTATCAGGAGGTAAGAACTAGCAACATTAACTTTCTCAGTTCAAGTGAAGCCAAACGCTACTCATCACATCAGTCACAAGCTTTTTGATTTTATAAAGTATTTCAGTTAAGGTAAAAATTCAGGCAGAGAAGCTTAGCAAAAGATAAAAGGACAGGTTTATTGTATGTGATGAGCACAGTTATTAGGCATAGTGTCTAATTCCTCATTTTGCTAAAGATTAAAACTACTGGTCTGTCAACAAATGCCTACACTCAGTTACAAGAGTATTTGCAGTTTTCAGACTGCATAAGCACAGAGCAATGCAGTCATGTACAGAACGGTGACAGTTATGCTAAATCCACCTTTCTTTTCATACTCCTGCCTTTATTTTGCAATCTAATTTCTCTCAATGTGTGACACCCATCAGATACACTGAGAGATTCTACTTCTCTATCTTTTTCAGCCTAAGACATTCTCAAGTTTATTTTATTTTAAAGATGGTGTACATAGTGGCTTCAAATGCCCCCAAACCACTCTTCCTGTTCCTGGCACATCAGAAGTGACAGTGGTTGAAGAAGCCCGACCTTCTGTGCTGTATGTGCCTATATATGGTCAGGAATACGTGCTCGCAGCAGTGCCGGGGCGCTGCAGTGCCACACCACTGTCAGCTCTGCCAAGGCATGCTCATTCCTCACAATCTGCTAAGGTACACCGAACAATAACGGGGACATTAAGGCTTTCCCCATTTACTTTTTCTTTTCCCCTTTTTAACTTAACTGAAACATGGCTGTATTTGCTAGGCACCCTGACTACTCACTCCTTCAATCAACACCCATGTTGCACCGAAAAAAACCCACACTGATAAGCAAGATGCTGTGAAACCACATACTTGACCCTACTCTTTCCTACACATCATTTATTTCAAATTCAGCTGTGAACTCCTTGCAGCAGGGAGATCCACCCTGCTTCTACACCTGTAACAGGTTAAAGTTCACTGCTCTACAGTAATAAAAATGAAAAAGTAGATATTAAAAGCCTTTTTTACCTAAAAAACTGCAGGAAAATGTTGGAGGACGGTGTATGTGGCGTGTGTGTAAAAGATTCCCACAATACATTTTCACTCAAAGACAACTTTGTTGCTTACCACAGGGGAAAGAAAAAAAAAAAAGAGCTTCCAGAAGTTAATTTTATTAGTGTTACAGCACACAATGTCAAAGCATTGTGTATCATGCATATATGTTCCATATTCCTGAGGGCACCCTAGCTATCTTTTAAGACACAATAAGTATCGCACTCACAGGAACCTATGTTTGGCAAAAAAAGATGAGATATCACATCAGGGAGAAGGGAGCTCCAGGAACAGTAAAGAGTCCAGTGCACTATAGTCTCAGTCGCCTTCTGCTGTAGTTCTTGTTGAAAACCTGTCTGCAGGCAACTAAACAAATGGCTTTGTCTGAACCCATTCTATTTAGAGGTAATTACAGGGGGTTTTTACAGCTAGCCCATAGTTAAAAAATATTATCACACTTAAATTGATTCAGACTAGGTAAATTCCAGTTCCCTCAAGACCCTGTAATTCACACTCACAAGAACATATAAGTCATTCAGGGATCCTGCTTGTACTACTTGGACTGATACTAGACAAAAGACTTATCTAGTTTTATTGAGTTCTGAGTTTGATTCAAACTTGTGGTTTGAGTTCAGCTTGAGCTGTACCACTGTTTTGCTTTGCTTTCTAAGGAACAACAAAACTGCCCTGGCATCTACCAGTCAAAACGAATTTTGCATTGACACGTGTAACAGGGAACACAGTCAAACATTGCAACATAAAATGCCTGATGCTCTGTCGTCACTGCAACCATCAACACAGTTTTTGAGTTTGTAAACCCAACAGTGTTTAAAGAGAAGGTAACAGGCTTCTCCTTTGCATAGCTAGACATGTGGTATTATTGTCTCTTGATTACTCATTATATTCTTAGGTTAAATACTTCCCAGGATGTTACACCAGCAATTACCACACATCTTTTAAAATAATAAAAGAGCTAGGGGTGTTTCCTAGGTAGAATAAACTGACCTAATACCATGCTGCTGCTGCTGCCACCAAAATGATTAATCTCTCTGTGCCTCCCAAATAAGCCCTTTTTTACAAACTTCTGTGTATCACCAGTGCTCATCTATTTATGTGAGTATTCAGAGAAGCAAATTCATATAACTAAAGAACAGCTTCAGAAGGTGGCAAGAAGATAGCAACAAATTCACTTACAAAAGAGCTTTAAATGATTATTGTTTCTTGCTGCTGACAGTTTAGTGAGGTGAAAAAGTCTTTAAACAGCTAGACAAGCACTGGGAACATACACATGAGAAAGGGATTACCCCACAACAGCAGCAAACTGCCTTCTCATCATCTCATGAACATTACCATACCCACAGGCATAAATTCAAACAATGAAGCAGCATCCCAAAACATGCATCATCACACAAACATGGAACCAAGGGCTCTGGGAGAGAGGGAATGAATATAAAAGTCGTGTTGCAACTGCTTTCCTACCAAGTGCAACTGAAAAATGCACTGTAGTATTCAAGTCACTTCTGCTTCTGGAAGAGCTGAGGAACAAACTGCAAAAATGTGGTTCTGTGGCACAGGAAAGGAGGGGCACATTCCATGCCTATGGCTTTGACTGAACAGACATTTCCTTAATAGTAATGCCTAAAGCTGCACTGCGTTTGAAGAACGTGTTTTCCTCAGTTACGTTTAATACACAAGTATGTACAACTATATAACAGTACCAACACTTAATACTGGTGCAAAAAGTAAATCTTACACAATGAGGTATTCTAGCTGCATTCTTTCTACCTGAAGACCTGTCTTAGACAATAAGATTTATTTTCACAAAAATAACTACTTTGAAAGGTGCTGGATGCTTCACTATAGGGCCTTTCAGCAGCAGACTATCTAAGTACCACAAAAGTCTCCATCTTAAAATCACTTTACACAGCACATCCTATTAAGATGAAAGATTAAAAATTCTAAACTCAAAACAGGACTCCTGAAAGTCATTGTATCAGGCACAGATAGCAAAGAGAAATATGAAAGCAATGTAAGTTACTTGGGAATAAACAGGTCTAACCATAAAAAATATTAGAGAAGATAAATCTCATCCATGTAAAGGTGCAGTTACTTTTAATACTCCTGTCTAGATCTAATTGGACACCTTCTAATGTCAGGCACTTCCACAGATTTTAACTCAGAAACTAAGAGAACTATACTGCTTTCAAATTAGTGAAACAAGTACATTTTGTTTGTAGACGCTCAAGGATCAAGATCAACCTGAGACTTTAGCTTCACCTATCAGCATCAATTAATAAAAGATCTCTAAACTAGAAAAAATTGCTTGTAATTATAATACAGAGAGCAGAATACATTATATTATTTTTCCCCATATTCTTATTTCTCTGAAAATTTATGCCTTCTCAGTAGTTGACTAGACAACAAATAATCCAAGAAAACTCCATACATGCCAAAGTGATTCTAAAATTATTGGTAGCACAATGCTTCCCAAATTTGTTTTACAGAACATTCTTCCCTGAAGTGTCTTAACTTCAAGTTTTTGTCTTTCATGTGGTAGTCCTTTTTCTGGTGATGTACATGAAAGTTCAGAATATGAACAATCAGATGGAAAAAAATAGTAACATCTCAGGTTCACAACTAAGTAAAAAGTTGCTTTCCGTAACTTCTGACGGACTTCCTGGAATAAAACAACAACCAAAAAGAAAAAAATTAAAAAAACCCCAAAACCACAAACAAACAAACTGTAAAAATAAAAAAAAAAAGAGTAGGAAGTGTGTCCAATCAAGTAGCATTAAATTTCAGCCCTGGGAACTATACATTAGGTGCTTCAGCATGTCAGTATTTGAAATTACATCATTTTTTTGTACTTCTTATTTCATTGTAGGGTCAAACCCTAATATATGTCATCAGCCCAAGAAGCATGTGAGACATTCACGCTCTGTGAGAAGCATGATAAGAGGTTAGCACTCCCTTTACTAAACAGAAATCTTGTATAATTTGACAAATGTCTCGTCCAGTCATTGACCTAATGCAAATTTATGAGTAAATCTTATCCATAAAACCTTGCATACTTAGCTTATGGATCAGAGACAGAACAGATAAGTAGCATATAAAAATTATCTCATTTCCTTGCAAAAGTCATTCATTGAAAAAGGAAAAAATAGTATTTAGTGAAAAGCAAAAGCATTGACTTTTGCTTGAGAAGTAAAAGGTGTAAGAAATGGCTAAGACTTCATTCACAAAGAAACCAACAGTATCATCTCCCACACATAGAACCAAGACATCCTGTTAGCCCAACACACGTGATCCTCTCTTTCTTGGCAATCCTTACAAAGTGGTACCCACTATAAGCTAAAAAGCACTCTGTTCATATCTATAAAGAATTCTTCCACTACGAAGTCTGAATTTTTAAAGTGATTCTTCCTCCTACCCAAAGATACTTTGTTATAATTAGATACTCCAAGGACATTGAGCCTGGATTCAATAGCAGTGGGGAGAGAAAAGGAACAGGATCAGAGCTTGCTCTATGAAAAAGAATGTGCCACTTTAACTGTATGCCTCTCCCTCCCAATTCCAGTGTCTTAAAATTCACTCTCCAAGCTACTTCTTAAAAATTTTAATGCCTTCTGTCAAGAAAGTATCTGAAATATTTTACATTTTACAAGCTTTTTACTAAAGCATTACCAAAAAAGTAATTTCCATATGCTGAAAAAAATCTGCTTTCATTTCTCAATGAGCAGCTCAAGCCCCTTTACACCCCACTTTCAGAAAGTGAAAGTGAATATTATATGGTCTTGCCTGAAAAAAATAAAATTTTGCTAACTAATGTGGCTAAACCCCTTATACTGTTCTTCACCTGCCAAAACTGAAACCAATCAAAAATGGGCTTTCACAGCAGAACAGCTGGTGATTGTGTTGGTGCACAATAGAATTATATCCATTATATCAGAAATTATTGTCTCCAGTTTCATTAGTGGGTTTGCCCATAATTTGTTCTATTGGTCTTGTCTATTTCTGGTTCAATTTGTCTCTCATCTACTTAAACTATGAGGTTTCCTGGGTAGTAAGCTTCCATAAGAGTTTTGTGAGCACAGAGGTGGTACGAATGGGGCTTTTGATGCTCCTGAGTTGTCACTGCATTAAAACAGACTGCGTAACATGGTAAAAGTCCACAAAAAGTACCTAATTTTTCAAACTACTAATAGGAAAAGAATATATGAACTGCAGTTTTAGAAATCACTGATCTTATAATAACAGGTTTCATTTGTATTCATCTTCAAGCTTTGAGTAATTACTTTTAACTTGTCAATAAAGCAGACATAGTAACTTTCTGTGGAGGTACAGAGTCAAAGACAAGCAGCACTGGACCCAAGTTGCAACAATTAAATATTAGGAGACGTTTCTGACCATGGGCTTAGTCAAACATTGCAACATCTTACCCAGAGAGCCAGTATAATCTCCATCATTGGAGATACCCAAAACTCAAACGGCAAGTCCCTAGGCAACCTTATCTAAGTTGACCCACTTTGACCAAGCAGCATTTATCTCCACAAGTTTCTTCCAGCCTGTGTGACTGTAGAAATAAATGAAGTTATTATTTGAAGTTACATACACAGAGTTTAATACTTCCTGAACAAAGTGATTCAAATCTCTGTTCTGTCCTTCAATCTCAGTGGTGTTGACACATTTAAAAAAAATAAAAATTCCTAACTCAAGACAACACGCTATCTTCACACACATTTGCACATACATTCTGAGATGTACATGAAAATCTTAGTCTTAGAAGGACTGCTATATTCTGAACTACGTCAGCCTCAGAAGCACTCTGAACTTCCTCATTGTTATTAAAGAATTTCCTCAAAATGTTGTCAAAGTGTAACCACGGAGTTGAAACTCATCTTTGTAAAAACAATTCCTTCCACAGTTACACACTGTTACATTTCACTTGAGGAAAAAGATTAACTTTCATAGCTTTGATAGTGTAGTAAATTAATCAGCAGATATGCTTAAAAAGTAATGGAGTTACTTCACATTTAGGTATTAAAGGTGTTTCAAACTCATCAGATCCTGCTACAACATTTCCATTTCCATTCAAAATTTAAATACAAATAAGAACCAGGATGCTCGCAAGATCCTCCTGCTAGACAGGTTAGCAAAACTGCATTTTTTCACAAAATGCACACTAATGAACTACAAAGAAAGAACATAACGGACACTTGCAAGACTTTACCTTAAGTTTACCTTACAGATTACAGTGCAATTATACCCAGAAAAGGTTATTCAAATCCAGGTCCTACTCATCTACGGTCTCCAAGTCTCATTCAGCACAATTCTAAAAGTCAGAATTCTAAATCCTTTCAAAATTAATTATTTAGAGCACAGGAATTGCTTTAACGTGAGCAAAGATTTTAGAAAAGTAACATTTTTTCTGTCAAAAATTCTGCTCATGCTTCAAAGTAGTTTCAGGAAAAAGGTATATATGTGCAATAAGGAAACACCTGAGGCCCCCCATATTGGTGGCCTTGTATGTCCAATGCAATCTGCTGTCAGTGTATCACATTTTAAAGACAAAGTTTCACATGAGAATACATTTTACTGGCAGTCTTTCCAAAGCACTGACCTCTCCCTTATCTGACAAAACCACATCACAGTGTTTAGTTGGAGTAAGACCTCAACCTTTATAACCTAAATTAGGTGTCAAAACCTACAAATCTAAGAAGTTACAAAATTATCCAATGCACCAGGAGTACCATGAAGCAATTTCACAAATGGGACTACTTCCTCATCATAAGTTTTTTTTCTAATCACAGCAAGTTGACTTACTGTAAACCCCACTTCTCTGAACAAGGGACACTACTGAGACACAAGCTTACTGAAAGAGGTGTGGTTCCTTTTTTTCTTTTTAAATACTGTTTGACAATTCCCATATTTATTATGTTCAGCATTTTAAGGAACAGAACATCTAATTTTGTATTAAAAAAACTCATGTGCTATCCTTAAGACGATTCACTCCTTTCCTCCCTGAAAGTATCTTAATTTTCTCAGGCTCTATCTTGAGACATACACAGCTATTTAAATCCTGTGCAACCAAACCTACAGTAAACATATCCTTTCAGGTCATGAAAAACAAACTGCAGAGCATAAGATTTATGATAGTTATAATGTTGTTTTTCATTTGTGCTGTTGTTTGCTGATGAATATTTACATTAGCAAATGCAACTTTTGCAGTATAATCAGTGCCTTCCATCAATCATTGCCTATATTCATGTAGATAAATTGTACTTTTTATATTTACACTAATACGCTCATTAGAAATATTTTATATATGTTTATTAGTTTGACATGACCACAGGTAAGAAAATTTCTACAGAAACTGGAATAAAACTGAACTGTGAAAAATAGTTATTAAACAAAATTAATTCAAATATCCTGGATACATAAAGAGGTTTTGCATTCAAGATTTGTTAAGTGAGGATGCATTCATTACCTGTAGGTAGGGCACATAAGTGATGCCTTTATGTTGCTTGAGAAATCAGAACTTCAAGATTCACACCTCTCACAGCTACTTTTTATTTATAAACTGAAGCAAACACAAACTTTTGTTTTCCACGTATCTAAAAGCTTTTGAACTTTCAGTGACCTATGTGAATAAAGGAACTACAAAACACTGTCATTTCCAAAACTGTCCTTGGCACTGAAAAATTGCTGGTCCTGGATGCTAAAGCCAGTAACTTCCACTGGCAATAACCCAACTTCAGATCTTTGGATCTACACAAATCTTACACACCTTATTTACTACAAATAATTCTCAGATATTTTTTAAAAAATGCTTGTTCAAATTTATCCTCATGCTCACTATCATTATTGAAAGATAAGCAAGGCTTCAAAGATCTCCCACTAAAATGTGAATCTAAGGAACAAGACTGAGTTCAAAACCAGTTATGCAATCTTGGATATTGAAATCATACTCCTTCTGGCAACTGGCTCTTCTTCCTTGGTTTTAAATGTTCTTTACTTGAACTGTAACTGTTTTGCCATTAATCCAATTGTGCCCCTTCTGTATTCTCATTCATGCTAAACACTGCAGGTTTTAAACTTGAATTATGCTAGAGCTAAATACAGTTACCTTAAATCTAGAAAGAATAAGATGTATGAAACTGCCTTTTCAACACTTAAATCCTTTGAGTACACGCTAAGTATGGATCCAAGACCTTTCAGAAACTGTCATAACATTACACCCCTTGATCGCCTACTTACTTGTGCTCATACATGATTATTAGGAGTTCTGTTGTTTGGTTTACCTCCTTGAATTTCAGGAGTTTTAACCAGTGCTCTAGTTATGTCCTTACTGAAATTATCTACAAAACTACCTCACCACCATCATTTGCATCAGCCTTCAACATTATCAGTCCTGTATCATGGGAGAAAAGCATATAAAGGAACAATGCAATTTATTCGCCATGAAAATCAATGTTTGCCTGTTTGCATCTACTTGTACATTTATTTTTAGTCCCAACTGGATGAGTGAGAAGGGTGTGCTTGTCAAATGCTATCCAGCTGATTTTTTTTTAGCTCAGTAAACTGAATGTTTGAAATAACACTTTTATTGTACAATGATAGCACAAGTTAATGCACCAGAAAAAAATCTTAAGGCATCACAAAATCTACATGGATATTTGCCTGTTTTTCCATGCACTTGCAGTGTTACCCATCTTTGCTTTCTTAGCCAATAAAGTACATTCTCAGGCTTGGAAAATTCCACTCATACACGACAATCAACTTTATATGGGACTGAAGCAAGATAAAAAATTAAAGATAAAATTTAAATTTAAAATGGATGAGTGCTCATTCTATCCACTTATACCAAGGTAGGAAGAGTCTCAAGAAGGCCTGCACCCATTTCCTGAATGGGTGAAAAACTGAAATTAGTGGGTGGAAGAAAGTTCAGAACTAAACTCCATCAATCACAAAAGCACAGGCAGCACTTCTGAGATCATACAGAGACAAGATAAAACTGTCATTGTGTCTTTTATTTGACAGGACAAGAAGCAATGGGCACAAAATGAAATACATCTGAGCACTAGAAAACACTTTCTTACTGCAAGGGTGACCAAGCACTGCCACAGGTTGTCCAAGGAGGTTGTGGAGTCTGCATCCTTAGAGATTTCCAAAAGCCGTCTGCACATAGTTGTGGGCAGCATACTGTAGGTGACCCTACAAAATGACCTCCAGGAGTCCCTTCCAACCTCAGCCATTCAGTGATGACAAGATAACTTGTGGTCTAAGTATTTTCAGCATACCCTCTAGGAATGTATTCAATTAGTGTGACTTGTATTTTCTATAAAGAGCTAAAAGAGACATGGACTACCACCTATACTTCTTGATCACATTACTATTTGTACTAACATGGAGGTGGCATTTAAATGTCAATTAAGTAGAGAAGGGCACAGTCTTAAAACCTCTTGGGAGAAAGATAGTGAGATCCTGCTGCTACACATCCCTTGATTTATCAGTGCATCTCTAGTCATGAAAAGTGATCAAAGAGAAAATCTGCCTTACTGTAACCACTTAAGACATTTCAGACATCTTTCTAACTTCAAATAAGTTTGAAACGTTATTTATTGATGTTTCTCATATGTGTGTCATTTCACAGCTTTCACAGCCACGAAAATCTAAACGCTTTAAGTCGAAAGTGAGCAAGAGCACACATTACATAAAGGCATGAGCAGTGCACCAGCACCATGTAGACAAAACACCACACCCTAGCTCGGAAAGAGGCAGCTTCCATGAAGCTGGGCTCAACAGAGAATGACATGCAGCAGCGATAACTGAGGTCTCACAAGACATCCTGCTTCTTGTGAAACTTTTCTGGAAAAATTTGTCTTAAACCTGGGTTTCTAACTGCCACGGAATCAGATTATACGTACATCTCTCTAACACAGACCGTCTGCTCCTTGAGCTTACGCTTCCCCAGTTAACGCCTCCTAGCAGGAAGTAAAGCAGCCTTCCCCGTGGTCTCCTCTCCTCAGTCACCTGTATCCCATCTCCTCCCGCAGCCTGNGGAAATCGCGGGAGCGGCTCGGCTGGGAAAGGGCTGCGAGGACACCGAGTGCAGCCTACGGCCCAGCACCACTGAGTGCCACCTCCGGGCCTTTCCGAAACACCTGCAGGGACGGTGACTCCCGCACCTCCCCGCACAGCCCGTTCCGGAGTCCACTCGCCTTGTCTGCGAGAAGATGCTTCCCAATATCCAACTTAAACCTCCCATGGCGCTCTTTGAGGCCCTCAGCTCCCATCCAGCGGTGTGACTTTGCAGGTACACANTGGGTGGAAGAAAGTTCAGAACTAAACTCCATCAATCACAAAAGCACAGGCAGCACTTCTGAGATCATACAGAGACAAGATAAAACTGTCATTGTGTCTTTTATTTGACAGGACAAGAAGCAATGGGCACAAAATGAAATACATCTGAGCACTAGAAAACACTTTCTTACTGCAAGGGTGACCAAGCACTGCCACAGGTTGTCCAAGGAGGTTGTGGAGTCTGCATCCTTAGAGATTTCCAAAAGCCGTCTGCACATAGTTGTGGGCAGCATACTGTAGGTGACCCTACAAAATGACCTCCAGGAGTCCCTTCCAACCTCAGCCATTCAGTGATGACAAGATAACTTGTGGTCTAAGTATTTTCAGCATACCCTCTAGGAATGTATTCAATTAGTGTGACTTGTATTTTCTATAAAGAGCTAAAAGAGACATGGACTACCACCTATACTTCTTGATCACATTACTATTTGTACTAACATGGAGGTGGCATTTAAATGTCAATTAAGTAGAGAAGGGCACAGTCTTAAAACCTCTTGGGAGAAAGATAGTGAGATCCTGCTGCTACACATCCCTTGATTTATCAGTGCATCTCTAGTCATGAAAAGTGATCAAAGAGAAAATCTGCCTTACTGTAACCACTTAAGACATTTCAGACATCTTTCTAACTTCAAATAAGTTTGAAACGTTATTTATTGATGTTTCTCATATGTGTGTCATTTCACAGCTTTCACAGCCACGAAAATCTAAACGCTTTAAGTCGAAAGTGAGCAAGAGCACACATTACATAAAGGCATGAGCAGTGCACCAGCACCATGTAGACAAAACACCACACCCTAGCTCGGAAAGAGGCAGCTTCCATGAAGCTGGGCTCAACAGAGAATGACATGCAGCAGCGATAACTGAGGTCTCACAAGACATCCTGCTTCTTGTGAAACTTTTCTGGAAAAATTTGTCTTAAACCTGGGTTTCTAACTGCCACGGAATCAGAT
Source organism: Campylorhamphus procurvoides (assembly GCA_013396655.1). Taxonomy (NCBI): domain Eukaryota; kingdom Metazoa; phylum Chordata; class Aves; order Passeriformes; family Dendrocolaptidae; genus Campylorhamphus; species Campylorhamphus procurvoides. The sequence goes on from WBMV01000548.1 coordinate 560,688, forward strand.
TATACGTACATCTCTCTAACACAGACCGTCTGCTCCTTGAGCTTACGCTTCCCCAGTTAACGCCTCCTAGCAGGAAGTAAAGCAGCCTTCCCCGTGGTCTCCTCTCCTCAGTCACCTGTATCCCATCTCCTCCCGCAGCCTGCGGGGGATGCAGGCCCGGTGCTCCGGCTGGCACGGGCACGGCGCCCCGGGAACGGGAAGCGGAGGAGGGGGAAGGGGAGGGGAGGGAGAGCCCTTCCGCGTCCCTGCTGCCTCTGCCTGCCGAGCCCCGCTCCGGCACACGGGCGGGGGCGGCGGGGCCGGCACAGCGCCCGCCGCCCCCCGGCCCCAGCAGGCCCGCTCCGTACAAGGCGCGGCGGGAGATGCGGCCAGGCCGGCCCAGCCCTGCCTTGCCCTGCCCTGCCCTGCCCAGCGCTGCCCCGGCCTCCCCCCGACTCTCCNTCGCCTTGTCTGCGAGAAGATGCTTCCCAATATCCAACTTAAACCTCCCATGGCGCTCTTTGAGGCCCTCAGCTCCCATCCAGCGGTGTGACTTTGCAGGTACACAGGGGCATTCGAGGTGATGACTTGCAAGGATTGCCTGTAGTCCACTGGTAACTCTGTGTAACACTTCAATGTCCAGCACAGTGTGCTTCACCCAGTTACGACAGACAAGGAAAAGAGGATCAGTGACTGGGAAATCACAGGTGTCAGGATACACCTAAGTCAGTCACGGTTAGTGGTGTGAATGTAGCCAGCTTCCAGCCAAAGGATCTTGTTATGGAGGTCATCCACATCGGTCCTCCTTGCACGAGTATTTGTACACAAATGCTGTCACATGCAGTAGAACAAAATATTGCCAATATCTAGAATTTTTCAGGGCTGTCACTCTGGATGCAGTAACAGGGCTGTTGCAAGGAAATGAAAGAAAGCTATATTGGACAAAAAGTTGTTACAGTCAAATGGATACATGGATATTACAATGGCACAAAAAATCTATATATGAACAAAGGAGGCAAATGAAAATAAGTCAAAATTATGAATATATAGCTTGAGTAACATGGCTGATTCAGGAACCTTGAAGAGAGATTTAAAATCTCTGAAGCTATGGAGGATAAAAATAATGGACAATAGTTTATTTATGTCAGGAACAAAATAAAGGACAACCAAAGCTAATGTTTGATTAGGCTGTTGCTAGATGTAAAGCAGTGAGGTGTAGAAAAGGTGCATCTAAGGGATATTTGGGTTTGTAACGTCTCACACATATCATTTGGATCCAATATAAAAGATAATGGTCTTTAGCACGGAAAGGCATTGTGCAATGTTCAGTTTCATGCAACAGGACTTTAACTTCCACCCAGGAATCTGAAGAGTAACTAACTGAGAAGGTCGGCAAAGAGCTCCTCTTAATTTTTGACACATCTTGGAATTTGCCATGGATATTGCTTTATTTAACATTTATCAGAAGGATAGTTCAAAAAGCTAGATCTTACCAGATAAGTGAATAGGGTTTTTTATGTGTTAATCTATGCATCTATTGGATATACCATGTTTACACTAGGTTTTTTTGTTTGATCATTTTTTTTTCCCCTGGGAAGTTTGCTGAAACTTGCATGATGAAGTGAATGATTCAGAGGAGGACTGTGTAGTCATCACAGAATCTTCTCAATTCCTCACAGGTGCTTTACTGTGACCTTAGGACTTAATGGGAAATGAGTAACCATGAAGAAATAAGTAGTGTTCTTGCCTTGTGACTCAGTATTTTGGAGTGTCTGTGGGTCTTCTCAGGAAGAATATGGAAATTTCAGAAGGATTTTAAAGGAGGACCAAAAGTAATCCCAAAGATGCAGAGCAAATTTCAGAAAGTGAGACTAAGGATGTCAGGACTGAGAAGTGACTTCGAAATTAGAGCGATACACAAGTTAGGTTGGAATTTATATGCATCTTATCTGAAGTTACATATCTTTACTTGCTATTTTAAATTGAATGCAGCCAATTTCCAACCAGTAAATCGTCTTGTGCTATAAAATTCACCTTTTTCATGCGTCAGTGTCTCTACACATTGATCAAAAGCTAATTGGCATTACAATCACATACAGAAGAACAAAACCTCCTGTTGCTCACTAGCTAGCTCATGTCTTACTAGATGCTTAGTCCAACTCCATGAAGCTCACTGTGGGATGGCAAATCTGTCTGAGGAACAGCATGTGGTTATTATATATGATGAGAGGAAAACAAATTAATTAAAAAAACCCACAAAACCAAGCAACAGCTATTGAGTTGTACTTGATCTGATCTACCAATCATGTGCCCTGCTATTTTGCTGTACTGCATCTGTAATTTCTTTCTGTATTGACTCTGTAGGGCCAGACCCTACACTACACCCCAGAAACTGGGAGGGAGAGCACAGTACTCCTTCCTGCAAGGTCTCCCTTCAGGGCTGTTGAAATGGCTTGAGAGAAATGCAGTTTCTGTGCTAAAGCCATCCTGAAGACTGGCAAGGAGGTGATGGCGCATACCAGTTAGCACAGTGCACCTCCTCTCTCCTTCTGCTCTGGCCCCAAAGGTTGAGATAAATAATGCGGAAAAAAATAAATTATATACATTGACATTCTATCTATTGCATCTGCTCAGAGGACAATCTGATGAGGTGTATTTGGTGCCTACTGGTTTAATCTGTAGGATGTACTACGCTCTGTTTCCTAGGACAAAGGTGGACTCTGGTCAAGCTCTGAGCCCTGCTGAGATGGTACTCCAAGCAGTAGAACAGGAGGAGGGCCCAGAAATGTGCAGCAGGCTGTGTCCCTGCTGTCTGCTCCTTTCAATGGGAAGCATTTTCCTGCATTCTGATACCTGCTGGTATAAATCTTCACATTCCTGTGGGTTGGTGGGAGGCATACTCCAGTTCCTGAGATTCCCAAATATGTATCAGATTTTAGGGCTTTCAGAATTGCCTGCCAATTTGTGTCTGTATTTTTGGGGAATTGTTTGCAACCCTCACAGTTTGATCTTTGTATCTTACAGATCCGTAGCAGTGAAAGCAAATAGGTTTGTTCTACAGAAGTTGAATGTTAAATCCTTAAAATAGCATTGGAAGGAAAGCTATGACAGGAAGAAAACTATTAATCAAGTATAACTGTAGGGCATGCCTGAGACTGAGCCTCCTTCTTAGATAACACTTAGGATCTTTTAGGCCCCAGCAGACATTCAAGAGAATGACTCAGTAGCCCTTTACCTGCTGTGGAGGTTTCTTTTAGAGTCACGAAATAGCCCAGCTTGGAAGGGACTTCAGAAGATCATCTGGTCCACCTTTTTTGTGGAAAGGAAGGATAGATGAGATTTGTCTAGTGTTCTTTCCAATTGCATCTTGGAGGTTGTTCCAGCTAATTTTTGTTCTCGCTGTAAAAAATATCTTTTCTATATCAAGATTTTTGTTGATTCCTTAGAATTTACTTTCATTTATTTTTTTGCTTATCACGTTTGCCATCTGGCTTACTGTGGCATTTTTGAGATTGTTACAACATTCTTTATGCTTTCCAACAGTAATATTTTTCCAAGTTTTATTAATTTTGCATTGTATTTTATGTTTTTAATGGAGACTATGGATGTCAATTATTTAGATTACAAACTGGATAGTTAGTGTGTATTGCTTTTGTCACTTTTAGGGGATCTTTATTAACACATTTACCCTAGAAGCTCGTTTTAAGTTCCTCATAGGATTGTGTTCAGATCTTATCCAGGTTTGCTTTGTGACTTCCTGCTCTGTTTCTGTTCTTGGGAAGTTTCTCAGCTTCTTTCTCCACCCCATCCCCTCCATGGATAGTCAACTGTATAGCTTGCCTTATGTAATTCAAATTCAAAGTCTTGCATTTGTCTTTCTTTTGACGTGTGCCTATATTTTAGGAATTAGATACCCATGTTTTTCTTAGATTTATCTTGAAATCAGGCCAGTACTGATTTCAGTTTACTTCACTAGTTACCACAAGATTTAGCTCTCCAATATTTTGAAGTGTTTTGAAGCAGATATTTTCTTCCAAGAGCTAAGGGTGGAATTATTTATTTGTGACAGAGAATTTTTATCCAGGAACAGGAATATGCAAAAATAGGGTGAAAAGAGCAAGTGTTGAGCATTTTAGAGGGCAACCAAAGGAAGGAAAAACACCTAGGTCTTGTTTGCTGCTACAGCAGTTTCAGCAGAGATAAGGAAGTTGCACATTTTTGAAGGCAATGGGCAATAGTGCAGCAGCATCTGCAAAGACCTGAAGTCAACAAGAATAAGGATAAAGCGCTGCATACTAAGCAATGTACTTTTGAATCTAGACAGTTTCAAACCACCTTTTCAAATTATATATTTCAAATTGTGTTCAGATTTTCAGAGCTGTTAAAAATTTACTGTTCTACTGATTCTGTAGCCTGTAATCTTTAGACATCGTTTGTGTGTTGGTAGTTTTCTCCTAATTCGTTTGTTATTTTTGCTATCTCAATATGTTAATTACTTAAAAGCCACAGTGTTAGCTATTAAAATGTCTCTACCTGTAATTCTTTTCTTCACCTGTCCTTTGACCTCTTGAATGTATTGTTTGATAAAGTTGTTAGACTTGCAAAAGCATTTCAAAAAATTCTCTGAGGAAAGAATCCTGATTTCCTTCTGAAATGTAAAATGAAGTACCATCAAGCAAAGATTAGTGACATTTTATAAAACATCTTTCATCACAGAAAATCTTCTCTCAGTGCAAATTTATTTAATTCTGTTGCATGTAAGGAACAACTGGATAGTAAAAGTGCATTCTAAAAGTGTTCTTGAAGTTAGTAGTGCGTGATCTGCGTTGAATAAAGCAGTGCCAGAACTGAACAATTTAAGGGGTTTAAATGACAACACCAGAGTTTTGAGGAAAAATAAGACAACTAGAAAAGTTTTCTGTAGCCCTGTTCACAGTGTCTGTGGGAAAGTTACTAACTTAAACAATCTGTGCTACAGTGATAAATGTGTTATTAAAAAATTATATCCACATACTTTGAAAGAGGAGTATTATAACATGTCTGTTTTATAGCCTTTTTTCAAAGATAAATTAATGTGCTATAGATGTGTACAGCTAGTGGTTTTCAAGGACAACATTTATGAATTGCAAGGAGTTCAAAGAATAATCAGGGAATGGAAAATGCAACTAATTCCAATCTTTTATTAGTTTTATCAGGAAAAAAAACTTCAAACAGGCAAACAAAAAACCCCAATCCCCATCAAATGTTTCTAAGTACTTTCTGGGAGGTAAGAAAGTTGTTAATAGGATGTTTTGGTATATTAGACCATTACAGGACTCATGGCCAGTAGTTAAAACAGGATGAATTCAGGCTAAAAATAAATTTAATATTAAATTGTCAGAGTAGTTGACAACTGAAACAATTTAACCAAGGCAACACTGGCACTAGCAATTTTAGAGTAAAGACTGACCATTTTTCTAGAAGGTATATTCTGCAATTCAGCAAGTATTTAAGGAATCTTGTGGCCCATGTTGCAGGAGAAGGTAGCAAGGAATATCCTGAAGCAATCCTTCCTGACACTGTAAGGCATGATTCTCTGAGTACTTTTCTTGTTCAGCAGCGGATAGAGAGAAACTCAAGTGAGAATGGAAGTGGCTCCATGGAAGAAACAAAGAGGAGAGAAGATAGTTTGAACATAATGAACTGAATCCAGTGAGAATGGAATACAAAAGGGAGCAAAAAAAGGTAACAGGGTAAAAGGTAAAAATTACTGATGATAAGAGTGGGTATTATTGAAATGGGGAATATCATGGTCAAATAACTGGTCTGTAAAAAGGTTTAGTTGGTATTTTAAATTGGATTATTGGGGAATATTTTTGATACTTAACCGATAAACACCTGAGTCTAAGTTGGTGACTCTCAGCTTTCATAGCATCAACAGGGAGAAATAAGCACTCCAAGGGTGAGATTCATCAGACTTACTAAGATGCCTGACTTAGGACAAGATTATTGTCTTTAATGAGGGGGCTAGTTCAGACCCAGCTGTCTAAATCTTAGGTGTCTGTGTTATGACAGCCAAATCCCCTTTCAGTGTTAAATGATGGAAGGGAAAGAAGATGATGGATCAATGAAGGGAGATAAGGGTTAAGGGAAGAACATAAGGGGCTTGTAAGAACTTATACAATTAAGGGAAGTGAAAAAGGTCTGCACTTGTAATTCAGCATTGCTCTGTGCTCCTTAGGGAACCTGTGCTCAGGGAGGTAAATTACGTATTTTATCCACAAAGGATTTTGTACCAAGAGGGCTGTATTTCTGTACAGCCTTTATTGCAGCTCCTCCGCAGACATCAGGAATGCTGTATCAGTAGCTGTGGATAAAAGAGCAAGATTAGGATTAAAAGAGGAAGAGGACAGGCTGGGGTTTAGGAAATGGGGGAGAATTAAAGTGTAAGGGTTCTGCACCCCATAATGGCTGAAGAGCACCCTTAAGATAGCAGTGTGTCTTACAATAACTCTGAGACTTCCCCAGCCTGAACCAGTCTTGCTCTCTTTTGGTGTACATCATTTATTTGCCTTAGCTCTGTACCAGGATAGATTGAGAAAACAGCAATGGTACTAGGAGAAAGCAAATCTGAGGAAAGCAAAGGAGCTGGAGCACTGCTTGCCCCAGCCATCAGCTTGTTACCGGAATAGAACATTAGCTCACAGGAATTGAGCAGCCACCTCATTTTGGAAAGCTTTATGAGAAAATGCAAAAATTCCTGTCCTTCCTTCTAACTGAGCCTGGTTCCTGCTTATATTTTTAGTTATTTCTTTCTGGGGGGGAAAAAAAAAGAAAAAAAATGTAGTTTCCTAGCTGGATTTATTTACTTTCATTCTAAAGGAGACATTGTTTGGCAATTTTATTTTTCAACAGGAAGTGGCAAATGTGCTGATTTGTTTAATGAAGTTGAGATTCACTGCAGGAGTCCAAATTCCTTTTTCTTTTACTCTCTGTAGAACCAAATGTCTTATGAAGATAAAATCTCAATAAAGATAAACCATGCAAGCAGATGTGACTGAAGGGCTGGGAATTTCTTTGCTTATGTAGAGGAAAATGCCTCAGAGTCAGTGGTACTTCATGCTGTTTAACAGTGGTTTGGGGTCTTAATTTTTGATCTTGTATCACATATTAGAAGAAATAGTAGGAAGAGGAATCAGAATTTTGAAGTAAAGCAATGTAATTTTATTTCTGATTGATTGGCTTTTGAATGATAGACAAAATTAGTACTTGAATGCACTTGCTGCACATCTCAGTAAAAGTTATGAATGATAAATACTTGTGAAATTAGGACAGTGTCCAAATGCTGATGTGGGAACATAACTTTAGCCATCTACTTTTGAAAAAGTTGCCTTGTTGTATATTGATAAAATCTCATTAATTTATTAAAAGATTGTTTTGTTTGAGGATTTTTTTGTCTTTTTTTTTTCAATTGTTTTGCACTGTTCTGTTTAATGGAAGACTGATGCAGATGGTGGTGCACTTTGCCTATATCAGTCAGAACTCACCTGTGGCCTTATAGCCCAAGATCTTTTTCCTTGGGAGATCTGTAATTTCTTAACTCTGCACAGGAATGTGGTGGAACCACTTAGATGTAAAAGATACCAGGGAATTTATCCTACCATTCTCCTTTAGCGAAAGAAGTCCTATCTATTAATCACATTGTTCTCAGTATTCTGGAGCTGTAGAAATTGGTAGGTGTCTATCTGACTATAAGAAAGCCAGGATTTCACCCACGTGAATTCTGATGTTGATGATGACTATGGGCCAGGTGAGGTAAGATTAAATGATGAAGTATCAATGGGGATTATGGACAAATGGGTCATGTGGCTTTGGGGGAAATGCTAAGTTTTATATGACTATATAGTTTCTCAAGATAGCATTCAATTTGTTTGTCTTAAAAAATACCCCATGTCTTATTTTCCAGCCTCACTTTTACACTTAACTTGGTTTATAATGGTACAGAGGTCTGTTACAAAGAGCAAAATTATTATCAGAAGCATAGCAAAGCTCAATGCAGGAATTATCCAGTGTTCATCAACAAATGCTTGTTTTGTACTCAGCTGTGACCAACTTCATGGGCTTCATTACTGACAACACTTTATTCAATGGTTTACAAGAAACAATTCCTGCCCCTTCCTCCAAGCTGTTCCATTATGGATTATCAATTTGAGAACTGGATTTTGAGTAGGTTAATAGTTCTGTCTATTCCTGAGAAGACGGAAAAAGGGGAAAAAATATGGTTTTGTTGTTGCTGCAGTAAATTGGGATATGGGGTTAGTTGTCTTTCAACTGGCATCAAAGACAATTGACAAATGTCTAATGCTAATCTGGAGAAAATGCATCCCACCATGTCCTCAATCCCCCATGAAGCAATCTTTTGGTTAATAGGACGAACAACTCAGAACAAAAGTAACACAAAGATTAAAGGTCTGATTACACTAGTTCCATTTCTCCGTGTTCAAGAAATTCACAGAGGATCAAATCATTATCCTTTCTCGGAAAAAATGCTGCCATTTTCCTCTTTGTGGCCCTTTAGCAAGCATTTTGTGTGAACTAACTAGAAATGGAAAATATTAAAACCAGAACTGTATTTTGGTAGTAATTAACAACTCACTAAATAATTTCAATATCTAGCTTAACTATTTCGAACCAAAGAAAATGCTTTTGAGCCTAAAAGGAAACCAATTTTTATTCCACCTGTACTTTAACCAGTTTTGTAATTTCTAGAGAATTGCTTTTACTGTGTACCTGTGCCAGTTTTAACTCCTATTGCTGTGTTATAATGATATCCTTGACTGATATGGATCATTATTAGTCTGACGGAAATCCCTGTGTGCATTCTTTCCAGATGGTAAGCTCAGGCTTTTGGTATCTGTGGAAAGTGAGTGCAAATACTGTGCTCCACTTCCTTTCTCACCAGAAAATTTTGAAGTTCTGGTTTTAGTCTCTCGTGTCAGATCAGGATATACAGCAAAAGAAAGGGAGTCCCACATGTGTGTTGTGCTGTGTAGGATAAGGTGATGAACAGGTACAAATATAAGTGGGATATCCAGATATGTAAAATAACAGCATCTAGTGTGATGGAGCAGGCCTTCTATTCTCCCTTTTTTTTTTTTTTATTTTGTGGTCTTTGAATCAAAAGTCATTTTTAGGGAAAAAGGTAAAGGAGAGCATCAGAGAGCCTTCATAGATATTTGAGGTGCAACACAGGAGAAGACAGAGTTTTCTTGAAAATTTAATGGTGGCAGAAGGTGAGACCTTAATAACCTATGAAAGAACTAGAAGGAATGATAATATGCAGGAACTGGTGAGACACCCCAACTCTCTCAGCCTAGATACCCTCTAAAAACAATAGGGATGTTTCTGTGTGGCATTTTTCAAAAATAAAACCAGTTTAGAAACCAGAGAATTACTGTCAATGTAGAACTTTATTTCAGTTAATTGTCAGCATCTAATTGTGTAGATTTAAGGTTTTATTAATAATACAAATGTAAATATGATGCAAAACTTTCTTTGCCTAGACGTAATGTATTCCCTGATGGTAAGACTCAGGACTTCAGGCATATGGAGTGTGACAGTAATTTATCTGTCTTTTTCTGTTAGCATTAGGAAATAGCAGAAATAGAGAATTGTGTGATTCTGTGTGCTGTTCCTTGACCACACCAGTGCACTAGATGGCACTGTTGCTTTTAGTTTTACTACGGCCATCCTCTTTTTGGGAGCTTGTCTTAATTAGCTTCCTTTTGAAAACAAACATGCTGTTTCAACAAAGGGTCAGTGTACATTGTTCTAGGCTGCTGCTTTTATGTTTATAGTCATGTAATCAATATGTTGGAAGGGTAATTAATTTTTAACTTCAAGCCAATTGTAGATCAAATGCCACTAGAGTTACGGGGTGGAGACAGTTTAATTTCCTTTGAAGCAATGATACTGATTAGCTGTAAAGGGTTTGCCCTGAGTTGCTAGAAATCCAGAAGACCTTTTGCTTTGAAATACTGGTGTTAACTTTAAAGTAACACTATTCCTGTGATACAGATTAATGAGTTGTGGCATAATTCTGATAAAGTTCCTCTCATTTACTTGCTACGTTTTGTCCTGTAAATTCCTATTTCAAAGCAGCTTTATTTGCTTTGACTATTCCCTTCCTATCAAAGGAATGGTACAAAGTCAGCATTAAGTTGATCAAACTAACTTTCTGCTTTTTATCCCTTTTCTCTCATTATCTGTCTTTGAGGACTCTAGAGGCCCATGGATAAGGATGAGATATGACCGTCCCTACAGCAGCATAAAGGAAGGATAATGTAGGAAGCTGGGGGATTTTGAAATCTATCCAACGCATGCTTGTGAGGCACGCTTGTGTCCTGGCCTCCTATCCCTTTCTCCTGCTGTCTCTATGTCTTTCAGGTTCCTTACTTTGAGATACTTGCTAGCTCAATACTACAAGTGCTTTCAGCCCATCCCCTTGATGCTTTCTTGTCCTCTGAGCTAACCTTTCTTGATCATATTTTCATCCATTCTTTCTCTTTCATCTTATTTCTTGCCTCTGTACTTCAACATTCAGACAAACTAGAATCTCAATGCTCTGCTCTCCATCCCTGTCTTACAACTTTAACATCTTCCTCCTGCTCCTTTTTTACAATCAATAAATGAGCTATTTTCATGGATAGGCTATTGATCAGTTCTCCAGGTGTATGGGTTCTTTCTGATCTTGCATCTTTGCTTTCCATTACATAAAAATTTCACTACAGGCTCTGACTATCCATTCTTGGGCAAGTTGCAGAGCCTCTCTGCTGTCCTCATCTTTGTCGATTTCTTGGCCAACTTTTGATACTTTGATCATTTAATTGGATTTCATGCTAAGCAAAACAATGAACACTGGTTTAATCTGAAATGAAACTTTTGTTTAGTCTAACATTATAAAAAAAAAGGTCAATTTCGAAACAAAAATTATTCCACTTTCTCTGAAAAAAGCCAGCCTCTTGTATTTATATGTAGAAACTATTAATTGAATTCAGTCTGATCTGAGCAACAGTTTCTGTCCTTGTGAGTCATACTTTTGAGTAAATCTTATCAATTAATGGGATTATGTTACTGAGCTGTGCTGCAAAAGTCTCTGATTTCTGCTGGAACCAAGAATAGCCCTCAGTGTACACTGGCACAGCCATCAGCTCTTGAGACTTGTCAGATTTTTAACCTTTTCAGGAAGACAAAACGTCATAAGTAGGATAATGATCAGCAGAGGTTAGGGTCCATGCTGTTACGTTTTCTGTCAGAAATTAATGGTGTGGCTAATAAAGGCAAGACTGCAGTAACTGCAGCAGACTGTTCTGTAGACTGTGATCTACAGTTGTTTGTGAGATATTAGATTAAGATAATGAAATTTATTCTAATTTTGAGACAAACTAGAGATGGATATTTGCAGCATTCAAGAAGACTGAAAACCCAATTATCATAACCACAAGAACTGGAAAGAAAAATCCACACTGTCTTCCTGTCTGTCAGTTGTATAGGATGCATTTTTCCAGTGATCTTAGTCACAGTGCTTCAGAGTAGTGCTTTTATCAAATTGGACCATTTGGGGAGGTGGTGGGGTGGCAGCGTAACATATCCCAATGTATTTACAGTAGAGGGAGCTGATGTTCAATGCGTGTGCCTGTGAAGTTTAACTGCTGTGCCACTCTTTGTATGTGTCATTTACCACTGTGTGTAAGCCCTGCTGAAGAAACACCTTCTCTCAGGGATTTGAGTGGGATACCTCTGCATCCCTTGCGCACTGGCTGCAGTCTGACGGAACTCTCTGGAAGAATAAGTGGCCTCAGAGAGCACTTGTTAGAAGAAGGCACCTCCTGGGGCCCCTAGGCATCAGGTTTGACATGAAGGAGAGACTGGCAGTAGTGCTGGTATAATATTGCAAACAGGGAGCCTCAGAGTGTGTCCTCCCTTACCTGCCCAAGTCTGATGTTTCCATCTTTCCAAATATCGTAACTTCCTATTACACTGCAAACAATATCTCTTTTGTGCTCCTAGCTTTGCTCTGCTCCCAAGTGCTCAAGAAATTCTTTGATTTACAGCGCTGTTTTTAGAAGCCAGAGATCTCTCCTTCTCTGGCACTGCCTGGCTGGATTATGCAAGTTATTCAAAGTTAATGGATCAAAGTTAGTTAAAACAGGGACAAAGGAAGTGTGAAACCACTGAATACATATGCATTCAAAAATATGTATTATGTAAAATTCATGTAATATTATTTTAAGTTAATTGTTTTGGATAATGTGGGGCAAGAGATTGAAGGATTAAGGTTCCAACCAATTTGACTTCCTTCTTGTAGCTTTGCTGTAGCTCTTTGGTTGAAAGTTGTCCTCCTTGTGAGGCAGTTTTCCTGACTTCAGTGGTTCAGCTAAAGTAATCACAAAAGAATGAGTTAGGGGAGGGACATTGTCTCAAGACAAAAGTAGGATATATGCTTATAAAAAAGAGGACTCAAAGAATTGCAGACCCATCTAACTTGTATGACCAGAAAGATCCTCAAGCAAGTTATTAATTTGCCTTGTTAGCACCTAGAGCCAGGGTTCTCAATCTGTTTGTGAACAAAACCTCTAAGCAACCCTCGTGCTGTAGTACCTTGTTTTTCCAGACAAGTTATATTATTGATGTCTTTATTTAGCCATGAGCAACAGAGACGCTGACCTAATCACTCTACAAAGCAGTACATTTGGAGAGTACCAAGTTCATCCTTGGCACCACACTACAGAAACAAAGATAGACTAGGAAGAATGCGCAAGAAGAAGTTAAGAATTACAGAAATTAAAAGCTATGACTAAAGGCTAAAAAAATCTTTTTGTTTTAGAAAAGATGAGATTAAGATGGGACATCTTTGCTTAAATTTTTTCTGTAGATAACCTGACTGTCATTTGTAATCAGTGTTGGGCCAAAAAGAAGGTGGTGAGTCTCCTACTGAGCAAGAAATATTTAGAAAAGAAATTCATAAGAACTTTTTACAGTATACAAATAATGAAACGCTGAAATCCTTGTAGCTTGTACAGGCTGGGTTTTTTTTAAAGAAAACTAGACAAATGTTTGCCAACACAGCCTAGGTGTTCTCACCCTATCTTAGTGACATGGGATGGACCAAATAATTTCCTGACATGTCTTCCAGTGCTGCATTTCTGTGTCAGTGCTTTGAAATGTATTGATGAAAAGCACTCTCTCCAAACTGGGTAGTAGCATTTATTATAGTACATGTTAGCATAGTTATAAAGGAAAACTCTTATCTCCAAAATTGGTTCTTTCTGCTAATTCTCTGGTTGGCTTTTCTCCTCAGGCCTTGGCTCAAGGCATTATCATAGCAGGCTGAAATAGCTGTTTAAACAGAGGAATGTTTGATTAGAAGCATTAAGAAAGGGAACAAGGAGGCTTTTACAATGACATTTCTACAATGTTTCAGTACTTCTTAATCACAAGTAATTTTGCTATTAATTTTCTTAACCAGTCTTCCTCAGAGAGATTGATTTTTGAGCTGTATGTTGTGGTCTGTGCTACTCCATAATACCTTCATGCTGGACAATGTACAATGGACAATGTTATATTAGCTATCACAGAGGGAGGATGGATTTGCCTCATTTTCAACAGCCTTTTATCAGTTTTCCTCGTCTTGAAGTGTGAGTAATTGTAGGCTAAGGGACATCTCTCACACTCTCTAAGTGTAACTTGGATGTGTGGGAAGATGTATTATATACACAATTTGTATCTAAAGAAAACCCACTCCCCAACCTAAGTGTCTGAAGTTAAGGATACCTTTCACATACATGAAAAATCCAACACTGGCATTGCAAAACATAGATAAGGCAAAGCAGCAGCCCTCCTCATTCAGATCCCCTGTATCTGTCTGACACAGCTTCCCTGCTCAGTTCTGCTTTACTACGGAACAGAAGTTCCCTTGCAACTGTGCAAGTCTGTCACTTTCTGCTTAGATATTTGGAACTTGCAGTACATCTGGGAAGCGAAAAAACACTGGGAAGCATTTCAGATCTTGGAGTTGAGCACTTCAAACAGATGGCTTCTTTCCAGAGAAAGCTCTTCCAGCTTTCAGAAATGCTCCTCATAAAATTTGACCTAGCTATTAGGGGTAGTATATAACCGAGTAAGGGGGGGTGGGGAGGAGTGACATGAAACTTGTAGAAAATAGTGTTTGGTACCTTGAGCAGTAAAATCCTTTGATCTCCTTGAAGTTTCTAATTTCCTGATTGTGGCTGAGTGTGTAAATGGTGGACAAAGTTTCTGTTTTCTCATTCAAGTGGTAAAAGAAATTTGGTGGGTTGTTTTTTGGTTTTGTTCTTTTTTGGGGGGAGAGGTGGACCCCCTCCCTCCCCCCCGAAATAATATCTTACTAGTTTGAATTCAGGTTGAAAATACCAGAGCATATTTGCTTCTCTATGTTATACTTTATGAATGAGTCGTGAGTCTGTTTTATACAATCTGTTTGGCAGACTAACGCATAAGCACAGTATGACAAATATGACCTAAACCAAGCATTTCCTTAAGGGAAGACATTTATTATTGGCTTTCAGTATTGGCCATTAACCTTCATGGACACCACTTTCTCTGCAATGAAGTTACTATTTTAACACTATTCAAGGTTTTATGCAGTAAAATATACAACTATATAAATTTTAATGCAGTTGTGGTAAGTATTATAAGGACTTTGGAAGGGGAGGACATGAAGAAAGTGCTTTGTTGATAATGATTTGTTCAGTACAGTAACAATAATTTGTTTATATTGTTCGTCACCATCCAGACTTTATCTTACTATTTAGGATTTTCTGCAGAAAATAATATTGGGTAGATATTTGTACATAGAACCTCCAATTGTGATTCCTTCTGGTAATGTGAAGATATTAGAGACAAGAAAAAGGATGAAGTATTTGGTAAATCAGTTCTGGCAGAAAGAAGAACCCTCAGCTACTGCAGAGAAATCTAGTTTCTGCCAAATAATCCAAAATCAGTTTCCCTTGACTCAAACTCAGCTTTCGGAAGAAATGAAACCTATTCCAGGTTGTCCAGAATGGTTAATAGAAAAGAATTCCCTTAATTTATCTAAATGGGTTGGCAGATACATTTTGAAGCTGTTCACTCTCTAGATATATGACATAGATTTAAACACATTTTAAAATAATTTACTTTGTACTTTTGCAATGGTCTTAAGAAAATCCTGTTACTATAAATTAAAATCAAGATGCCTAGCAAATATATTTTATCATTGTTGTTGAAGATGCACAGATATTTTTTCAAGATATTTTTGAGTAAATTTAATATTTGCAAAAAGAAGTAGTAATAGTCCTGACTTAGATGCTCTTTATCTACCTGCATTTCATACAGCAGCCCAGGTTCCACCTGTCAATGAAGTGACTCTTTTCATCACTTCAGTGACATGATTCTGAATCAGATCTTCTGTTCAGAAGTTCTGCCAATAACTGCAACAATTTGGTGCTCAGAGATGTATGGAAAACAGAAGCCCTGCTGGAGCATTTTTACAATTACAGAACTGTTGATCTTTGAGCAAAATACTTCAATGCTGTTATGGTTCTTGTGGCCAGGTGGCAGGTATATCACATAGGCATGGCTAGTTATTTGATAGACCAGTTAATTTCAATAGATACATTTTCCATTTCCAACTGACAGTGAATAAGGAAGCTATTCATATAATTACATTTCTCTACAAAATCGGAAAGTTGCATGATGGGAGTGTTTTTAACTTCTAGTGATGGTTGTCCTTCTTGTAGCAGTAACCTCTTTTAAGGTTTGCCTAACGCAACTGATAATATGCAATTGGAATTGCATGTCACTCAGTCCTTGTTATGTCCCACTTGCTGACAAGGGGGTGTGTGTTGTCACATCTTCCCACGTGTTTGCCATCAATTCTGTACCATGACCTCCAACAGGCTGCAGCTTCGCTATCTTTCTTTAAATTGCCTTTATATTTTATTGACCCACAGAAACGATAGAGAATATACCACTGTTGTCTGAAGGCCTTTTTTTCCTTCCTAATTAAGTCTCAAGCTCTATTTTTAGCATTTGTGTTCAGTTTCATGACACTTGCAAAGCATGCCAACTGCCCCAGTAAGCTGCAACCTCACAGCAGCTGAGGTGTCCATGTTTGGAAATGCACCCTAAAGTTTTTGGCAATAACACTTTTCACATCCTAAAGGAGGATATTCCGCTGTCATTTGTGCCAGAGAGGGTCTCCATGTGCGCTGGATAATTAGAACTCTGGCAAGTGTTAATACAGAGTGTTCGTGGAAATGCAGAAAGCCTCAGAGGCCTGAGCAAGGATGCCTTCCCTCTTAAATTGTCACAATGAATGTGAGAAAACATTTGGCAGGTACTACTGAACCCCTTAATGGCACTGGGCTGCGGCAAAGTACTTACTACTGTAACAGAAAAGCACATGGAAACAAGAGGGTCTCCCTGGGCTGACCATGGCAAGCATTTTCCTTCTGCTGAGGGTCTTTCTCTGGGTATGGTGTGTAGTGAGGAAGCTGCTAACTCTGTAAAGAGAAGCACCAAAATTAATAGTAACAGCAGCCAGGGAAGCAGCATTCCTTACACAACAGAAATCTTTTCTCTTCTGTCCCCCAGGAGGTCATGGAGTGGCTACAAGTGCTTAACCTTAATCAGGGAAACAGTCAGCATCCTCATTGGAACTGATTACACCTTGAGTGTTAGCAGGGTGGGGATTGCAAAAGACAAATTCAGGTTTAGTGTCAGAGCACACAGGTCTAAAGTGAGAGACTGATTTCCACTGGATTGGTGTTTGCTGAGTCCATAAAGTTGCTCTGAATTCTCCCTGCTGTCTGTGAGATCACAATTTCTTGTAAATGTTTTTACTAATCGGTCTGGCATAATCCTAAGATTTCCTGTGTCTTTCTTCAATGCTCGGAATACTCAGTTCATGACCTGTTTGTTAAAAGTAATGGAAATTGGAATTTTCAGGAATATTTTGCTTAGTGAGTAAAAAACTTATTAGGATTTCTATTTCATTTCTCTGCTATGACCTTTTCCTGTGATATAGTGTTATGGCTGAATCCCAGAAATGAAATTTTTGAAGAAAGAGTTTCATGTTTAGGATTAAAATTATTTTCATGTCCTATTGCAGTTGCTCACCTGTACTACTTCTGCCACTGTAACCCAAATTGCGACCTCATCACTTCTTTATATAAAGCATGTAGGTCTCTTCTTCGTAACTGAATTTAACACCAGAGACAAAAAGTTAGCAATATGCAAAGCCTTAGCAACCCAGTGGTACAGTGTACAATTTCCCTTGATTTTGAAAACCTTTAATATTGTTGGATGTATTAAAAATCTTCCTTAATAGAGGACTGTCAATGTTTAATAGTGCACTCAAAAAAGTTGGTGTGAAGTCAATAGGAAAATTTATGTGGGGTGAGGATATTCTTCCCTATTTTTTTAATCTCTTGGCTTTTGTGTAGGGTATCTGTTATGCAATGTTTTGACCATAGGCCACATCCACTGTTAATACTCCTGAGGGGGACTGCTGCCAGTGTAAGTCAGCTGCAGATCTGCTGCAGTGTGTACCTGATATAAACAAAATTACTAGGATGAAAAATTGAGCATGGGAAGCTTGTGATTTCTGTTGACCCTTTCAAAAATGCAATATATACCATCCCTGAGAAATCATGAGAAGTAATCAGAGGAATGTGTTACAAATCAGGTATTTAAGTTCAGGCCATCATTTGACTGTGTTACGCTGGTTTAGACTGAAGACTTTGGTATTAATAGCGGACTGTGGTAAAACCTTGGAGATTGTTTCCTGACTTTACAGGGAAATCCTGAAAATGTATTGGAGCCTAAATTAGATGTAAATAATTAAAATAAGAAATGGATTAGGCTTGTGACAGCAGAATTTTTTCATCCTTAACTGCTATTTTCAATGCCTTTTTTCAAAGAATCACAGAATAGTTAGAGTCAGAAGGGACCTCTGGAGATCATCTAGTCCAAATTTCTCCCCAAAATATAATTTGAGTTGAAACTAAGCATATATATTTTTTGTTAAGTAAATGTGTCTGCAGAAAATGTGTTTTGATGTTGGGTTTGCATATTTTGAAATGACAGGTGCATATAAATGCTGGTTTTAATCAGCTGAGACAGTGCGCATCGAAGTATTTCTGAGTGAGTTAAGTACAAAATGTTCCCGAGATAAGACACTGGAGAAATGAGCTTGTAGTATCGTCTGACTTAAGAGTGGAACAGGACAGTGTGTGTTGCAGTATTTGTGGGGTACCCACTTAAAATACTCTTCATAAACGTGAACTTGTGAATTCAGCAGGAGACACCTAATGTAAGTGTGAGGAAATGCATGGGAGAAGGGTGATGCTGGCTCCTCTTGCCCCAGAAATATCAGGGCCCCTGGGGACTGCAGTGCCTTCTTCACGTGTCACAAATATGAAGTACCTTGCAGAGATGAAACACAGG
The DNA here is from genome assembly GCA_013396655.1 of Campylorhamphus procurvoides. Classification (NCBI taxonomy): domain Eukaryota; kingdom Metazoa; phylum Chordata; class Aves; order Passeriformes; family Dendrocolaptidae; genus Campylorhamphus; species Campylorhamphus procurvoides. The sequence continues at coordinate 579,174 of WBMV01000548.1, forward strand.
ATGGATGACCATGAGGGACAAAGGTTCAAGCAGTTGAAACTTCTTGTGGATCATGACTGATCAGGGACTTCAGTGCTAAATACAAACCCTGGCGTACTTGTTGGGCCATGCAGGTACTCCTTGTGATACCTAAATTCTGAGCTTCAAATGTCACCCCAACTCTTAAGTGCATCAAGAATTTTAAGACTCTGCAGGGGTGTGGCCTGTGGTTAGGCAAGAGGCTTCCTGTTCAAACAGATTGTGCTATACTTATTGATGACAAATACTCTCCACCTTTCTCTGGCCTGTTAAGGGGTAGGAGGCTCCTGAACTGTGTGTTTCATTTATTGGTGCAGTGTGTATTTTTATGTTTCTAAGTTGTTTTCCCTCTCTCCCACAGTTCCACAGGTTGCTCTTCCCGTGTGAGTCAGAAAAAGCATACAGATGTGTCAGCTTAAACAGTCGACATGAACAGTCATTACAGCACTCAGAGCATAAAGTATTACAATAATTCATTTTAATAACGTTTATTAGGTCATAACAACAACTATAAACATAAGTACCATTCAGCTCTTTGCAGATATATGAACTTACTAACATCAAATCTTTATCAGAATCACGTATTCTTACAGGTGTCCCAGACACAACATTAACTTTATTAAGCAAAAGTTCATAAATAGTAAAAATGTCCTCTGTTTCACATTGCAGCGTTCCTCAAGCATGTACATACAAGTTTGGAGTAACTTCTCCAAATCTATGTGTCATAAACTTCCTTAGCTGTTTTAACAACCACAGAGATGATTTTTTTTTGCCTGCAGCAAAGCCTTTTGTCCTTGAGCAATCTACAATTAGTATCTCTCTCAGCAGACATGAAAGTTCATTTCTGAAATGAAAGTGGTGATGAAACACAATACAGTATTATCTGCTCATAGTTTGCGTACACACTCTGCCCTCATTATAAATCTTTCAGTTATAGCACTGTCTCCCAAGAACAATGTATCTCCCTTATATCTGTTCTTTATCTGCACTACCCCTCTTTGAAGACCTTAAAATGGTTGGCATGCAGCAACGGAGATACTGTACTTAGGGTGGAGTGTGTTTACAGTCAATTCTTTTCCTTTTTAATATTTACATAGTATTTTTTAAGGTTGCTACAATTTGTGATTCATGTACATTGACATACATTTTCTGAAATGTTCACAGTGCAGTATTTTGTGGCCTAACCAAACTTTGTAAATGTCATTAAAAATAAACTTTTTTAATATAAAAATAGAATACTTTATGTGTTTACACCAACAAACCCAGTTCTATCTTATTCTAGACACGCTATACAGTAGTATGCACAGAATTCCACAGGAACAGAAATGACATGTGATGCTTGCCCTAAAGCTATAGTACTCTTCCCTAGTGAATGAAAGTTTTATTTACTATCTCTTTTTAAAATTGTTTTTCTGGTCAAAATGTAGAATTAAAAGTATCATAATTCACTGGGTTCTGTGATTCAAGAAGAGAGCAGAGGGGGCCTAAAGCCATTTCTTTTGATCAGTCCTCTCTGCTTTTCAGGGCTGGCATGGAGAAGGTATCAATAGGCCTGCTATGGCATTGTCTTTATAGGTCAGTGCTGCCTGCAACACCTCCACTCTTTACTCACCTGTGGCAGCAGCTCCACCCAAGGGCAGGTGGCGGAGCTTCAGCTGCTTGCCAAGTGACTGACCAGACATCAGCCTTCAAGTTTTCATTCTCAGAGTGATCAATTCTTTATTGAAAGAAATGGAGGCTTTGCATTTTTCAGCAAGAGATCTGTCAATATAGGCTGTTTGACTCAAAGAAATGGTTGAATGTTGGAATAATGTTGACACTAGGAATGCTTTAAGCTAGTTGATTTTCCCTTTGTTTTATGTACCGTCTGACTACACCAGAGGACAGGTAAGACTGACATAAAATCATAGAATGCTTTGGGTTGGAAGAGGACCTTGAAGATCATCTAGTTCCAATCCCTGTGCTGTGGGCAGGGACACCTTCAACTAGAACAGGTTCCTCAGAGCCCCATCCAACCTGGCCCTGAACACCTTCAGTGATGGAGCATCCACAACTTCCCTGGGTGACCTGTGCCAGTGCCTCACCACCCTCACAGTAAAGAATTTTTTCCTAATATCTAATCTAAACCTACCCTCTTTCAGTTTAAACCCATTCCCCCTTGTCCTGTCACTACATGCCCTTGTAAATAGTGTTGCCCCATCTTTCTCATAAGTTCCCTTCAGGTACTGGAAGGCCACAATTAAGTCACCCTTCTCTTTTCCAGGGTGAACAAATTCTCCCAGCCTTTCCTTAGAGGAGAGGTACTTCATCCCTCTAATCATCTTGGTGATCTCCTCTGGATTCACTCCAACAGCTCGAGGTCCTTGCTGTTCTGAGGAACCCAGAGCTGGATGGAGTACTCCAGGTGGGGTCTCACCAGACTCGAACAGAGGGGCAGATTCCCCTCCCTCAACCTGCTGGCCACGCTGCCTTTGATGCAGCCCACGATATAATTGGCTTTCTGGGCTGCGAGCACACACTGCTGGGTCACATCCAGCCTCTCATCCACCCCACGTCCTTCTCATCAGGGCTGCTCTCCATCTGTTCATCCCCCAGCCTGTACTGATACAGGGCGTCGACTGGAGCCATCTGCAGCACCTTGCACTTGGTCTTGTTAAACCTCATGGCATTCCCATGGGCCCCACTTCTTGAACTTGTCCAGGTCCCTCTGGATGGCATCAGGTGTGTCAACAGCTTGGTGTCATCTGCAAATTTGCACCTGAACCCTTCATCTGGATCATTAGTGAAGATATTAAATAACACTGGTCCAAACACAGACCCCTGAGGGACACCACTCATCACTGATGTCCATCAGGACTCTGAGCCTCTGGGTGTGACTGTCCAACCAATTTCTTACCCATCTAACAGTCTACCCATTGAATCCATCACTCTCCAATTTGGAGAGAAGGATATTGTGGGGGGACTGTGTCAAAGGCTTTCCGGAATTCCAGATGACATCTGTAGCCCTTGTCCACTGATGCAGTCACTCCATCTTAGAAGGCAAAGTTGGTCAGACAGGATTTTCCCTTGATAAAGCCATGCTGGCTGTCTCAAATCACCTCCCTATCCTTCAAGTGCTTTGGCATACTTTTGGGAGAATCTGTTCCATGATCTTCCCAGGCACAGAGGGGAGGCTGACTAGTTGGTAGTTCCCAGGGTTGTCCTTTCTACCCTTTTTGAAGATGGGTACAGTGCTTCCCTTTTCCCAGTCACCTGGGACTTCATCTGACTGCCGTGGCTTTTCAAATATCATGGAGAGTGCCTTGGCAACTACATCAGCCAATTCCTTCAGAACTCTGGGATGCATGTCATCAGGTCCCATAGACTTGTGCACATTCAAGTTCCCCAGGTTGTCATGAACCTGATCTTCACCTACAGTGGGAAGGGCTTTTCTCTCCCTATCTTCATCCTGTTGTCCATCCACTCAAGAGGTATGGGAAAAGAGGTTGCCACTGAAGACTGAGGCAAAAAAGTGAAGTACCCCAGCCTTCTCATCCATTGTTACCTGTTCACCAGTGTTGTTTATCAGAGGGGAAAACCTTCCTTGACCTTGCATTTCTGATTAACATACCTGTAGAAGCCCTTCCTGTTATTCTTTGCATCCCTTGTCAGGTTCAGTTCCAGTTTTGCCTTGGTCCTCCTCAGCCATTCCCTACACAATAGTACTTCTCTATACTTATTTTACTGCACACCATTTCTGGATTTTGATTTCTGTTAAGACACTTACCATGAGGCTGGCTCTCTTGGCTGCCTAAGTTCTTAGAAACCTTGTTGATGTAGTGCAAAAATCCAAAGTTTGGACCATGTGGGAGAAAAATACATCTTAAACTCTTCTAACTCATTGCCTTTTGTGTGAAAACCATTTCTGCACTACTTGTTATCCTAAAGTACATGGACGGTAATAGTCCTTCCAGCCATACTGCTTGATACTCTGCTTTCTTTTTCATGGCATTAATGATGAATCTTTGTTCTTGGGTCTGAGCACACATTAATGACAGTTTGTGGGAATTAACTCTGGATGGTAGCACACCACATTTTCATTTGGTAAGTTGATGCAGTTGTCCAAATACTTGAAAATTACTGTGATGGTTTATAGAATCCCATAGCCTTAAACAATATGATATTTTGTCCTTGTACTAGTGCAACTTGGGCAACAACATAAACATGTGCAACAGTGTTCTCACAAAGACCAGGCAGTAAAAACTAGTGGACAAAATGTTTTGCTTTTTGTTCATACAACTAAGAATGGATTTTCCTCTATTTCAGACATTCCTGTCATGTGTCAACATCCATGTCTGCGTTGTCTTGTGATGATAAAAGAGAAGGATACGGAGCAATGCACTTCACGTTGACATAAGTAGCATTGACGTGAACGTAGTGTTCCCCAATAAAAGTGGAGAAGATTGTTGATATATTTGAAACAAGTTCAGAAAATGCTGGACGCATCTCAGGTTTTGGATGCCAGCACTTCAGCATGACTTCATACCTGCCATTCAAATAAAAGAAGTGTTCAATTATGAAATCATGTAAAAAGGCAAAACCCCAACACTTTCTTTCCTCCCACAGTCTCATTTACTATAATATCAGAATCGGCTGCATTTGCAGAAGGCTTTGCAAACTATTTACTTACAGTGGGTCAGGGCAGTATTCAGGTTGTAGCAGCCTTCTTCCTTGTAATAAGTAAACAGTTATATCAAAAGAATTTACATCAGGATAAGGTGGTGCCCCTCGTGTCATAAGTTCCCATAACAACACACCAAAGGACCACTAAGAAAACAGAGAAATAAATAGTAAGTTATAGGGTTGGAGGGCTTTACATTCCAGTTTTAATCTGGAAAATTTTAAATTTGGTTTGACAGATTTAAGCATTCAAATGTATGGATTTTCCCTTTGAAAACTTATTTTACTGCATTCAGCTTTCTTTTAAGTAGTCTAATAAATGCTGTAGGGACTTGAGGAGCCACTTAAATAAGAGCCAGAGAATCTCAACTAAGTAAATAAAAGAAAATAAAAGCCTATAGGCTTGCTACTTTTCTGGTACAAGTTGGCAGACCTCTTTTGAGGTTAATGGAGCTCTGCCAGTTTACATGAGCTGATGATCTGACAAACTCTGTGTAAATACATACTGAAGACAATGTATGTGGTGAAAATTCTACGCATCACAGGCTAATCTGAATCTGGATCGAAAGGAGAGTTAAAATACAAAGTGAACCAACTAATGACTTCATCATAACAATTTTTTCTTCATAAATGGCCAGGTAATACTTGAGACTGCTGCAGGCAGTCAGTAAGTATTTATAAAGCAAATACAATATATTTGAGAACTATTAAATGTTACGAGTCTCAAAGTTAACCTGTTTTGTCAAGCTTTCCAGAGCCCCTCCTATAGCAGAGTTCAGCTCCAACTTGGCTTCTTGGAATGTCCTTAGTTTCCCTTGGAAGAGGGTTAACCTAATTCTTTGCTGAGCACTAAGAGATAATCAGGTCAACAACTTGTTGCTTTGTGATTGAGACAAATACACTTTCTGGATATACAAACAGTCTTTTATTCTTACATTAACTAAAGTTAAATTCAAATATAAGTTTTGGAGTTAGTCCTTTCATTAAATGCTAGAAAGATGCCTCAGGCAATATAAAAGAAATAAATAGGTGATACAAATATGTTTATACATTACCACATCTGACTTTGTTGTGAACTTCTGAGTTTGTAAACTTTCTAAAGCCATCCATTTCACTGGCAGTTTAGCTCCTGTTTTATTGTGTACACTGTAGTATTCTTTATCATAGACATCTCTAGCAAGACCAAAATCAGCAACCTTGACAGTGAATTTTTCATCCAACCTAGAGAAATGACAAAGGGTATTATTTGCAAGTGAGCAGGCAAGATTTACAGTGGTGGTGGATTATAATGAGTGACTTGCATTTTTGAAATGGTCGATTATAACGAGTGACTTGCATTGACTTTGAAAGGCAGTACTTTATTTTGGATCTATTAGCCAATGTAACAATGAAATAAAAAGTGCAGCAAAGTATATTTGACAGCCATTTAATGCAGTGAATGAACTCAGGAAATTACTGATATTGTTTTGATAATACAATTTGAATTACAGTTATTTTAAAACAATTGCTTTGTATAAAAAGAGTTTTGCTAATAGCCTATACATCCTGATTGAGTGCTGCATCATTTTTTCCACAGCTGTTTCTTCTTCTGTATCCTTAAAAACAGCTCATTTTTATTGCCAAGTCAAGGCATCACCTTTCCTATTTACTCTCAGTTTTGATAAGGAGAGGTCCATCATTATCTCAGTGACTGCCTCTATATGATAATGTAGCCCTGTAACTAAGGATGTGTTTGGTGTCTGTACTGGGAGAAAATGATGGCATAACAAAAGTTCTGCTGGGGTTACAGCTCAGCCTTACCAGAAGACATCCCTAGCTTTGCATCTCCTAAGGTTGGTGCTTGTCCTGGTATGTAGTATCATTGTCAGAAAACCCACGGAGCGTGCTTAAGCCTATCCTTCATTATATGTGCAGACCTAGCCACAGCAAACACTTGCTTTCGGACTGCTTTACAGAATCACACACAATCTCAGAATTTGTGAGGTTGGAAGGGACCTCTGAAGATCATCTAATTTACCACGACCTCTCTGCTTAAAGCAGTGTCAGCTGCTGCAGGTTGCTCAGGACCATGACCATTTGGGGTTTGGGTATCTGCGAGAATAAAGACTCCACAACCACTCTGGCCAACCTCTGCCGGTGTTCAGTCATCCTTACAATAAAAGCATTTCTTCCTATGTTTAAATGCAATTTTCTCTATTTTGATTTGTGCCTGCTGCCTCTTGGCCTGTCCCTCAGCACCATTTAGATCTTCTTTAGTGAACCATATCAGGTATTTATAAATATGGATAAGATCCCTCTGAACCTTCTCTGTGCTGAATGATCTCATCTCTCTTAGTGTCTACACGTGGCATTCACCTGTCTCGAATTTATGAAGTTTCTGTCTGGACAACTGTTCTGTTGAAGTCCCTCTGAATGGGACACAACTGCCTGCTACATTTACTGATGTTATAACTAAATCCACTGAAGGGAGTAGGAGGGAAGTTTGATGGGCCAACAGGAGACAGTTTATGCCATAGCAGGTTCCTGTACTTCTTCCAAGATAGTGGAATAGAGTTAAGAGTCCCCAGAGATTACATTTGCATCCTGGCTTCCTTTCTGATAGACATCACCAGTGTGGCAGGGGCTGCGCTTCTGAGTGATGGGTTGCACATGGCCACTGGGGAAAGTGGATCTTCTCTTATGGCAGCAGCTTGGCTCTGAAGTGCCAAGCCACACAGAAGTACAAAAGCAGCCATTCAGTGCTCATGTGAGACACCCTGATAGCTATTCCCTCCTCACCCAAGAAAGAGACACAGGCCAGAGGGAATGTTCTGTTGCCACTATTTGGACTTTGAGTAGATTAACTAGGATTTTGTCCAGTAATCCAGATAACTTCTTAGGAAACCTGAAAATTATGTTGCTTGTGGCTTTTTTCCTCCCTTAAAAAACAGCACTTGTAAGAAAATGTTCTTTTTCAAAGGCCGTTCAGCTGCACAAGTGTACACCCTTTGAAAAAAGAATAAAAAATCTGATGCCACAGGTTAGTGAACTTTTTGCAGCCAGAGTTCCAGTTTATGACATGCTAAAAATAAAATCTAATGTTTAATCCTGTACCTCATTAATTCACAACATCGGTGATAAATCAGCATAATCGTATCAGCAGCTCTTGTATCAGTCTTTGTGTGAACTGAACTGTCTGGCTACCCAGACACTAGTAAGATTCTTTGAATGTTAATTTGTGTGCACAATTGAGCTAAAGTAAGCTCATACTCATATAATAGAAGACTGTCAAGAGGTCTCACTGGTGTTTCTTTGTGTTCCTGTTTTTCTCACAAAGTTCCTCTGTGTTCCTCCCTCCTGTTAGGTGTGGCTGCAGAGACATGCTGCTCCTGAAGAGGTTGGGTGGAAGCACAGCAAGTTGAGGCAACACCAGTTTAACTCCCCTTAGGAGATGCCTTTTAAACTCTCTAACCAATGATTTTGAGAGGCTACACTTTCACCTCAGCTTTCTTATTTCTCACGCTCAGAAAAAGCTTATGTGTAAGAAATGAGCCCTTAGGAAGATGAGTAGCTCATCAGTATGCAAGACAAACATCAGTATAATTATGGAGCAATGAAAAAAATACCCTATTTTGACTTAAAAAAAAAAAAAAAGCAGAGTCCTGGAAACTTTATCTCATCTCACTGTTGTACACAGCAGAGTGTCATCACATGGCTGGAAGTAGATGTTTTTACTTACATACAGTTTCTTGCTGCCAAATCTCTATGGACAAACTTTTTGCTTGCAAGGTATTTCATTCCTTTTGCAACCTGAAGGCCGAATCCAATTAAATCTTTTACTGTTGGATTCTGTAAAATACAAACATTTGTGATACAATAATTGTATAAGCTTAAGGAGAAGGCTGCTTTTTGCTGTGACTCTTCAGGTTTTACACAGCACCTATCCTGCCACCAGAATGATCAAGACAGGTTGGTGCTTGTGGTGAAACTGGTTTAAGTTTAGGTCAAGTTCTTACCTCCACTGAGAAAACACACTATAAGCAAACAAAATAAGCTGACAGCCTCCAGAAAAGGGAGTTTGCAGCATAAGCAGTGTAACCTGGACAGGGAAGTGGAACAGTATGCTGAAACCTCAGCGTCACAGTTGATACACGAAATTCATATGTGAGCTTAAGAGTAATAACATGTAACTCAACAGAGGGTACAAACGATGAACTTGGAGCTCATCAGCTAGAGGTGACCAAGAAAGGAGATAGTCCTGTTTGGGACAAAATAAGGCAAATGAGCCCTTAAAAGCTAGCAGAGGAAGATTTTCCACAATGATTAACTCTTTCTGCTGGTCTACACGGTGAGACAATGTGGAAAATGTTAAATATCAAAGTAAGTATAAACATAAACCTTAAAATCTTTTGTCCAACCATATGACTTGTTATGTAATAGTAAAGTTCCCACAGATTTTTGTGTCGTTGACATTGATCCTTATCATTCTCTTCCGTGGAACAATCTTGTCATCTGTGGTCATTATTATATTTACTTCTGGAAGGACCGTGACACTATTCACAAAGGGCCCTGGTCTTTGCAGAATGAAAGAAGTTCAAAAGAGAAGAGGTCCCTACCTTAGAAAGCTTAACTCCTCAAAAAATTTTTCAAAATGTGGATTTTTTTTAATTGCAGTGGCTATTGTTGATTGCCACAGAGAAAGGCAAAATCCTATTGGCTTAGAAGTCACTTCATGTTGTCCTAGCACTGTGAAATAGGCGAAATACTACAGTATAAAGTGGGCTTACACTACCTGAGGCAAGACCTATGGTCTCATACTTGTGAGAAAGCAGTAAGGTACATTTGAGGAATCTGCAGTTTTTCAATGGAAATGGGGAAGATCTCTGATAAGAGAGGACATAATTTGTATTGCAATTCTCGTTTTTCTTTCTAAAGAAGAAAAAATACTGATAATATAGACTGTGACAGTAGCTGGACATGGAGATCCCTTACCTAGAAGTTGGAAGAACAGATGGTGACAACTGGCTGTGCTGAAGTCAAGGGAGATAGGCCAGTTTAAACCAGCAGATGATTGGGCCCCATAAACACATTTGTTTATAAAGAGGCTTATGGATGGGAAATGAGAAATACTTATTGCTGATAATTTCTGGGAAACATTCTAGAGAGGAATTTGAGGGGGAAGGGAAGGAGTGGCAGTGCTGTAGCTGGGCTCGATGCCAGCCTAAGCAAGTGCTAAAGGTTAAGGTGTAGTAACAGCGGCAAGTTACTGACGTAATGTAATTATGAGAGCTTGTAACCTGTGGTGTTGGAGCAGGGTGTGGCTAGACTTGCACTACCGCTTGGTAGACCTCACTGTGTACTTACGTGAGTCTCATTCCTAATGAAGTTTCTAAGATCTCCGTGTTTCATGTATGGAAGAACAACTAACGGGGATCCTTCACTTGGCAAACAGATTCCCAGGAGTGACAGAACATTGGGATGAGTGAAATCTTTCATGATTATTCCTTCTTTCAGAAACTGTGCTACTTCTTCCAGATCCGTAATCCCTGAGAAATCCAGTAATAAAATGAGTTAATTAAAGAAAGAAATAAACAAGATTTCATTTCTCTATAGCATGTCATTGCACAACACAGTGATAATGAGAGACTGCAAATGCTCCCCACATCCCACACTACAACCAGGTTATGTGCACTGGTTTTCCTACAGTGACCAAATACAGTCTGTTGGTGTTTTTAATTCTGTTTCTCCTTTTTTATTATGAATTATTTAAAGCTGAGTAACAACACTTGAGTAAAGCCCTTAATAAATGTTGTTATAGTATTTTCCTGTTTTTCCAGCAGCTTTGCCCACTCTTTAGCAATTTAACTTCCAAACCCAAATCTTCAATTGGTGTAAAAATACATACCAATGCCTCATGTCAATCCAAAATAACTGGAATTGCTCCAAAGATAAATCTGATACAACTGCAATTAAGGATCTGTGTTTGTGAAAGTATACTTCACTGTAATTTATCAGTTCACCCCAGTTATCTTTGGAATTAATAGTAATGTCTCACTATTAAACATGCAACTCACTATTCAGTGACTTCACAGCACAATGAATTTTCCTGCTATCATTATCCAGCAATGTCCCATGGTACACACACCCAAAATGTCCTGTGTAAAAAAATAAGCAATATTAGATTTAAGAAGTAAAATTAGCCTTCTGGCATTTTCCACTGGGTAGTGATTATGCTTTAAGAAAGTGATCACACTCCATTTCTGTCCAATTCCCAACACTTGTAATGTATATTTCCTAAATAACACATAAAACCATTACATAAAACCACCATTACATAAAATGAAAACTCTATTTGCAGCATAATTGGTATTTCTTGACCTAAATGGAGAGTATAAATAATGACAAGGCTGGTGCCAGAAATGTTTCATGTTCTTGTAATGACTATGCACACAAAAACCATGTCAGCCCATTCCCGTCCTAATCTCCTGTGATGCAGGTGTAAAAGGAGGGCACCTGGAAGGGACAGAGAGCAGTTAGGAGCTGACATGACCAATGGATTGGTGGTTCCCAGTGATCTGCAAGCCCATGCAGATCCACTGGTCCACTGGACTGTACAAACTTGATGCATCTTCAGTGGAAAGGACAGTCACTGTGGGCTTATAGTCTCTCAGGCCCCCTATTCCATGGAACATGTTGAGTATTAAAAGTGATGTGTTGGCTGTGGATGGTTTGGGAGTTGCTCTACTGATCACAGACTGATGACATCACTCAGCAGAAGTCTATGGTCTCTTCTGTGGCCTAGTTCTGAGCAGAAAATGTCACTAAAAATGGCAAGCAAAATTTGCCTTCCTTTTCATGGTATAAGCAGTGAAATGAGCTGCCTGAGACACAGAAATCCCACTTGATCCTGTGCTTTCCTGTGAAGTAAATGGGATAGTGTTCAGAAACCTACTATGAGAAGTCAGGTTGACCTGTTTGGGAAACAATGAAGTTTGAGCTCTAGGCTTGTGCATAAATGTATCCAAATCAAATTATGTACAGGTAATCATGGCTTTCTTTCACAAATGTACTATTTATGAGACACTTTAAAAATACTAATATTTGCAGTTAGAAGGCAAAATATTTTTTTTTCTTAAATGGGTGTTCTACAGAGAACAAGGCTATCTGATTAATTCTACTATGTTCCAGTCATAAGTGCTGGTCAGAGCTCAGTTGGCTTTGCTTTTGGCTTGAGGTAAAATTAATACAAAATTTGTTTTATAAAAGCAACTGAAATCCCATCAGACCACAGATTGCTCGGAGCCTGGGCACAAATCCTAAAGCTTGGATTGGGTGTGTCTAAAATATTTTTGGGTTTGGCCCATTTCTAGTTATGGAGGAGAAAATTTAAAATAGTTAATTGTATCAGCGTCACTCTTGATATTTTTCAATATTTAAAAAATGGGAAATTACTTGGAGTTTTCCAAAACAAGAAAGAAAAGAAAACGGCCCACCCTTGCTTTGGGGATGATGAAGTGTAATATATGGAAGGGAAACACACTGACTGACTGATTTGTGGTTCTTTTCCTGCAGAAGAGGGATTACGAATATACTTTATAGCCAATTTTTTATCAGTATTCTCATAATCAACATGAGATCTGTCATGCATGATCTGTAGAAGTACTGAACATACAGTTTGTACTTGGGTTACTAATAGGTACTCAATCATACAGAGGTTAATAAATGTCCCTAACAGAAATACTGGCTTGGGCTATGAAAGGTAAGGGGAACTTGCTTACAGAGATGTAGAGGAATAGGAGTGATAAGAGAAATTTAGAAAAACAGGGAACCTGCTATTTCAGGGACAAAACTAAGGGGAAGTGAATCAAGACCTATGCATTACTGCAGCTGGCATGAGAGAGGAATGAGAGGGAATGGAGAGCCTTTGCTGAGAGGAAACAGCAAATTCCTCAGAGCTGGAGGAAACTTGTGGAGGGAAAGGGGTTGTGGGCATTTTACCTGGCCCATGGGGACTTTTACTGAATATACTAGTGACTGTAGGAGTTTCCTGTGTCATGCAGCAATCCTGACAGATCATAGGCCCCAAGTTTAAGGTTGCCTGTGTCCCTGCCTTGGCATCCTCTGCCATTTAGGTGTGTGCCTTAGGCTTTGTGCAATATCCTGAGGCAGATTCTCTCCTAAACCGCAGCCTCATGGATCAGAATCCCCAGCTGAGTTTTTCTGTAGCCTGGAAAAGGGCGAGAGTGAGGCAGCTGAGGGAGAACCAGCAAGTCTCTGAGTTCAAAGGAGCCCCTTTAATTGACAGACTCCTTCCTCCTGATGATGTCTTCTCCAACTGATAAAATGCACAGTCCTTCATCTGACTTGAAAGAATACCTTGGTTCCCTCCTTGATTTGGTGCATGGGATGCAGTGCTATAAGTGGTAAAAAGCTTGAAAAACCTCTGTGTAGACACCCTATTCAGACTGGTTTGTAATGAACGGGTGTGCAAAAGGCACAGCAGTTTGCAAGGTAAGAGTTGCAGTACCCACCTCTTCCTATTACTTCGCTAAAGTGCACAATCAGGCTGTCAGCACCAATAACCACATGCTGCACTTCTTTGACCAGGTCAGGGTTTAAGGTACTGATGTCAATGTGGACATTAGTCTGCAGAAGTGGACTGGCTAAATCTGAGTCTCCGCTAGACAGAATCGGGGAGAGGTCAGAGTGAGGATACTGGGCAGGTCTGCACGATCCATTCTGAGACATGCTTGGAAACTGATCTGCAAGATGAACAGAAATTTTTATAATGCTTTCAAACTTCTCCTTGAAAAATGAGTTTTATTGCACTGGTAAGCAAGGTTTGATTTTATCAGTTTAGAAGTGGCTTGGCTTTGTGGAAGTTTTGGTCACAAAGGGAAAATGAAAATATGCATTGGTAATCTGCCAAACTCCAAGAAAACCATGCCACTAGAAACTTATGCTTGTCTCAGCTCTACTTTTATGAAAGTAAATGGCAAAACTTCCAGTTTTCTGAGGGGATGGAATGAAGACTTTTCACTTCCTGCCAAGTAGAGGTTATAGCATTTCTAATAATGGGAGTAACAAGAATAAAATGGAAAAATGACAGCAATGTGGGAAGAGGAGGTAGTGAACAATTAAAAACATGAAACCTTTTATTATTTTCATGTTCTAATTTGGTAGGGAACTTTACATTTCATGAAGGTTTCTAAACTGGTGGTGACTAGCTATATTTATCCAATGGTAAATATTCAACCAGGGAAATGCCTAGAGGTGATTCATATCCTGTAACTGCTGAAGATAATACAGTTGGTGCTACTCATGAAAATAATATGAGCCATCTGATATAGAAGAAATGAAAATATTTCAGTAAAGCCAGGAGTATTTATTTGAGAATTTTTTTTTTATCAACAGCATGTTGTTCAGCTATTTCAAATTGGTTTTGTTTAATTTTTTTGGTACTTTTTGTGACTGAATGAAAGAACTAAGTTTAATTTACACCAATTTCCATCTGTAATGATTTTGCTGGAATCAATGAGCAGAATTTAGTCCAGGGTCAAAACAAAAAAAAGTGAACAAATTCAACAACAGAAATTGTACAGACATGCTTTATATATTTCTGTACAACACTTGGGATATTTTCTTATAGTGTTGTTATCACTCTAGTTGCTGAGAAAAACTCTGTGCTATTCTATCTAGAAGCAAAAATGCCAAGTATTAAATTTACAAAGGAGTTTATTTGTCACAAATATCTATTTAATAATTACAGCAAAATAATCTATATGTGGCTGCAAAACAATTTTTGCAGCTGCTATGTGTAAACCCACATGTTTTCTAATGTTCCTGTTCTTTTATTCCTTGATAGGAATTGACATAAACATTGCTAGAGAGACATTAGGTGAACACATCTCCTTCACTCCCCGCTGTGCTTTGCCAGCGTACAGTGGCCCCAAGACCACTGTGGATTTACCTTTCACCAAGGATTTTTGCCTAGTTTTGTCTTGTGTACCACTTTCCCTTCTAACCAGTGGCACAGGCTTTCCTTTTCCTTTGAGAATTTTTCAATCAAGAAACTTCCTGTATGAGCTGGTGGGCAGCAATTAAAGAATGGTAAGGGAAGGTGGGACAGGTCTGTCTCTCAAACAGCTCTGGGGCTTACAGCGGTGGAATAAGGACTTGGAGTGGTTTCTATTGAGTTGTATATGGCAGCACCTGAAACAGTGCAAGACTCTATACCAAGACTGACACATATCTGTGATATCTTACATACCATGATGTGGTAACTCCTAATGGGTAAAGACTCAGTAATAGTCATCACAGAACATGGTCTCCACATGTCTTAAAGGAGGTGTTCAGCCTAATGTGGTATGATAAGTGTAGCAGACTGTCTTCTAAAAAAATATCCACTTTAAAATGTTGTTCTAAGGCACAAAAATGTGTTCAGCATAGGATTATTCCTCCCTTAGACTGGCATCATGGCACACATGGACCTCCATTCAATGTGTAACAGTCTTCATATCCGTTTAGCTTAATTTTTAAAACCAACATTTCTGCGTTTTACAACATCCCATTTTACAAGAGGGGCATTAACAGACCAATGAATATCGGTTTACAAAACTCTATGGCCCATGTTGGGCCAAAGGAACTGCTTTACAATGACTGTATGAAGTCACTGAGACACACTAAACCTACAGCCATTTGATGTTATCCTTAAAATCAGTTTTTTTCAGAGTGGATTTGCACATGGTGTGATGGACCTCCTGATAAAATAATTATATCCACTCACTCCTAATAAATTGTGGAGCATACTTATACAGAGTTTGCACTAATAGCACTGTATACTCCAACTTGAGTAAAAGTAAAAATCCTTTGCACCTTATTCTTGAGAAGCACCTGAGAAGTTCAGTTAAAATAGCAAGCCGGTGAACATGAGTCCCAAAAATGCAGACACAGACAAACTAGATGAGAAATTGAAATTAAGATGCTGATCAAAATAGCTATCATCTGAAGACATACAAAAATCAAGATGTATAAACTATCATCTGTACAGATTCCTAATAGAGGTGTACCTTCTAGAAAAGTTGATCTGTAGTCTACAGATTCGCTTGAAACCATTTCTGTTGTTGGACTTACACTCCTTGCGCTCACTAGCCTGTCCAGGTGAGGAGTGTGCACTCTGCCATCATAACGCACTAGGTCACTTCCCAGATCTGAAGGGGCAGAAGAAAGAAACATTAGAAAATCCTCATGTTTTCAGTATGCCAATATTCATTTAGCTATTTATTTAAATCTAGATGTTCTGATCTGCTGGGAAGAGGGTCAGGTTGTTGCTACAGCAGACATGTGCAGGACCTGAACCTGAGCTATTTGTACAGTGCAATATTTGCTGTGACTTCTGTTGAAGACCCACTCTTGGCCACACTAGATCGAAGACAGCTTTGAAGCCTCTAGGGCCAGCTTCATGGCCTGACTGTGATACTCCATCAGAACAAAACTTGGTTATATATCAGCTCCCTCCTCCTCCTGCCTTGCATAGTGCGGCAGCTCCCACTGAAAGGAAACCCAGACACAGGGGCCAGAGAGGAGCCAGAGTCTGACCAAGTTCCCAGTTTGGGTGAACAGCAACCAGGACACTGCAGCACTCTGTGTCTTGCGCAACTCAGGCACAGCCTGGAGGACTACCAGGCAACTGGATGAAGCTGAAGTACTCATGATTCAATGCATATCTTTTACTCCTCTGCTCTTCCAAAGCTGATTGGGGAAGAGAAGTTACTCAGTTTTCCTAATAGCTCAGAGTTCCTCCAAAATCCTTCTGCTTAAGGCATAATGTGGCACTTCACCCAGCTCAGGCAAGAGCCAAGCACTGAAATGCAACTAAATGTTGGGACTTGATTGTGAAATCTCTGCTGACGGGTTACAACAGGGCATTGCATGGTGGTTAAGCAAAGCATAAAATTATTTCAGATTTTAAAACCTACGATATAATAATGAAATTATTTGATGGACCTTTAATTTGTTTCTTCTTCCTTCTCCAGAGGAAAACCACCAAAAAGATAAAAATTAAAAATGATGTTGAAAGTACTCCAGCAATTAGTCCCGTGAAATTCTGATCTTGACGGATCAGCACTTTTCCGATAACTGTTGATAAAACTTCTTGCTTCCACTGAAATAACAAAGAAAGAAAATACTGTGATTTCAAAAGACAAGAACAAGACTGTTAGTACTAAAGTATGAGCTGATATGTCTCATATGTATGAAATCTTGATGTTGTGATGCTGTACTGTGGTAAGACACTGAGACCGAAGAAATTGTTATACTGCTGTACACAAAAGCAGATCTACATGTTTCTGACTCATTACTCATCTTCCAGAACTCTGGTAGTGACACAACTATGTATTTGATACACCACACACACAGCATGCACTCACACACTGGGTAACAGAGTTCCACTGTTACCAAATATAAATTCAAAATGTTAAATTCATACTGTTACTCAAATGGTGCATGGAAATGTATGGGCCTATGGATATATGGGCTGAGATGTACATTTTAAAAAAGTAGCCCAACTGTCTTTAAGATGTGTCCTTCTGGCATGAATATCTTGTAACATCAAACTCACTCTCTTGTTTGACAGCGTGCCTGCATTTTAGTTCCCAAGGTTATGTGAGCCTGTCCCTTGCCAGCTTCTACTTGTTGACAGTTTAAAGAAACAAAACAAAACAAAAAACAACCCCAAGAATCAACAACCAAACAAACACCAAGCAGCTAACAAGGAAAAACTGGTTTAGGTCACACAGCACTAGCTCAGTCAGTTGGAATGCATTTGGCCATCTTTTCTCTTCCTCCCATGGAATTCATTCCTCTGGGTACTGTAATGATGGATTTGCCCGTCAAAAGAGCAAATTTTCTTCTTCGCTGGGCAGACTGCAATTTCTGAGTCTCCTTGCCAGTAAACAAGCAGAAACCTTATTTAACCCCTTTATGTTTTGTTCTTTTCTATGCATGAAACAAACCATGGACATCTGTTTCTTAGAGTTTAAGGAAGTATCACATAGTAGAGCTGATTAAATGTAGTGTCAGTCCATGATGCATGTGAAAATAGGAAATACAAACCAAATGCAACCTGTGCACAAGTACTGTATGAAAGTAGGCACTTACAGTTATAGAAAACATACACCAAAAGAAGAGCTGCATCTAATTTTATAGTTTGCCTGATATATCCAAGAAATGTAATACTTAAAAAAAATAATACTAATATTTACTGTATTAATAAATCAAATTAGTTATTACTATTTACTTGGACTGCAGTAGCACATAGGAATATCATTCACAGCTCAGGATCCCGTTGAGATGAATGCCATAATGACATAGAAAAAATTGATGGTCCCTGCTCCAAAGAGCTTATATAGGCTTTGATCCTAATCAGACTTATATGACTGGCAAAAACTCCACTGTTTTCAGTGTATCAGAGTCCAGTTTCATAGATTAAAGTTATTCCTATTCCACTGTGATTTTCCTTTTTTATATAAAATCCAAAGATACTGAAAGATCTGTGTCTTATTCTATGAATCAGTATGTCTATAATTTAAATTTGCAGTAGCACACTGTATGATCATCTTTAGAAAAATGGTCAACTCAAACATTTGTCCAAAGTGTTTCCTTCTTACAAAAAGAATTGAAATTAAATTATAAAAAGCAGACCAAAAAAAAAATTCAGGAAGGATGTGATCCTCTTGACTGAAGCCGAATTTTTTGTTGAAAAAAGGGCTTGTGAATTCCAAACTAAACCTACTTCATTATAGCTTCCCATTCTTCCCCATATGTTTCCTCTTGTGTTTGGATTAATAACTATAATTTTATTTCTGTGCTTTGTTCAGGTCCTACTTTGTGCCTAAGCCTTCAGAAAGTCTCTGTGCAAACAGGTAATAACAACAACGATGATAATATTTATTTTAAAATAGTTGATATTATTTGAATTTCCATCCCAAACAAACAGGGATAGAGATACTTCCATAAGCACTGGCTTACGCTTAAATTCAAAGTTTATTGCTTCAACAGTGACACTGTGAATGATAATAAAAATGGCATTAATATCTCCCGCGTTATGTAGTTGCCTCACCTCTATATTTAGCTCGCTGTTGGATTTCAGGAGATCACTGGGAACTGTACACAGAATTGATTCTGACTGCAGGAGGAGGTTCTCGCAGCTTTTATTTCCAACTTTTAGCACTTCTCCTTTAACAGCTTCTGAATCAATATAATTTCCCTTGAAAAAAAAAAGTCAATTTCGTGTTACATAACCATCTCATAAAAGTTAAGGAGTTACAAGCTTGGAAAATGCTTTTACTGGAAAAACAATTGTGAAATAAAAGACTAGTGCAAATTTACACTGTCCTGTCAGTGCGCATGTATAAGGTTTTTTCATATAAATGGGACTTTGACAGACAGGTCAGAGCGGGATGATAAAGTTTACAGATAAATTCTGCTGTCACTAATACAGCCCATACAACTGCTAAAAATGTAAATGTCTGAGGTCCTGTTGGTCCTGTTTAGATCTCTGCATAATTTGCACAAGGAAGGACATAATGCTGTTGTTTACACAAAACTGGCATTATATTATCCACAAGCTAAAGGCATCTCGAACATTTTGTTTTGCAAGTGATTATGGTAGCAGAAGTGTAGTTTTCAAAAAGAAGTAATTAATTATAATAATACACAAATCTGTTAAATCATGTTCCACAGACCAAAAAGGAAGAAACCCTAGTAAAGATAAGAGCATAAAAAATGCACTCCCTACTCAGAAAACTTGCTTTCACATTTCAGACTTTAATGAAAAATTATTACTTCTGGTATTATGATAGTAGTCTCCAAAGGCGAAGTTCAGGATCTGTGGTGCTCAGGAGTGCATCAGTATTTAAGAAGCCACCTTTCCCCATGTACACACGGGGTAATGGGACACGTTAAGATGAAAGAAGAGGCATATTAAGTGGGATTAGAAGGGGAGAAGGGAGTGTGAGACTAATACCGGCTATTTATGTGAGCTGTATCTGTGAATTTTCCATGAGAAAGGATGAAGGCATCACAACTGACATGGCTATGAGGCCTTGTATATTGAAAAAGAAACAAGAATCCCATTCTGACAGGCAAAAAAATCTAACTTTGGCATACATTTTAGATCTACTGCAGAATGAGACTCCACTCTGTGGAAATTGTGATAAATGTAATAATATAAAATAATAATAAACGAGAGCCAGCTTAATGTCCTATTATGACTGGCAAAACCACACCCCAGGTAAATGTTTTTTAATTGCAGTCCACAGAAGCCCATTTTGGACTCTGCCTTCTGTCTAACTGGAAACATTCTGTTTGATGTTAAGTAAATATTCAATGGGCCAGGAAGCATGTGACTGACTGCTTATTGATTAGTAGTATGGAGACTTGCTGCAGATTGTGAGCTATTCATGTTCAAATCTTTCCTTTGAATGATGTTCCTCAAAAGACTTGAATTTAAGTTCTTCATCTTTAGGACAAATATATTATCCTGGAAAGTGTGGTTGAGTGGCCTCTTCTTCTAGACCAAAGCTTAGAATTTTTTTTTCCACCAAAACTGATGCTTGCCCAAATGGAAAAGAAATCATACTGATACTTCCTGAGGTGGTCCTTAGCCAGTTATAAAGATGATGGTAGCTTTTACTTACTTCTATTACCACTATGTTACCATTAATATATTATAGTTTCAAATATATTCGCTATAATAACTCAGTATATTAGGAGTTTCAAAACTCTTTCAGCAGTGGTTTTGCTCTTTTCAGGACAACAGAATTTGCCTACGATTTTAAGAGAAGGAGGAAACTGGCTCCAGTGAGACCTGGGAAAAAAATGTTTCCTCTTTTAAAATGTGTATTGCCTCGTTGTTAGTGAGCAATGCTCTTACACACAAGCTGGAGAAGTTCATTACTGAACTGAGTATCTGTTGCAAACCATTCTGATAGCTCAACCAGCTCACAGCTTTAGAGAGCTGGGAATAATTTGGGTACAAGTCTATAAACAGTAGAAGAACCACAAACTAAGGTGTGGAAATTTTGAGATTGGTGTCAGAAGAATTTTTGAGGTCCTTAAGCAGAGAGAATGGGCTGACTTGGGAAGAACAAGGAGTTACTGCAGCTGCAGAGGTTCCTCTCCAGTTTGCTCAACAATACCATGGTTTCCATATAGCTCTCTTTTGGACCATATATTGAGAATAACATAATTTTCTATGCAAAGAACAAAGATTGAAAATACCGTGACCTTTAAACAGGAAGAAGAGTTTCTTAAGATTATCTCATAAAGAATGTGTTGCAGTGGCTTAGAAACAGTGGGCAATTTAGTAAATCTTGTCCTACTTGGAGTTTTAAGACAGAAATGCCAGAGGACAGCCAAGATCTTAGATGGGTCATGCAACATGCCAGTTGTTGCACATGAAATGACAATTATGCTACATATTTCTCTAGTGGAAGATTTGCATTTATAAATACACTTTAGTTACTGGTGGTTCATGCCTAGGCCTCCTCTGGAATAATGCACAGAGTCTCCGTACCAGCTTAGTGCATAAGCACAATCCCAGAGCAGGACAGGCCTTGGGCAGACTGAAGAAAGATGTACTTTCTTTTCTTATTTATTTTGGGGTTTTTTTCACAGCTAGGACACACTGGGCTGTCAGCAGCTTGCAGGTCTGGGTCAGAGGCTTCTGCAGGAGGCAGGAAGTGGAGTCTGTCCTTTTTAAGCAGACTCAGGTGTTCCACTGTCCCTGACAGTGAAACACCAGAATTTCTCCTGCCCTGTCAGCTTTCCATGTTGGCAGGAGATGGGAGCACTTCTGCAGTGGTGTCTTCATGGTGTTGAAGCAGAGAAGTATCTCAAGCCACTTTGTCATGACCCCTCTGACTGGTGGTGGGCTCCAAGAGACTTCAAAGAGCCACGTACTTGGCAGAGGAAGAGTGATGATGTGGGACCTTGAGAGGCTGGCACTGAAGACAAGGAGGACTGGCATTTGTGGCACACAGTGCCCTGCGTTTTAAATAGAAGACCTAATGCTTTCTTGTGTGTAACATTTTCTTACAAAAACATCTTGTGGTCATCAGGGGAAGCCAAATAGAACCTTTCAATTGGTACCCACTGTCATTTGATGAAAGCCAAATATGTCACACTAGATTAGTTAGATTGAAAAACTTGTGATAAAAGCTCCCTCCACCCCCTTGAAACTAATTAAGAAAGAGATAAAAGAACTTTGGTTTGGTAGAACAGACTGTTCACTGAAGCAAGCTGCCATTTAATTTCATGCTGAGCTTGCTTAATTACTGCACAAAATATGATCATGAGGCATGTCAACTTGTGTGTATTTTTGAATGTGGGTACGGGGTGAGGGAAAAGTGTTGCCAATATGGCTTGTAATGATCTTTTGGCTCCTAACTATAATTTATGAAAGTTGCCTCACTGTTTTGATAGAAGCACCCCACTATAACTAATTCTATTTAGAGGAAGATGTTGAATTGGTGCTTGTCCATGCCTTGTTCTAGGAGACCAGTTTTCAGTAACGCTATTCTCCAGCTGGTTGCCAGGAAATAACCAGGACATTAGGCTTAGGGAGACATCTGCCCAGGCTGCCATGACTACAGGTCAATACTACAAAATTGTGACTTTGGTCACTAGGACAGTCCCCAGCCAGACCTTTTCATCCAAATGGCTTCTTCCCAGCAATAAACAACACCAGAGACTTTTTCTTCAGAGAGAATACAAGGTTCAAGAGTAAAAAAAGGAAGAGAGTTAAAAGAAACCCAAATAATTTTTAACCCTCAATCTCTGTGAAGATTATGGAGCAAGTCCTAATGGAAGCACTTCCAGGCAGAGGAAGGAAAAGAACATGATTGGGAACAGCCAACACAGGTTTCCCAAGACTGGATTTTGCCTGACCAGTCCTTTATGCAGAGATGACTGGCTCTGTAGATGAAAGGAGAACACTGGACAAGAGGACCTTGGTTTAAGCAAGTTTTGCAACACAATCTCTCCTAGCAATTAAAAAAAAATTTGGATGGTATGGACTGAATAGATGGTCTATAAGGTGAGTGAAAAACTTACTTGGCATAGATCAAATCTTAGAATTCTAACAAGTGGCATTCATCAATGGCTGATACTGGGACCAAAACTACTTAAATCTTTATTGACAACCTGGACAAAGGGATAGAATGCACTGTCTTTGAGCTTTCAGATGACAAATTTAGGAACATGACTGATATACTGGACCAGAATGTGAAACGAGACAACAGTATGCCATCGTAGTGATGAAGGCTCAGCACACATTTTAGCAGCAGCAAAGCCAGTAGATTGCAGCTGATTGTTCTCCTCTCGTCAGCATTTGTGAGGCCACACCTGGAGAGCAGTGTCAAGTTTTGAACCCCACAGAACAAGAGATACTGACAAACTGGATGAAGTACAGCAGAGGGCCACTGGGCTAGAAGGGATGCTGAAGTACAGGATACATAATGCAAGGCTAGTGGAGCTGGGTTTTTTAAAGCTGTAAAATCTCCATTCTTGGAGATTTTTAAAACTCATCTAGACAAGGCCATAGGCAACCTGACCTAATTTTTAACTTAGCCTTGTTTTGAGCAACAGGTTTAGACTATGAAGACCTCCAGAGGGTCCTTCCAATCTATGTTATCCTACGATTCTTCTCAAATTAGTCCTCTTTCCAACTGGTTGATATGCATGACCTGGAAAATACTGGAAAACACTGCTGTCATTGCATAGAGGCACTGAGCCATGCAGCAGCTATATATTCCCAGATCTCTGTTGACCCGCACACCAGAACTCTTTCTAGCATTTCTCCACAACTGAACATGAGAATTGCTCTGCATTGAGGAAGGAGTGATTGTATGGGCAAGAGAGCAAAGCAGAAAAAGAAAATTAAAAAATAAAATCAGACCAATTTTTCTTTGGTATTTGCCCTAAACACCTTGCAGAGGCAGACTAATATTCATAGTTTGACTGGAACTCATCATGGACAGGACATCTGAAGTAACCCTTCTGATGTCTTGCAGCCCAGAAGCTGGCCCACTGGGACCATCGTAGAGTCAAAGACTTCAGGGTATCAAGATTTCTTCATTGTGATAAGGGACAAGTGTTTTGGCTTACAGAACTATGCAGGAGCTACACAAAGAGATGACCCAAGCATTAAGACTGATTCTCTTCCATAAGGCATTTTTTTATCAGTTATATTCTATAAAAATTATAGATATTTATATAAATTACATGTACACAGCAATAAATTTTCACAGGCATTCATTGTAAATTAGAAATACCCATATTTATACCTTTTCAGTTTGATATTTTTAACTCAGAAAAGCACCAGGTTTCAAGAAATCAGACTCTGCAAAATGGATTTAACTTTCTCTGCAATACTGTAGTAGAGAGTGGCCTGAGCCTGTAAGGGCCCCAAATTCCTAAGAGATGTTTCTCAGTGCCATGTAGGCTATTCTCAATGCTCTTTGAAGAGGCATTCAGCACCAACTTTGCATTTTTCACGGGTCCATAAATATTTAGGCTACAGCAGTGACTGATCCTCATGAGTGACTTTGTGCACAGGCCAGAGTTTCCCTCAGCTCAAGAGAGCCAAAGCTGCTAGGTCACATCTTTTGTGGGGAAGGACAAAAAAACATGTGACAGTAAGAGCTGGGACTCACGCGCAGACCACATACTTCAGGCTCTGGGCTGCTGGCCATGTTTAATCCTGAACTGGTGACACAGCTCATTGCAATCAGAAGCTGATGCAGCGTGGTCCTCCCATGAGGACAAGGAAAGCCCCTCTCCCACTCTACCTGATGCCAACACCCTGGCATATATCTCTTTACTTTCAACTCTGCGTCTTTTAAGTTGTGGCGACGGGGGGCTTGGGTGAGTGCGGTACTGAACACAGTGCTGTCTTATTTCATCAAACTGTCTGTTCCACACTGCACTGCTGATGTGCGCTTGTGAATAATTGAAAAACTTATTTCAGCATTTCTTACCTTAATTTCCAGAACATTTTGGTTGCCTCTTGAGATGAACACTGGCTTTTCAAAATGCTTAAATACAGGATTATTTACGTAATCAAAATCAAAGTACAGGGAGCTGACACCATCAAAAATAAAGAACACTTTAGTTACAAAGGGTGGTTGGAGATTGAAAACTTTCAGTGAAGGTGTTGTACAGCAGATTATTTCTGAGCTAGAGCGGTGGCTACATGCCTATAAGAAAAAAAAAAGCGGTAATTGTAGTATGTACGTGCATAGGAAGTCACTGATTAACATAACTTTCTTTAACAATACACATATATTGAAAAAATAAACACCAAGGGTCTTGTTCTCCTTTAACCAAAGCAAAATCTTGATCACAGCAACACAGCATTTATATAGAGCTGGGAGAAAAGTATAAAAACTTCATGTCAATGGTGTTTGCACTCTTGTTGAGGAAATGTTCAAGTAAACAAGCTTCCTGGCCTGATTGTTCACAGCACTTTTAAAGTAAATATTTTGCAGATAATTAATGGAAAATGATTTCCAAAGCCAAGGACCATCAGAAAGCTAGCCTGATGTACTGAGCAGCTGCAGTTCAGCTTACCCAGCCTGTGTCACAGTGACTGCCACATGGATTTCTCTTCCTTTTTCACTACCAAAGCAATAGTGAGGGACCAGAGAACAAGGTAAAACCCAACAAATTGGACTGAAACAGTGGAAAACAGAAGTAAAGCATTGTTTACCCATGGGGTAGCCAAGTCGCTACATTTCCAGAGAAGCACTACAGACTCTGTGAGAAAGTGCTTTCAAGCCAAAGCCACTGTGGATGCTGTGCCACAAAAATTCAGAAGGGTGTATCTCCCTTCTAAAATTATATATGTAAGGTCCCAGATATGTGGCACTTGGTGCTTAGGTACCCAGTGTCATGCAAGTCCCCGCTGAGAGTGTTGACTGTGGGACATGCTTCGCACTGCATCCTGGACCAGCAAGGCTGAGATGTTTGCCCCGCAGTGCAGTGCAGGAGCTGCATGGTGACAGCATGAAGACACACTTGCCCCTCACTCTGCCATTATTCCTTGTGAGTGCATTCTCTGAGGGAAAGCTGCTGGTGCACCTCATGTTCAAAAGATCAGTCAGAGGATGCTTTGTGCCATGGGGATGTGAGCCAGTGCAAAATGTGTCCAGGGCGCTTCCCTCTATACCATAGTGCCTTCACACAGGACTTATCTAAACTGCCTTTACAGTCAACAGAGGAACAAAAGCTCACATAGAGTGGGTTTCATCTGATCCATTTCAGCCGACAGCTGTAATTAGATTAATGGTGCTCTAGAAGAGTCAACTCTCTCTTGACTGTGAAGTTTTCTACAGGACTACTTGGCTTATAATGCCAACAGCACATCTACAAGCATCATTGGGAGGCACGGTGGGTGCTGGCAGCATCACACAAACTGCAGAGTGGCTTGTTTGTGATTTTATTGTGTACTGCCTTCTCTGTGCCTCCCTTCCATGCTGCCTACCATGGATATGGTTGAAGCACTTCTGGCAAAAACAGAGTTTTTTCAGTTCCACAAAATTACTTCAGTTCCACAGAATTATTTCTCTTCCAACTGTATAAACCTTCTGTAAGTGGTTCCCTCTACACTGTGCAGTGAGAGCAGATTAAACTTTTTCTTTTTTTAAACAATATGAATACTGACGTGCCCCAGTAAGAATGGGGCTGTTTTTAGTAATTGTAAATCTTACATTTGTTGTACAAGAGACTTCCCTGGAAAATCAACAATGCTGTTGAACACCTCTGTGCATTCAGAGAAGGCCAAAATATATATTTTTTGGTTTTGTTTTGTTTTTCAAATCAAATTTGTTCTCATTATAAAATGCTGCCTGAAGGAACTGTGAAATTAGTTTAAATTAATGCAATGTAATTTTGCTGTTTCAAATCAGTGACATTACCATTCAGGCTGTATCAGTTATATGCCCACATCAGCTTGAAAAGAGGGATTAAATTAGCTGTCTACAAATCAGCATTTTTTGTTATCTCTACAGCAATTTATGTTTTTGTGAATAATATTGTTAAATCTTGAATCTGCCAAGGGAAACATTTTCAACATTCTGAGCACTTCAGCTTTAGAGCTCTTACATGTCTGAGAGCTGTGAGTTCAGCACTCAGTTAAATAACTTTGTGCAGTTCTCAGTGATGCTAATAAGACTCGCACATGTGTATCCAACAACCTATTTAGATTCCTAGCAGAAATTCAGAAATATTTGTGCAACACACATGACAACAAGGTAAATTGTGGGACATAAGGCAAAGGCAGATTTTTGCTCCATTGGCTTACAGTATTAGACTGCTCTTCTTTTGAATACCTTGTTATACACCACTGACCATATCTCAGGCTTTGTTCTATTATATGGATCTAGAAACTCATTTGAATTAGTACTGTAATAATAATTTGCATCATTAGTATAATGGATGATCAAACTATACTTTTCCATGATATATGAATGTTTGTAAAGTTATCTATCATATTGTGTCAATTCTAAAAAGGGATTACTGAAATATATATAATTAAAAAAATAAGTATGTCCCAAATAATCATTATATTTATTTGATTAATGTAAATTCATTAGACTCTTTATCTACTGTAGAGTAGTGATGTTCCTTAAATGAATAGCAGTGGTAGTCATAACTTTGTTTGTGGCTATCTATTAGAATCAGATACTTTACTTTATCAGGCTGGTCTCTGAAGCAGAAGCTTTCAGAAAATGATAAAAATCTAATAATGCTCTTTGGAGGGGATGCAATGTGACTGATTGGTAAGGTCAAGAAAAATCTTATTTGCAATGCCCTTATGGTACATGGTTTGACATGACATTTTTACCTTAAAATTGGTTTAGCAATTGAAGAATATGATGGTTTAGTTTTCAAGAAATATTGGATTGAGGATCTCTAAGAAAAAAAACCCTAATTCAATCTATTGCCTTCTCAATTAAGATACTGCCTATCACCTTTAACTTTTATTTGATTAGGCTAAGTCTACATTCTTCTTGTGACTATAATCTACATCTGAAGACTATAGAGAAGAAAAGATAAAAACTATGGAGCATTTCACAAGCATAAATAAGTGCTATACCCCAAAGGGAATAATAATCCATTGCACAATGCATATGACTCATCACTTAAGGTATGTATTCTTGTTTCATTTGTAAAATATGACCCTAGAGGCAATTAATTCAAACCTGACCTACAGAATCTGAACTTCACTGCCCAATTCAATTTTTTTTCATCTGATAGTAAAACAGGAAAAATTATGAGGGAGGATCTCTGAGTTCCAGAGGTCTCCCAGCAGCTGACCCAGATAAGAGAGGGGCAGTTGGATGTGTATTACAGGATCTCCAGCTGCCAGAAGGGAGAAAAGACCTGATTTTTCTTTTCATAAAAAGTAAACTTTTGGAGTTCCAGTGAGGAATGAGAGATGAATGAAGTTAAAGGCAGACCGGGAGGCTCTCCAACCATCTTTGCCAAAGGATGATTTCTCAATAGCAAGAGATGAGAATACAGGTTCAACTTGAGGAAAAGCACATTTAGAAGACTTCTCTGTGTGAAGCAATGACACTCAAGAAGTGTATCCTGAGGGTTTTTCAGAGAACTCATTGGCTTTTGCTACCATTTCAGGTAGTATAATGAATGGTCCTAATGTATCAGGAGCATTTTTATTCCAGTTATCTTCTTGGATGAAGGCATGGGAGATGATACGTTTAGTCTATCAGATCACTGGACCAGAAGGTAGAGTAAAACCTCTCTTGCTCCTGGGTCTGAGTGCTAGCCTTTCACACAACATGACCAACACTGACTGGGAGTCTAAATTCTCCTGTGGGCTTGGGGTGGTCAATGTACCTTGCAGCACATCCATGACACTCAGGTGAGTTCACACTGTGGCTTTTCCCTGACATCCTCTGCTGTACTCTTTCCTTGGCAGAAGATGTGCATAAGATGCTGATAGGGCACAGAGAAATACAAATGGTTCCTCTTTGTGGGGGAAACTCTTTGCTAGGCTTCTGTGGTAGCTGTATGCCACAGAGTCAAAACAGATAGACAATCCAACCCTGAGTGTCTTTGAATAAGTAGTCAGGAATATCTTCAATAATCACACACTCACCACCCACACATTCCAGGGAATTAATTTCATCATTGTTTAATACCTCTAAGGTAGACACTCACTGCTGAATTCTAGGCATTTTGATGAGTATTATGAGACATGGCTTGTTCACAGACTTGTAAACATTGAAGGAGCTTCAGGGTATTTTAAAATTCTCCTGTAAAACAGCAGGAAATGGCACCTAGCAGGAAGAAATTAAGAAATGCTAAAGATCATTCAAAAGACTACTTATTGAAGAGATAATTAAAAGTCTGTGGAAAGAGAAGATCTTGCATAGTTACAGGATCAGTTGTTGAAGATCACATATTAACAGCTGGAATATTAAAAATGCTACAAAAAAAAAGGATCCTCAAATGACCACTTGTTCACTATGGGGTGAAAGTACAGGCTTTCATAGAGAAAACACTGGCCCCAAGTGCTTCAGAAGCAGAAGAATCATCTAGCATGACTTACAGCAGAGGTTAGAACTCACTTATTTCGTAAACAGGCTCTTGATCAAACACCTTTCCTAACTGCACTGGTTTTTTTCACAGGCACAATGCAAAGTGAAAGGAAGGAACGAGCTGCTTCTCTGCTTGTGTGCTTCACAGAGGAACTGAATGTGTGAGCAGAAGTGAGAGGGTTTCTGTATCCTTGTGCACTCTCTAGAGCTGTTGGGAATTTATGCAGCACTGCCTAAATTCCTGACTTTTGTTCCTGGTCAGAACAAATGATAAAAAAACCTTACAAAATAGAAATTAAAATGAAACACATTGCAAGTATTGAAACATATGGTTCAATAACTCTGGAACATTTTTTCACTCCTTGAAATAAATTCAAAGAAGGCAAAATGTATTATTTTGACAGTGTTAACATAGAATGTAATATAAACACAACTAGTGTGAACATAGTAGTGAACACTTTTAAGGAAATTTAAATAAATATGAAATGAACATTATAAAGTTAAAGGTATTTTTGCCATATAGAAGAAAAAATTTCAGAAATACTAAACTACAAACATGAAAGCTGAAAAGCTTAATATAAATGTTTCTTCTATAGAGGACTGGCATATTGCCCCCAAAACTTTTCCGTCTCAGTGAAACTGCACTTCTTATAGGAAGCTGCCCCAGAAAAACTCTTTTATCAGTTGAACCGCTCACCTCTTTCACTGACATAGAAAAAAAGAGGCAGAGAAGAGCAAATGCCCAAGGTCCTGTCAGCTGGCTCTGCTCCCTGAGAGTGAGGGATGCAGATCATCCCCAACAGCTCCTGCTGTTTACAGAAGGGATCCTCCACTTGCATTGTGACTCCATCAGGACTCTAGGCCACAATTAAACCTGAGGACAGAGAGCTGACAGGAAAAGGTGAGACCTGTTTTAAGCTGGACACTATTAGTTTGAGGCAAATGCTTTAGGGTGTGGGAGGTATCAGAAAGAAGGAAAAGAGCTTCAGGAAACAACATTTATCAGGAGAATTTGGAGCAGTTTGGTTTGTTTCAGCTGGAAAAGAGAAAGGCTGAATCACAATGTAGTGCAAATATGTAAAATTAGCAGGAGAGACTGATAATCTGTTGCTTGTGTCCACAGAGGGTTAAACAAGCAGATCAGTAATTAGCTGCAGGATTTGGGTTAATTATTAGAAGTCTTTCCAAACCACTAGGTAAGCAGGTAGAGCAGCTCTCTCTAAAGCTTGTTTAAGCAAGGTTGGGAAATTTTTTTCACAAGGAGCTTTAATAACAGCCTAGACAAATATCTGTCAGGCAGTGGTCTGCGTATATTTGCTGCTGGCGCAGGGAAGCGGGCCAGGCTAGGTCTTTGTGGTCCCTCCCAGCTGTACTTTCCTTTGATGCTTTGGGATGTGTTTCAGTGCTGGCTTTGGTTTTCCCAAGAGCCAGAATTTCTGAATGCTGACAAAAGCAGCTTCTTGGAGGAGGCTAGTGAGAGAAAACTGAAATGAAAAAGGGCTTAAATAACAATTAAAAAAAGACATATAACCTTAGCTACAGAACTTTTTGAGCATTTTGGATTGTATTGCACTATTTCTCTGGGTTTGGTCTTCTCCATTATAAATGGGACAGTTGAACTGGATCTCTCCTTGAAATAGTTCCTCATTGTTGTTTATTTTTGTAATGACTGGATGAACTTTTGGGATTTTGGCAAAACCAAACCTCTTACAAAGAGCCTAGAATCTACAGTGCAGGATGGGTTAGACTGCAGCCACTGGCACCCTCCACCAGCAATTTCCTCAGTTACCCAGTGCAGTCTTGTTTTGCCACTTATAAATCTTCCCTTTCTAATATTCTTCCTTGAGAAATATGCTTGAGGTAGAGAATAATGGCAAAGACAAATGGCTGCCACCGAGACAGGGAAGGTCACTGAGTGCCTGAAGCCTTTAATTTCAACAGAGCAAAAATATATTGCTTGGGAAGTGTCAAAGTATAAAACACTCTGGATTATAATCCATTTGAGGATATATTCCACTTTATGTGCAGGAAGAATGAATTTGTGTACAGCTGCTCATACACTGGGGCAAATTTCTTAGACATCAGCAGTGGTAGGGGATTTGTGTGTTGGCAAATATCACACACACTGCAAGAGACGAAAAGAAAAAGATAAAGGAGATAATTTTGACTGTCTATATCCATGTCTTTTTTCAACAGCAAACTAAAAGGCAGGATGAAAGCACACCACTGCTTAAAGGCAAGGTTGCTCCCCAGTATTAGGGGGAGAGAGTAAATTTTATGGCATCCATTGCCTGGAGTTGCCAGTCACAGTGGATTTAGTTCTTTAAAATTTCAGATCCATTCAAATATGTTCAAATTCTAAGGAAGTGAGACAGCATCAGAGGTGACTGAAAAAGGATTCTGGGGTGAGATTGGGCTGTGCAGGCATTCCCACAACCAGGAACACCCAAGTGCAGCCTTGTGTGGACCAGGGGGCCCTCGGCAGCCAGTTATTGGAGGAGGAGTGGTCCCAGGAGTGACCGTAGGGAGAAAATCAAAGCTGCCAAAGCTCAGCTGGAGTTGAAGCTGCCAGAAATGTGGGGGACAACAAAAAGAGCTTTTTCAAATATATTAATGGCAATAGGCAGTATAGAAATATCATTGGCCCATTACAGGATGAGAATGGTCACCTCACGAACAGGGACAGTGACAAGGCAGAGGTGTTTAATGCTTTCTTTGCCTCTGTCTTAAACACAGATGACAGACCAAGGGGGTCTCAGTGCCCTGAGCTGGAGGACCAGTTGACCCTGAAATTGTGCAAGATGTGCTGCTCTGGCTGGATCCCTACAAATCTATATGGCCTAATGGGATTCATCCCAGAATCCTCCAACAGGTGGCTGATGTCATCACAAAACCTCTCTCGATGATTTCTGAGCTGTCTTGGGAATCCAGAGAGGTTCCATCTGACTGGAAGCTGGCAAATGTTTCGATTTTTAAGAAGGGCAAGAAGCAGGACCCAGGAAACTACAGCCCTGTTAGTCTCACTATAGTGCCTGGTTAAGTTATGGAGAAGATTATTATGGGAAGTATTGAAAAACACTTGAAAGACAATGCAGTCTTTAGTCACAGCCACAATGGCTTTGTGAGAGGAAAGTCTTGCTTATCAAACCTGGTTTTCTGAAACCTGATAGGAGGGTCAGGCACTGATCTCTTCTCTGTGGTCACCAGTGACAAGACCTGAGGGAATGGCCTGACGTTGTGTCAGGGGAGGTTTAGGTTGGATATTAGAAAAAGGTTCTTCACCCAGAGGGTAGTTGGGCACTGAACAGGCTCCCCAGGACAGTGGTCAAAGCACCAAGGCTAACAGAGTTCAAGAGGCACTTGGATGATGCTCTGAGGCATGTGGTGTGACTCTTGGGGATGGTCTTGTGAAGGGCCAGGAACTGGACTTGATGATCCTTGTGGATCCCTTCTAACTCAGCATATTCTGTGATTCTGTGAAGTCCCAAATATTTGACAAGGAAGGAATGCAGGAGCAGGGCCTGAAGAGAAGCAATATCGCATATTCTCACAGGGGAGCAGAGAAAGCATATGAGTGATCTTTACTTTAAAAAAAAAAGACTACTCAAAGCCACGCAAAGCAAAATCTCAAGACGTGATTTCAGCAATGATCTTTTCTTTGGAAATCCTTTGTGCTTCGAAATAATCATGCCTATATTACTCAAGGCCTAATAAATTTTGAATTTAGTTGATTTCACTGAAGTAGGGGTTTTTTTTGACTGATGGGAAAAGTGACTTTTTGATAACACTGAATGCTGTGTTTCATTGCAAAAGCACTGATTTTCAGATTAAATTCTGAACCCATTAAATTACAAGCCACAACTACATGCTGTGGAAATTCAGGTCCTGACACTCATAATATTACACAAATTAGGATCATGAAGAATATGATGACCTTGAAGCTATAAAAGACTGCAAATTTGCAGACATACCATTTAAAATGCATTGAGCAAACCTAGGTCTAATACTTAGAATTCAATTCAGGAAATAGTGTACGATGATCATTAGAAATAACCTGAGAATATGAACAGTAACATAGTATGTCAAAGAGAGTGTGGGTCAATTTAGCTTTAGTCAGGCTAAACAGACCTTACAGGGTAAGAAAATATTGGAGGTACCCCAAAAATGTGTAGATAAATGCTTACAGAAAACAATTTCAGTACAACTAGCCATTAAATGCAATCTGTGCCTTATAAAAATTAAAATGGATCACATGGCCATATATGTACACCTTATTTAAACATTGTGTAGTATCAACTCAGGAACAAAACCAGAAGGCTTAGATCCCTGTCTGACCCTCTGTTCATGCATAGGTACCCAGTCACAAAGCCCCAGATCTCTCTTAAAACTCAGTTGCTGAACTTTGGTAAGTTAGGAAAGATTTGCCCCAGTGGGAATTTGGCAATCAAAAATTCTTCAAAATAATACCTACTTTTGATTATGGATATTTACTCTTCCTTCTTGTTGCATATCCACAGTCAGCACTTGAGTATCACAGTAGCACTTGAACTTGCCATGTTATCTGACACACAATCTGCATCTGCATTGCATTGCTCTGTGTTTAGTCACTTGGATTTGCTTTGTTAAATGGCAATATAAAAATCTTATTACCAGATACTGTAAAAGCCCTATTTCTTTGGAAAAGGTTCCTTGGAAACTGTTGTTGTACCTTCAGCTTAATTTCAAATTTGTTGTTGAATTTTGCCTGTACAGTGAAAACAGCCTGTGCAGAAAACACCAAAGTATCAGTGGAAGCCCCAAAGTTTCAAAGCAGATGTCAAAGAATTTTGACTGAAAATTCACAATCATTCACCACACCAAGATGAAAAGATAACAGATTGTCTTCTCTAAGACTGACTCACCACAGAGAAGTTCATTCCCAGTTTAGGTACAGTAATCACCATCTGAGGAAAGTACACAGAGTTCAAGTTGATTCCCTGAGCTGTGATCGTACTTCCACCACTAGGAAAAATTAAAAAAAAAAAAGAGAGAAGAAAAACACAAAAAACGAAAATCAGTAGGATAAAGATACCTGTAGTGATAATGTTAATTACAAATTATATTTTAGAGTAAATGATAACATAAAACCAGAATTAAGGATATATGGGGTGATTGCAAATAGCTTTGTGCAGTGAGATTATTTTTCTGGGAAATAAATTTTACACTTACTGTAACAACTAATCAAATAAAGAAAAGAAGAGTAATTTTTTAAATTGTGGTATGCTAGAGTATAAAACAAATGTATACATTTTAAAAGAGGATGCATATTTCACGTTTGCTTATTTGTTTATCTTATTGCTTACAGTGCTACTGAAAAAGGTGTCTGTTTTACTGCTGACATTTTTTTGGCAAAGGCAGATGGCTTGGATTAGAGCTACTGAGACCATAAATATGTCACTTGAAAACACACACGTACTATCATACATATATAATCATAATATTTATATAGCTCTGGATTTAGACTGTTTTAAAATCCATTTTCTCTCCTGAGCACTGCTGACTTGTCACATTAAATGATTTTCCTCACTAATCAGCGTAATGTCCAGACACAGTATAGGAGACACACTTAGCTGTACATTAGGTATCTCAGCAGGACACGACAGGTAGGCTCAGCAGCAGCTAGGAGTGAAATCACATGAAGAAAAGAGGCACCCTTCCCCCTTCTCCTTCACCTCTGAAAGGAAATGATCTGCCCTCTGCAACTGTGCCATAATAAAAGCAATTGGCATGGCAGATGGAGATAAAAATGCAATTTCTTTTGATAGATTGCTGCGCAGCACAGCCATTCTTTGTTCATTCATTACTTTTCTTGTTTCCATAAGAAACTTTTACTCACCTAAGAAAAGATTTGGCCGGATGAATTTTGAAAACAACAGGGTCTTCTCTGTATGTGAAATGGCTGCTGGCGTCTCGAATAGCTTCATCGATTTCCATTCTCACACGATATTCCTGGGGAATTCGCTGCGCTGGAGTGTAGCACTCCACGGTGCTCTCTGATACGCTGGGAGGACTGAAAAGGGATTGCTTGTCAGCATTATAAACCATGTACTCAGTTTAAAACACTGTCCTTTAGTGAGCCCCAACCTCACCTAAGGATCTGCTTGTAAAACAATGTCATTGATTTTCCCACAGGATACTCATATGGCAACAAGCACCACTGCTTAGGCTCAAGATTCATCTTAATTCAGTTGACTTGCACCTTGTCTGCAGTTTCCCCAGCACTGGTGGCAACCACATCAGCCCCTGCACCCTGCAAAGGCAGTTTTCAGCCTGGAAAACAGCACCACACTCCAGGTTTGAGGAAAATGACCTGATCTGCAGTAACCAAGGGATAATGCCTCTTTCAAATCCATAGGGCTTATTCCATGTTAAAAACCTCAAGTAAAGTTGCTGGTGGGGAATGTGCCCATTGCAGAGAATCTGTCCTTAGTATTTAACGTTTATATACAGCTGTGATTGAAGACATTTCCACACAGGACACATCAAAGATTTGAGACCGAGCTCCTACTGGATCTAGTACAGACGTACATGAAATTCTGGTTTAATCTTCAGAACAAGTTTATATATACCAGAAAAAGGCCCAAACTGGTGCTGCCTCTGTTTTTTAAGCTGTTTACTAATAGCAGCACAGAAATAGCTGTTCCTCTGCATGGGATATGCATTTCCACACTGGCCAGGTCTCCACCAAACAAAGCAGTAGGAAATGGTAACCTGCACTTGCTGCATGCTCACTGGCAGCTGCTGCATGAACAGTAGCTCTTGTTAATACAAAAGAGAGGGCTGAGTGTGTGGGAGTTGGACTGACAAAAATGATGGGAAATAGGCAGCTTCTTGTCCATTAGAAGCTGATTTGCTACTTCCCTAGGCAACCTTTTAATGAGGTTAATGAAGACACTACAGAATAAACAAATCTTCTAGGGAACTGTAGTCCCTTCTAGAAATCTTTCAGACATCCTAAACTCCAGAACTGAATGCTTATTGCAGTATAAATTCCCCGGTAAGTGACACAAGATGATGAAAGCAAATGCATGTGTGCATTTGCGTTTTTTAGCTCCAAGATATTTTAATCAAGTCATTTCAATACTAAAGGCATCACTTTTTAGTACGCATATTACCTTTTCAAAGTGCATGGTTGCTCACCAACAAAAATCCTTATGGATTTCCCACTCTTTAGGTATTTTCCAGCTACAGTTAGCAATGTTCCTCCAGATTTGGGGCCATAGGTGGGGGATATACTTGTTATTACAGGATTCTGAGGGATGTTAAAATAAGAACAATGGATTATAAAATTATAATAATAAAGCCAAGAGGAATATAGAATTATCATACTGGATTGGACTCACGACAAGTTCATACTGGATTGATACTGAAGCTAATTTTGACTATAAAGGTTTAATCATAGTACTTACCACATATGAAAATGTACTGAACAGTGTTTTGCCATGTCCAACGGAAACACTACTGGATATATTAAAACCTGGACTTTTTGCAGAAGGAACTGTACACTCAAGCCTTTAGAAAACAAGGAAAAAAAATGGGATTACATTTTGTTTCTGTTTGATTTTTTTTGGTATTAAAATAGAACCACTTCAAACTCATAATAATGGAGAATCCATACTAAACAGATCATCAATGTATGAACATCAAGGACATTTCAGAAATAACAGCTAAAAGAACTGTACTCCTCCTCTTTAATACTGAATACAAACACTGCAGTCTTTATACTTGGCCAGAGAAAATAATTTTTGTATATCAAATGCATTTCATAAAAAAAAGAAGTATGCCAAATAAAACAAATACCTCCTATTCAATGGCTCAGTTTTTTTTTAAATTTTCCTTTAGTATCAAATTTGGCAGACAACAGGACTAGAAAAAAATGCATCATATACACAAGTTTGTTGTATTAATTTAAATATTACCAAAAGTTAAACTTGAACTTTTGTGGCAGCATGTGTTAATGCATTATATTACATTCACACGGTCTCATATGTAACCCAGTCTCCTTAAATCATTTTGTTTCCATTAAGACTGTTGAGAACAGCAGTTAGGAGAGTGCTCAATACTTCCAGAGTACCTGCTGGAGTGTACTCGCTGCTACATGTGTGAACAGAGAGGCTGTGCCGTGATCTGCACATTGCTTTGGTGGTGGATAATCATATGCTTTGAACTGGGAGAGGATGTTCACTGAACTTCCTGTTTCTTCCAAATAACAACCAGAATAACCTCTGTCTTAAGCCATTATCACATCATCTCAAATACTTATTTCTGAGGAAGAGGAGGAGAGGTGCAACTGAGGGTCTTATGCCTCTGGATGATGAAATACCTGCATCTTCTCACATTTCTCTCCAGCAGCTTCACAGATCAAGAAGACAGAGGTGACATAACTGAGCCCAGCAGGATGCTGGCCAAAGGAACGTGGCCGCTTTTCAGACTTTTGAATAGCTTCATTCTTGCCAGCTCCCACAGATGTTGAACAGCATTTCACAGGCAAACCTGAAAAAGCTGCTGCAGGAGCTATTGGCATAAACTTGATTTGTTTGATCTCCATTTCGAGCACTTTTTTCCTAGGGGAGAGCACTTTTTTTCTTGGTGAGCTTATCAAACCAAGAGATTTGTTTCCAATTTGAAATTTCAAATCTTAGATAATACATATTTTTAAAAAATCCATATAAAAAGAAATTAACATTTTGGGTTTCTTACTTGTTTTTATTGCTAGATTTTGCTTCCAGAGCACAGATTTGTCCTCCAATATGGATTACTGTATTTTTTAATTCAAATCTGTTATTTTTGCTGAATCCAAAGTCCCATCCACACAGTGTCAGCTTTGTCCCACCTTCTATGGGAGCACTGCTTGGGAGAATCTGTCAAAAAATATTATGTTAGTTGAATCAGATTTTCTTGAACTTCAAATGGACCTAAAGAATGTGAAAAGAAATAATTTTAGAAAAGCATTTCTTTTGGTAGACTATGTCCTAGCATTCATCTTAATTGTTCTTCACCTTTCATTTGTCACATTATGAGCTTTCTCTGGCAGTAGCAATAAATAACAAAACCTATACTAGAAAGCTTTGAAAGTTAGTGTTTAGGGGCACTGAACAAGCTGTGCATTGTAACAGTCTTTTAAATCCTGTCGTTCTTGTCTTTCACATCTTATTTCTGGCGTGTTAAACACACAATATACTTATTTTGTTAGAAGCTGAATGCTGAACACAAAAGAGCCCCAAAATGACATTTTTTGTCAGTTTGATGAAAGTTGGATTCAGAGTGAAGTAGCTTCAAAGACGCCATAATCCAGTAATGCGTTGACTGTGATAAAGTTAACATGACTTCTGCTATTCTTTCCTTACATCTTTTACTTTTTGTCACCTCTAATTCTGAGTTAAAAATAAATCACCCCTCAGAAACACAGAGACAATCTACAAAGGAAATGCCTTTTCTTTTAATATATTTTAAATTGTCCTGTAAAATATAACAATGGTGGGAAAAACATAGGAACACTATAGAAGTCTTAAAAAACTCAGTAAAAGTACTGGTCAGTACTGCCAGTAAAAAACAAAACAAAACAAAAAAAAAACCAAAACAAGAAAAATCCCCAACATCAGTTCAGCGATTATGGAGGCTTTTAACAATACTGCATAATTTAGCAAGCATACCAGTACCACTGGACACAACAAAGAATGAAAGACTGAATTTATACTTGTGATCATAGTGCCTAAACGTCTTAATGCTTTAGTGATAATAATTTTGCTCCTAAAATGCAATACAGCTGTGCCCTTCAAAGGACCTGACTTAATTTTCAAGCTGAAAGGAAAGTGTTTGAGTGATACCTGGCTATTATTTCATCTGGAAATCCAGTAAGACAGCATATTTCCTTTCAACTCTCTTGTAGCTATACTTCAAGACTCTCACAAATGAACTATTGTACATAGAAAGGCAGCTGAAGAATACTTCAAAAGAATTATACCATATACTATATATGGGGAAATTTACTGCCCTCATTAGAAACCAGACAAAGAGTCTGATCTAAAATGCACTGAAGCCAGGAGGAATCTTTCCTGTTTTAAAGAGCTTTGAATCAGTTCTCAGTGAGCAAAGAAGCGGGAACCTATGCAGGAACAGTACTTTTGCACAAATCCCGTAAAAAAGGAATGATACTCACATAGCCTCTTGACACACAACACTGCAGCTAAGAGAGTGGCGTAGTACTGTACCCTGTGGAGTCTGTGCTATTCCCAAGTTTAACTTTCCCTTATTTCTTTGGGTTTTTTTTTCTTCAAAATCAGGATTTGACTTCTGATCCTAGTTTTCCACTCTGCTTAATATCTCAGCACACTTACCTATTTTTGGAGTAACAAAACCCTAGCAGAAACTGAAACTGCTATGTGGGTTACAGGATGTCCTGACGTTTTGCACAGTAATGCACGGATATGCAGTATTTGAAGAGTTTGAAACATAATCCATTAAGTTAGCAAAATAAGGGTGTTACAATCAGGCTCCGCTAAGCCATACAGAATAAAAACTGAAGGTACTGAATTGATTTTTAGTGACCTTATCTGCCAAAAGAAACTTGTAATAGCAGCCCGTGTACCTTAATTGAGGGAGAGTAAGTATTTACGATGTTCTGCCAACAAATTCAGGAGGCAAGACCTCTAAGTAGATAACAAAAGATAAACCAAATCTTAACCATTTGGTTTTACATTCTACAGAAATTCCCCCAGAATGTTTTTATTCAAGTCTTTATTATTGTTCCACTTGTTCTGTATGATGAAACATCTGAAAGTTGAATGTTTTTCAGACTTGTTCTTGGGAGGGTTGACAGGAATGAATAGTGAACCTCCTGGCCTTTGAACTGAGGCATCTTCTGTGTGCTTACGTTGCACAGGTAGTAAGAGAAAGTAAGCAAAATCCAAGTCAGATATAAATGCTACGAAATCCAGGATTCAAAAGTTCTCTTTAGTAAGGAAACTCCACTGATAATATGGAGCAAGTCCTGCTGCAAGGCCTGCCATTCTGCTGCAC
The DNA here is from genome assembly GCA_013396655.1 of Campylorhamphus procurvoides. Taxonomy (NCBI): domain Eukaryota; kingdom Metazoa; phylum Chordata; class Aves; order Passeriformes; family Dendrocolaptidae; genus Campylorhamphus; species Campylorhamphus procurvoides. The sequence goes on from WBMV01000548.1 coordinate 619,514, forward strand.
TCCTGACTTTTGGTTAAGGGAGAAAGTTAACTTTTCTTTTTGTTTTTGAAAAAAAAAATGAAAGCTTATGCTTTTGCTTATGTTGACAGTCATTATGTCAATATCTACTCATATACTTTATAAATTTTTGGACGAAAATACCTATTTACTAGTTTCAATAGCCCATTCATTTCAATTAATAGACAGGAACATATACAGACCGTATGTGAAATTTCCAGCAGAAACTCCAACCGAAACAGGCAGCAGAAGCCCTGATGTACTTGATAGGTCTGATACAAAAGCCAGCTAAAATGACTCACTTTAAAAACAATAACAAACCGTGTCAGATTTTTAACCACAACAAAGAATCAGAAGGAAGACCAATTTATTTCTTCTTTTACGCCCTTCACCTTTCAGTGTGACCTGAACGCCATGCACAGATGCTTGCAATTGGTTCCAGCACCAAGTGCTCTCTGAGGAGACTCCCTCGAGTCCCCTGGCTTCCCTCTAGTTCTGCTTGTCCAGGCTGACAAAACACACCTCGTGGCTGGCAGAGACAGTGGATGGGAGTGGAGTGGGAGCTGGGCTGTGGAGGGGACATGTCCCAATGCCTGCCCTACTACACTGTTTGTAGCAGGGGGAAAGCCTGGGCAGAGTTGGCTGTTGTCCACAACCCATGACTCCAAGGGAAGGTGCTCAAAGCAGGGCAGAGAAACAAAGGATCTGCAGGACCCCGGGGAAAATACTGAGCTTCTTCTCTGCCACCCCTCCTGACAAGAAAATCTCTTTATTTTTTATTTTTTTAATGCCAACTACTGTATGTAAAAACTTTGTTGAAGACTTCGTTAGCTAACACCTACTGGACCAGCCCCTCATAGAGCAATGTGTTCCCCTCCTCAGGTTAAAGTGATTGTGTGATATAGCTAAAGCAATCTGACCCTCTGGAAGCTGCAGAATATTAGGTGGAGGTTTGGACTGAATTTCAGATACTATGCAAAGCAGGTCATCCTCTGTTTGTTAGGAACAAAACAAGCTTGTTTCTTACATTTTATGCATATGTGTTTAAGGACAGATCAGAAGATGATGAATAATCTGTTTTATATTTTTTTCAGTAATCATGTTAAATGTCATGGTCCAGTAGAGCATGAAATCTGTCTTAACAGCTAGCAATCCAAAGGGATTTAAGTACCCAGCTGCATTTGTTTCCTTGCAAATCTTCTAGAAGCAACTTTTACCAACATGGGCATGCTGTAATTTGAGATTCACTTTGAGATCCATCACTGCCACAGATCCATATTCATTACAGGGGTAGACTGGGTTTGTGCTGAGCAGGAAGGGCTGAACCACTTGGGGAAGGGGAGCACCTAACCAGCCTCACACCTGCTCCCACTGCCCCATGTCCAAAGCGTGCTCCCCTGGATGAAACTTTCCAGTGACTTCTTAGGGACTGCAGAGGTGGCCTTGGGGATGCAGCTCTTGGTGCCTGTGCATGGGCTCCAGGCTCTTGATTCTTAAAACTGCTGAATGCAGAGACTCAAAACTGAAATTAAAAAGGGCTATATGAGCTCAGCACCTCTGAAAATCAGAAACTAAGCAGTTCAGAGCCTGAGAAATCTTTTTTGAGCCACAGAAATATACACCTGCTTCTAGAAAGTTCTGCAAAGAAAAAACATTATGGGATGCTACTTGTTCTTGAGCTCGAGGAAAGATGAAACAAGCTGTGCAGGATTAGGTGAGTACCTTGGGCCTGAAGAGATACAGGAAAATATGTCAGGGCTAATTCTCAGCGTATACCTTTGGATTGGTGATTAATAGTCTCATACAAACTAAGGCCAGAAAGGATTATTTCATCATCTAATATAACCTTTTTGAAATAATTGTGTTCTTATATAAAGGGAAAGTATTCACATTATGTGTTAGCAATTTTTGTACATCTCCTTTGCCCAAATGTAAATGGTAATAGAAGGCAAGGCAAACAAACACACCCCACTTTCCCTCAATTTTTTATAGTTTCCTATAACTCTTCATTGTTTGTTCACTGTATTTTGCCTGTGTTAATCCTAAATTTAGTATCTGAAAGGTGAACATGATAAAAAAAACCCAACCCCATAAACATGTTTCTAGATTTCTTTCTAGACTAATAGCAGTTTTTGCCTGTCTACTCATTAAAAGTTGTTGCACATGAAATCATCTACCTCGTTGAAAAAAATACATTATTAATTTAAACCCACCTTTTTGTCTTCCTTTCTCTTTAGCATATCAAATTTTCATCCCTGTTTATAAGCTGTATTCCCATAAAGGAAAATGTACTTTTAACTACACGACGTAGTTTACATGCATTAACAAGTAAATGGGTATAAATGCTACCAGGAAGTTTTACGCTTGTCCTTCCTCACATTCCTAGTCCATCAGCTGACTTACAAACCTCTGCCTTCACAGTTCTGTCACACTTCACACAAGAAGATCTGGTTATATATACAGTATGAGTCCTGCATTAACCACAGCTAAATTAAAGCTGGACCGTGCCAGTTCGCTCTCTGCTCCTCTGTGCCTTTTCTTTCTCGCACAGCCTGGCTGAGCTCTGGCCAGCTGGCAGCACCCTCTGACTGGACCCTGTCCCGGGGCACGGAAGGTGCAGCTACAGGCTTGTCCCCCACTGGTGGCAAGTGGGCTCTTGGGAACAAGGAGCCAGGAGGGACATTATGAGAAAACATCTCCTCCAGGAGATTGGGTAAGAGGGAGGGAATTTTTCTCATAGATAAACACCACACTTTGCTCCAGCAGAGGAGCCAGCACGGGCACAGATGAAGAGTGGGAGCCACAGACCTTCTGCACTGGGCCCAGCTGCGGCAGCAGAGGGCAGGAGTGCTTTCCTCCACTTTCCCCTTTGAGGGGAGTCTGAGAGGAGGGGTGCTCCTTTCTGTGACCAGCCTTTCCCGACAGACCCCTGCCAGGCTGGCTCAGACCCATGTTGTCTCCCCATCAGAAGTGCTTTGTAGGGCCACGGCTCTCCCATGATTGGCCAGGATAATCAGACAGACCTGTCCACCACGAGCACCTCAGCCCCCAGCACTCAGGGGGAGCATGTGCATCCGGCCAGAGGATTTGTGGACACGGAGGCTGAGGGGAAGTTGTGGAGAGCAGACACTTCATTTATCATAATTACATAAACAGAAAATAGCCACAGAGCACTGATCATGTTCGTCCCTCAAGAGACAGAGGGGAGAAATCCAGCATTTTACCTCATAAACGCTTGGCAAGCAGGTGTCCTGTGTCCAGGTGCTGTTGGGGCACTCCGTGGACCGGAGGCACCGCTGGCTGCACCATCCGCACTGCATGAAGGCAGGAGCCAGCAGGCACTGGCTGCACGACCTGAAGTGGTGGCAGCCCGGCCCCTTCAGCGGGATCCTTGTTATCTGCCAGTGGAGACACAGGATGCACAGAGCCTTTTAATATACACACCAAGTGGCAAGGAGAGTCTCTATTTATGCATAGCGTGGTGGCGCTACTCAGATTTCAGATGTGCAAGTCGCAGTTCGACTTCTCTTTAGCTCAGTAATTATAGGATCTTATAAGTAATTTAACTGACATGATTTTAAATTCGCTTGGGAGAAACCCTAAAGGCATATTAATGTTATATACAGTTACTACCAGCATCTGGTGTTTACAGCAAGATAGAATTTTTTGCTGATGGAGAAAGAAAGCAGCAGTATGCTCCTCCCAATTCTGCACTAGTTCTTGGAAAAAGCAGTGCATCTCAGTATGCCTTAGTTCATACATTTGTAAAAATAGGCATGATGGCTATTTCAACTGTGGCAGGGCTATATTAATACCTGTGGCACACTTACAGTGACTGCCCATGTACTTTTTTTTAACACCCATCATCAAAAAACCTATACTGTATGTAAAACATAAGTTAAAATTTATATTAGTTAAAATAGCAGGATAATTATGACAGTAGTCACTTTAAATATATAAGAATCATTTTTGGACAAAATACTGAAATTAGTATATAATTACATTACTATATAAGTACCTCATATTTCTTTAGGTACTTCAGTACCTTCCTTAAACTTATTTTGGACATTTTCTGAAAATTGCTCTTATAAATATCTCACACATTTCTAGTAAATTATGAATAACCAACTTTACTAGTGGCTGATGTATTTTTGTAAATATTTGTAGAACTCAGGGAGTCAAATTATTGCTTACGATTATGGTTTACGATTATCTGTAATATTATCTGCTGATGTCTTAAACCTATTCAATGCATATCTACTTATGACAATAGCATATTTATGATAGCTCTTCATCTTTTATTAACTCTTTGTAGACTACATACTAAAGTAATTTTCAAACCTTACTGTGAACACTGACTCCCAGTTTTAAACACACCCATATCACTCCTGCACACAAAACCCTCCTTAAAAAACTGTGTTATGACACAAACCAACAAAAACCAGGAAACTGTGACCACCATTCTTTTCTTAAGCCATTGTGTGTTTTGTCTTTGCAAGCTCTTGAATTAGGGACAGGGTTTCAGCCTTAAATTTGCATTTCCTGGCTTTTGTTGGTTTCTATCACAGCTCTTGGGTTATTTAAACATTTCTCAATATTAGGCTGTTGGTTTGTTCAGTAGGGGAAAAAATATCTTGGAGGAAACTTGCCCCCCCCGCAGTGTTCCCAAGGGAATGGCAAGGCTGTGAGGATGCAGCACGTAAGGCAGTGGTGTGAACAGCTGCTCTTACTGAAAGTTGCTGCTCTGAAGGCAGGTTTACACAGTGCACAGAAGGATTAGAGTATGAACCACTCACCTTTTTCCCAGTCACTACCAGGGTATAGCCATCATCTGCTAAAGAATTCTTGACAACAACCTGGGGAGAGACGGGGTGGGAGTCTAGCTGAAAGCTGACATGTGGAGCTGTGGGTTCTGAACGGGAAACCACTATCTAAGAAAGAGAGAAATTTTGAAAATCAGCAGGCAGTGTGAGATACAAATGCATGCTGCTCAGCAGTCTCACGTTCTCTGCTTGCATTAATTACTTTGCATTACATTGCATAATATTTTGCATAATGTTCCATCATGATCTGATTAAAGCGCTATAAAATCTACTTTATTTAACACAGCAAAATCATGGCTGTTGGAGGATCCTCAAAATACACCATATTCATTAAAATCTGAAGGAGTCATTGCATCTTTCCTAGTCCTTTAATTTCAGTTATTTATAAGTCACCATAAAAAAATGATGGGCCATTTAATCAGTTCTGTACATTTAAGAATGAAGAATTTTATCTACAACATCTATGTAAAAGAATTTTAAAATTCTGGGTCCTCAGAAGTCCAATATATCTCCATTTATTTTCACTTTGGTCTTTCACTTTGAAAAGCAACCTTTATGCTGTGTTAACAGTCTCTATTCTTGCTGCATGTAGGGCCATGAGAATGCAAAGCTATGGCAGGTGCAGGTTGTTGCTGTACACAGAGCTTGGTTCCCAGAGCTGGCGAGACGGCTACTGCTCAGACAAGCTCCTCACAAGCTGTGGCTGGGCACCTTGAATTCGGGATCCTGCTGATTTCTGTGTGAGCCAGGTGTCCAGGACAGAGCATTCAAAGAATTTCTTAAATGACAGGGAATGTTGGTGGCTTCTTTAGGAGGTGTTCCAAAACAGGAGCCAATTTAGTTGTCCTGAAGCCCCTTTGCACAAGCCTTCTCTCTCTCTCCCTCTCTCTTGATTTTAGGAGATGTTAGGGAGATTAGTCACACCAGGATGAAATTCCCCCACTAGTCATCTCTCTGCATCTTGAGTTACCTCAATACTTCTGAGAATCTGGACTTATTCCTGCAAACACACGCCTAACTTTACTACTGTAACTTTGTTGACTTTAACGGGATGAGTCATGGCTGTTAAGCAGAGGCATAAAGCATCTGCAGATCAGTGTGGATATTTGATAGTGAGATTTTATAGGCTTGGGCCTCCAATCCTGAAGGATGTGCACCCAAATGTGATAGCATCAGGCAACAAAGGCAGAGGATTGTTTACATGAGGGATGATCATGTTCATGTTTCAAAAGCTCATCACGTGTAGTTTACTTAAGGAATTTAGATAATCAACATTTGCTGAGAAGTGAGGATTCAATGGGGTTCATTATTTAAAAAGATTGAAGCCATTTTGGAAATAACTTGTACGTCAAATGTTTCATTTTTCACTATTGGGGTGGGTCTCTTCTGACTGAAAGGCAGGATCAGAACAGCCAGGACATTGACTTACATGATTTCACTGGCTTTTCGCACTGCCAAGGTCTTTCAACAAGATGGCTGACTCCAAAACTAGACTTGGAGATGCTGTAATTATAGCTGATGTTTTTGGTAATTCAAGACTTAAATAAAATATATGAGCATTTAATTCATGGCGATAAGTGCTTCGCATCCCAGAGGTATTTATAGTTTGGGGTTACAAGAGGCTTTTTTTCTTTAAAATGAAACTGCCTTTGTTACAGACTTTGCTATGGCTTTGTTTCACAGCACAGAAAGTGCAGCTTTTAGAAATCAATAAGGTTTGATCATTTTTGGCGACACAGAAGTATGGTCTCTGACTCAGTGTAATAGGGCATGAGCTCTGTTTTTCTGTTCAGGACAATGAAAAATAGAATGGACTGGAAAGCTGCATGAAAAAACTTGATTAATGTTGGCATTATGGGGAGAGGTAGCACCACAGCTGCAAATACCTTTTTAGTTGATCATTAGCCGTGTCTCATCTCAAATACCCACTGCTATAAAATGCTAAGAATTCTTTTCCATCATTAATCCAGGCTTCCTCTTATTGCCAAGCATTCTTCCTGATTGAGCCACAGTGTTAACCCTTTAAACACATCTTTGTTCCAATCTCACAGCAATACATGAAAATTTGGACTCCTTCTCTATAATCTTAGGAAAACTACTTGGTACTTTAAACATTGACCGACTCTTATTTTTCTGAAACTGATAGTCAAATCACTTGCTCAAATCCCAAGTGAGCAGACTTTGACCTCATGACATACAGGGAGCTCAAATTACACTTCCTAACTCGTTTGGGACCATGGAATAAAAGTTTGGATTTTGCTTAGAACTAATCTACCAGCCTACAGTGCTGCAATAACAGAGAGTAGATGCAAAAATGCTCTTTTTTATCTATATAAATGTGTGGGTTTTGCACACATCAGCCCAGTCCTTGAAATTCTATCTTACCCTTATCCAACATAATCCCCCCCCAAAAAAAAGCAATTTCAAGACAGATTCTAGAGCAGAAAAAAGAGGCTACTTAGGACTCCGGTGTCATTCTCATAAACCTCTGATTTTTATGGCTTGGAACTGGGCTGGTATGCATGCAGTGTAACTTTAATCTGCTATGGATGCACCACCATACTACTTCTGCCATGAAAATGGTTCAGTACTACAGTGTTTCTCTTAGCAAAGATTATGAAGTCCTGTGGTTTTTTGGGGTGTCTGTTTTTGAAGGGGAAGGTGGTGGTATTGTGTTTTGTGGTCTTTGTTTTTTGGGTTTTTTTACATTTTTTTAATTAATTTATTAACCAAGCATTTCTTCAGAGCATAAGACAAATGAAAGCATATCTATGTGCCTGCATTCCGGCAGTTAGGAGAAAGGGAAGGTCTTGCACAGATTAGTAATTAACTAAAGGAGAACAGACATCAACAGTACATGGTCAGTGCCTGCAATAGTGAGAAGTCACCAGAGGTGTTCTACGAGGTGTCTCTGCTGGGATCCATACTGTTCAACATACCCATAAATGAGTCAGGAAAGCAGTTGAGCAGTTCAGTGACAGTTTTCTGATGGTCTGAAGGTATTCAAAGCAGTATGGATGAGAATAGACAATGAAGGATGGCAGAAGGACTTTACACAGCAGTATATCAAGACAATAAAATGGCAAGTAAAATTTAACAAAGAAAATTAATTTAAAACAGTGTACGATGGATAGTTATATAACTGCTTTGCAGCAGTCAAAGAAAAAAACACCTAATAAAAACTTAGGAATTACAAGAAAAGGATTACAGAACAAATCAGAAAACATCCTGATGTCATATAAGTTCATGGTTTGCCTGAAACTTGAAATTTCTGTGTGGTTCTGGTTGCCTCCTGCCAAAAATAACATGTTAAAAAGGGAAAAGGTTCAGAGAAGTGTGACAAAGATGATCAAAATGCTGTAGTGGACAATGACTGAGTATGATAGGAGTGGAATCTATGAAAATACATGAAAAAGAATCATGAGTGGGTAGAGAGTGACCATATATTCTTTTCAAATACATGAAAGGAGGTTGTAGCCAAGTTGGGGTGGGTCTCTTTTCCAAAGTGATAAGGCATAGGACAAGAAGAAATGGTTCAAGTTGCACCAGGGGAGGCTTAGATTATGTATTAGCAAAAATTTCACCAAAAGGGTTGTTAAGCATTGGAACAGGATGCCAAGGGGAGTGGTGAAGTCACCATCCCTGGCAGTACTTAAAAGATGTATGGAAGTGGCACTTAAGGATATTTTTTAGTTGTGGACTTGGCAGTGTTAGGTTAATGGTTGGACTAAATGATACTAAAGGTCTTTTGAAATCCTAAATGATTCTATGACTTTATTCTTAGAAAAGCACACCATCAAAAGACAAAACTGAGACTTAGGTTCAAGGCAAGCAAAAGAGTATGATATCCCACCAATATGTCACGATCTATGCGAATCCTTGCCAAAAGATGTGAATGCAAGAGAAATACACATTCAAAGGGAAACTCCACAGGTACATGGAAAGACCTAAACAGACAAAACTCAATAGCTCAGGAAATCCCCAGAAAGGAAAATAGTTGGAGATTTGAAGCAGAAGGTATTAGCTATGTTGCCTGGGCCCCTAGGCATCCACTTGTCAATACTGCTGGAGACAGAGCACTATACTAGATGGACCCTTCATTTAAATACATGTGGCTCTTCTGATGTCCTTAAAAATAACTCTTCCAAGAATCACATTCAATGTCAGTAACTACAATGCCAGACATCCTTCTCAAAGCAAACACAATATTTATGTCCCTCTATTTAGAGAAAAACAATTATGTTGTCTTTCCACATAGCTGGAACTACTACCATGAAGATAACAGCCAACAGTTAATTAATGAATGTATTAATTAATGTATTCTTTATATTCAAAGTCAGTGATCACTTATGCCCATAAACACTAAAATTATTAATTTAAATATTATTTCATTGCCATCAGCTAGAATTAATGTCAAATAAGAAGATTTGAGTCTAGGTTCATCTGTGCACACTGGCAAATTAAGACTGTAATAACTCAAGTTGAAAAACAGCATGCAACAGCTTCTCTTAAAAATCATTCTGATGCTCAGTTCTGCTAGTCAGCAGGATTGAATTACAAATGTTACTGTCTACATGTTGAAATATCTTCTGCAAAAATGAGAGGCCTTCTAAAAGGAATACCATCTAAGTATCATATTGTTATTTTTTCCCTAGATGTCTGGCAGGTGTATGCCATTATCCAGCAGAGATAGGCTCAGGGTTAACTTTACTGTGCAACGCCTCAAATGCCCTGGGATATGCAGCATAGCATTGCAAAGGGCACATATGTAGCTCTCTAAATGCTGTATATCATTCTAATCCATGGAGAATATAATGGATCTCCTCTGAAGAGTATAAGCTTTTCTACTCAAACTGAATATTAAACCATATGTGCTCTCAAAACAGTTACTCGGCACCAGGTGTTAATTTTAATTTGACTGTATGGATTTTGCATTATTCAGTATTTGGTACTTTTTTCCTGGGAGAATCAAGATATATTCTTTACCACAGAAAGAACTACTATCATAAATGTTAAAAGTTGAGCTATAGATATGAAAATGTTACTTATGAAGAGTTTGCCACATTTTTCTGTTAGCTTAGAAATGATAAAGATGGAAGGATTGCAGCTATTCCCATTCTACAAATGCACATGTGCACAGTTTGCACTTAGCCTTAAATAAGTCAGACTCCCAGTACTGAAAAGCGAGATGAATTGCTGGGCCACTGAGGCAGGACAACAGTGGGCACTGAGGACAAATTTTGCAACGACTCCATGGGCATCCCATCACTCTTTCCTCCTCCTGTCTCTGTAGCATTCAAAGTCCATGCTTATGTATCTCTTGACCTCCTTGCACTTGCTTCAAATATGGCTTGCCACTTGCACTGCTTTGGTACAGCTACCTTCGCCTACAGAGACAGGAACTAGATTAAAAGGAGTTTGAGAAATTCAAAGGCGCATGTGGCTTCTAGTACACTATGGTATAAACTGGATTTGACTGAACACACTGAAAGATGCAAGCTCTGTATTTCTTTGCTATGTGTCAACTTATTTTGCTGACAGGCACCATGGCTTTGAGCCTTGAATCCTGGAGTGGTGAAGTCTTGCTGCTTTGCTGTTTGCAAGAGGAGAGCAATGCAGAAGGCTTGGCTCTTTTCTTGCTGAATTCTGGGACAAATTTTTCCAATCCCTGAGTGCAGTTACAAATAAAAAGCAGATGTGATTATTTTTCTCTATACTAATTTCTGTAGCATGCATTATGTTCCCTGGCATGTAATCTATGAAAGCAGCTATGACACATGTTAATTTCTCTCTTTTTGGGGAAATGAGATGTGTGTTAAAGTTTGGTGGTGGTGGTGTTTGTTTTTAATCATAAATATTCCTGGAAAATGAATGTGACTATCAAGTGTTCTGTCTACTTGGATGTGAAAGCCAACAGATTTGTGCTCATTGTGTGAAAATTTCCCAAACCAGTGATCTGTGCGAGCCCATCCCTATTCCTCATCAGACAGAATCTGGGGCTCCAAAAGAAATGAAAAGGCAGCAGGTTAAGGAAACCCCAAAGAAGCTGTTCATCATTCAAAGCCGAATGAAATTATTGAAGTCAATGTCACAGCATACTACGGAGGACAAAAGAAAAATAAAGTAAAAAAAACCAATAAACAAAATTGAGGAGAAAGGAGTCCATAAATTACTATTAAGTGCCAAATATGGGTGTAATTTCCAGCTATCAGAATTTCTGGGCCACTCAGCACCAGAAACTGGAGGGTGCTGGGAAAGGTATCACTGTGTGCTTTTACTTGCCTCATACCTCTCCCTTATCCATCTTAGCCCCTGCCAGAACTCTGCTCCTTGAACATTTGTTATAACCCCATACATCCTTTTTTAGCAACAAATCCAGGATACTGGGATAATAGGTCCCCAGAATAACGCTTACTATTAATCTATATTGTTTCGTGTCTAACAAGTGCAGAGAGCTCCTGAGGAGGGTGAGTGGCTTGTTGTCTGACGTGCTGTACTCCAACGATGTCTATCTGTGCCATCATGCTTTGGTTTTTGTGCCCGAAGCCATTTTCTGTCCAGAATCTGTTCAGACATGGCAGTGCATTACCATGTTTTGCTAATGTTTGGCTTCTCATCTAGAGCTGGCTCATGTCCAGCCAGATTGGACAGGACTGCAGCCCGCATGTGGCTGACGGCATCCCGGGGTGTATGTATGCCCATGGGAAGACCCTTTCCTCACCTCCTGAAGCAACAGGATGAATATCCTACTGCAGCACTCCCCATGCAGCCCAGTTCTGTCCCCCTGTGCGCTGAGTTTCACTGGTATAGTCAGAAGGATGAGATGGTCCTGCTGCCAAAACTGCACCTCTAGAGAGTGGTTACCCATTGTAGCTGTAAAACGTACAGTAAAAACTTCTCCAGCCGTCTCTTCCTCAAGAAGGTCACCAACAAGCAGTGCATTTGCTTGGGTGTTACCTTTGTGAGGTCAGCTTCAAGCACAGGGAGCTCATGCAGTATTCTGCTTCCAAACATAGTGTTAAGCCAAAATCCAGCTTCTGCATACAGCAAGGGCATCAATCTCCTGTTCATTCTTACGGCTTACGGCTTTTCAGCCATGAGCTTTTCAGAATAAATCTTGTAAAACGTTCCCATATCCCACACTTCCCAGAGCTATCACAAAGATTTCCCCTTCCTGAAGAACTTTGCTCTTTTTTTCTTCACCTCTCATAAGCCACTCTCTGCAAGAATACCAAGCTCTAGGCAGAAAAAACCCAAAACACCTTGAAACTGAGCAAAAACAAAAGATATTTTATCTCAATATATTCACAATCTGCAATTTCCCAAAATACTGGCTGGTAATGAAAGTGTCTTTTCCTGTTGTGAGTTGTATTCTCAGTGCAGCTTCTTTGGCTTGAGCAGAGTAAGGCTGCTTTACACCAGCTGAAAATCTTATTCCTCAGCTATAGCAGTGTGACTGGGTGCTGTTTTCTAAAGAAATAACCACTGTGAAATACCTGATTCACTTTACACCCAACAGCTGTAGTTTCAGTCTGTGTTCCCAGTCCCAGTCTGAAAACAAGCACAGTAAGAAAGGCCCAAACAGCTGCAACTCCTCAACAGAAAAAAAAAACCCCAACCCAAAAGGGAGAAAAAAAGTTTGTTGTCAGGCTCCAGCTTAGGAAGGAAGTAAAGCCATTTTTCTTTTCTGTCTCATGCATGTCAGCTGTCTTAAAAAAATATTACTGCTCTGTTTTGTAATAGAAACTGCACAATATTTGGTAAACTACAAACCAGAATCTATTCATGGCCAAATACAGATTTAACATTTCTGATATAGCCAAAACATGCTCAGTATGTGAATAGGCTGCAGCACTCTCCAGGAGAGGTTTGGAATTCACCTCCTGGCCCCAGTTATCCTCCCTAAAAGAACCCATGAATCCTGTATTTGGACCATTCAGATTGATTTTATTTTAGTTCTAGATTTTGGCAGCAAAATAGTAAACATTTAGTGAAGGAGGCTGTATTTACTTTTCTGTATTAGAGCTTTCCAATTCAGCTGTTCAAGTGAATAATTCTGTTTCACCGAACTAAAAGCACATGCAAAAAACAACAGGTTTGGCTGGATAAAAAAATACCTACTTCTGCAGTCTGAGTATTACTGGTTCTTTAGATTCTATTTTTAAATGAGAGAAATGTGGGCTGTGTTCTGAATTGCGTCACTAGCAGAGTTTTGATGGGTAATGCTATAAGCTTTGGTAGAATCACTTGTAAAGGTAGGAACTATTCATTCTGATACACCTCTAAATGCATCAAAACCCCAGAATCTGGTAGCCATCACTTACAGAAGGACAAACATACATGTTAGATCTGTTGAATTTTGCAGCAATGCTGTGCTATAGTCATGTCATAAAAAGACAAAAATGCATGGAGAGAGAAATAAAGTTGGAGATGAGGGGGTTGTAGGAAAGCAGAAAGTGATGAGCAGAAGAAATGCAAAAGGAGATGGAAAATAGGCAAGAAAGAGGAAAGGAAGGACAGAATAAAGCAGCTGGCTGCTGATCAAGTATAAGCAACTATAAGGGGGGAATATGAGAAAAATTTTCAAATAAATTTCTCTCAGGTTGAGGATCAGAAGCTTCCTGCTGCATCTACTGGCTTCCATAGGCTTGGAGCTTCACTTCAATTTAGGTGATGCAATCAGTACATTTTAAAAATTCCCCATCCCCGTTCCAATCCTCACAGCCCCCAAAACGTTTCTTACCAACTGAAAGAAACACTAAATTAATACAGACAAAATGTGATTTCAATGTTCATTACTTTCACCAAACTGTTTCGTATTTGGGTGCTGCAGGTTGTGGTTGTCAGAGACAGAGGTACTGTACAACTATTTCTTTTAATCTCATGAAGGGCTGCTCATACTGAAATTCATGTCAGAAACTAAATTGTCTAAATATAGTAAGGTTTGGAATTTCAAAAAAGATACAAGGTAAACTGGGTGCACTGGAAGAGCTGAGCTGATTTTCTAATTTTAGAAATGCGTATGAATATTTTTTTCTTTTGCTTTTAAATAGTTGGCATGAAAATATGTTCTCAAGATACTAACACAATACAACCAGTGTTGAAACAGGTTCCCTGATAGGTAGAATTCTGTAACTAATTTTCCCTGAAAGGATGCCTGTGTCTGAAAGGATATAGTCAGCTCTGAACAGCTACAAGTTACAAGGGGATTGCACAGGAAAATTCAGTATTTGTTTGTACAAAGAGCTAAAAATATGAGTGCAAATGACCGTGCAAAAGTGAGATGCGTAATAAGTGAACAGCTGAGGATTCTTTGCAATATGTTCCAGTAGATATGTGAATGAAACAAAAAAGAACATAATTACACTTCTTTGCTAAAAATGTGTGGAAGCGTTTGGGTATCTCTTTCTGATAAATTAAGTCATTGTTAGATTATCCTGATTTTTTTAACCCGTTTTACTTCAGTAATGGCCATATAATAGCTCAATATTTAATGATCTCCATCTCATTGCAGTTAATAGCTATATTTCCATAGAAACACTACAAATCTGCTTTAGCTGGGCATTTACTGATGATTGTGTTTGAAATCACTTTGTAGATAACTATTTGAGACAAAAAAATGAAAAAAAAATATTGCAAGAGAACATTAAATTCTGCAAAAAAATCTGTGTCTGCTGTATCTTACAGATCTGGTATCTCTTCCAAAATTACTTAAAGGCAAAACAAATACTTTTTAATTTGGAAGTAGCATCATTAAAGGTAGTCAGGATGCTTATTCTCCTCCTGGTTGCACCCAACACTCAAAGAAAGAGTTCATACTTCCTACAATATGAGCCCAATGCTGACTTCCCCTTGTAGCTCAAGCCAATCTGATTCAATGATGAGAATATTTCTGCTAATAGCCATGTGCAGTTTACACAATAGCCTTTTCTTTTGATCTGTAACTGAACCTGGAATGGGAAATGTATTCTGGAAATATTTAATTGTTCCTTGAGTTGCGCAAACATCTGAATGAAGCTTGTGGTGCAGGACTTGAATGAATAATTTAAAGAACATTATAAATAAGAATAATGCTCCCTTGTGCTTTCTACCAAACCTTCCTAAAAGCTTTGTGACAGCCCAGAAGAAATGCTGCAAGTAAGAGAGTAGTTGTTATTAACTGTATTTTGTAGACAAGGAAATCACTTCAGAAAGGTTAAACAAATTGCTGATGCTTGCTGTGTGAATCAGTATCTGCTTTTAAGAATGGAGTGCAGTTTGGTCCCGTACTCCATGTGTAGCTCTTGGCATTTGCCTTTCCTGTGCAGAAGACAAACTGCAGCTTCAAGTTACCAAGGCCATCATGGGAAGTGCAGGTAAAACTGGCAGAGTTGTCACTGAAAGTTTTGTTAAATTCCTGTCTTCTAAGGGGAAAGAGAATCAACTTCCCCACTTTTTCATCTGTCCTTTGTGGCAAATCACTTTGCTCCTTCTCTATAGGAGCATTACAGAATTTGCATTATACAGCAGGCTCTGTGTCCAGTCTGTCCAGAAGACCAGAGGTAGAGGATTCCCTTTATCCAGACAAGGTGCATACACTGGGGACAACATGTAACCCTACTTGTTGCATGTAGTAAGAACAGAAAATGAGGGGAAGGAAGAGAAGAAAGGAAAGGCTTATTTTAATGTAAGGTTACATGTGCTCAGGTGTTTTCTAATGGAAGTTTACGGCAAATGAGAAAACTGGAATGGCACAGCAACTGATGGCCTTATCAGGTTTCAGTTAATGATGGTTGGGGGACAACACTACTAAGTTTGATGACTCTCTGTAGCCTACAGAGCATGGGCCAAAGACTGTCAATACTTCAGGAAGCCCATTAGAAGATAAATAATACTGGCAAATTAAAAGAACACAGGTCCTTGAGCGCAAGAAGCATACCATCTCTTAGGCTGAGATGCATACCCAGGCTGGACTCTGGGGCAGCTGGAGACATCAAACTCTCCAAGGAGGTTACTGCAGGATGACACAGCTTGAAATAAGATGGGTGAATAGAAGGACCCCTTGGTGATTTCAAAGTATTTTGTCTTTGTCTTCTGGTGTTTGATTTGACTTCCAAGTTTTTAAGACTTGGTCCTATGGGTTACATTTATTTCATTAGTCACCTACAAGAAAGTCATGCAGTATAATTTACCTGTCTAGATTAGTTATCTACTCCGTGGAGGGAGACAGACTACTCAGGAGGATCATTTACCACTTTTTATGGAAAACCTGTTTTAGGACAGGAAGGACTCTTGTCAAAAAGAACAGAGTGAGATGGGAGTGAGCAAGAGCCTGAAAATGTAAGACGCATTCAGAGAAACTTGAAAGTAGGTGGAAGAGGAGCTAATCTCAATTCTACAGCTGTGAGTCATAGGCTATGGGTACATAAGCAAGGAATTTGGTGCCAGAGGAGTGGATCAGTATATAGAAACAACTAATGAGGCTCCTGCTTCTACATTATAAGCTGTCTTGGCATTTTACATTGAATAGGTTTAATCTGATCCTCTAGAGCAAAGAACATATAAAATGTATTTCTGAAGCTGTTTGAATAACCAGTCAGTCTTTTGAAGCTTTCTACTCTAGCTGGGGTTGGACAGTATTTGATGTGTATCCAAGAGAGCTTTCAGTTTAGTTTTCTTTGAAAGAACTCTTGTTCATATGAACCAAAACTGCTCTGTAAACTGAGCCAGCTGGACTAAATGGAGATCATGGTAAAATTTGCTCCACAACCATTGCTTTAAACCACAAAGTCTAGGTAAACACTTAAAATGTGGAATGTTCTATTAAGCTATTTATTTATATACCAGAAGTTGTATTTTATTTGGTAATTTCAATTTTCTAATGCCCTGTTAAACTGAGGTGATAATGCTTCTCACTTTTCACCATCCTGCTAACTCCAGTACGGTTTTTTTTATTGTGAAGTTATTGTAGTCATATTTACCTGCAGGAAGCGGCCCTCTGAAGTTCCCAGATTAGCAATGGTAAGGTTCCCTTTGGTGAAGACAGATATCGAAGTCAACAGGACACTGTTGAACTGGCCCATGAACAAGTCAACCCTCTGCAGAGGAGTCGTAACTTCTAAGCGATATTCATCATCTTGTGCTCTGCAGTATGAAGCATTTCTTGAAAAAGCCTGTTTGAAAATGAAGTACAGATGAGTACTGTCTTTACGAGTAGTAATAGATCTTTGTCAGAGTGGAGTCATTTAGCACAAATGCATTTGACCAAAAGGATTTTAAAATGTTTCAAACTTAATTGCTTCAGCAGTTATGATGTTCCATAAGCAAGGCAACAGCTTCTTAATGCTATGGAAATGCTTCTTTTGGCTTTTTTTATCACGTCTGTTGGAATAAGACATAAGGTCGTTATTTAACTAGACGATACGTGTATAAGCACATATATCAAGGTATCCTTTTTCTTAGTGACTTCCTTAATGCTGCTTTTTCAAGAGTCTCAGAATTCTTGTACTGCAGAGCCTGCCCAGTGACACACCTGCTTCTAGAACAGTTTCCTAGAAAAAGATTCTCTAAACTCAATTTTTTTCATTAACGATTTCCAATATTCTTCTCCTTCTATTTTCACCACCATTGTCAGAGATAAGACATTAAAGTGCAGAAAAAGACAGAGAAAGAAAATGGAGATAAGTCAGGAAAAAGATGTTTCTGATTGTATGTTTAAGCAAAAATATGGGAAAGCCAGATTTTTAAAATTACTCAGACTGTTTATTGATGATCATGCGCTATTTCATCTGATCTCTGTGTGTCTTGAGTGTACTATAATAATAGCTACATTTGCAGGATTCTCTCATTTTGGTAATAGAGATTACATGTTTTTAATTTGCATTGGAAAAATTCTTGAACAATACACTTTAAGTTATCTCTTGAGAAGAATCTCTCTTGAGAAGAATTGTCTCCTGACAATTCAATAGTAATCTATTAACTGATAATTTAATTACTATTGATACTACATCATCTGTTTTGGTGAGATCATATGGAAAACAACCAGGAATCCCCCAAAGGATCTCTAACCAGTTTCACTTTGGAAGTCATCTAGCATGTTCCCACTGTGACATACTTTATGAATAAACATGTAGAAAGATTATAAAGGATCTTATGATGGTTCCCTCTGTTGAGATTGTTGAGATCAATAGTGAGCTTCATTTTTCCTATTTTTTTAATTGATTTTTTTTTGGTCACAGATTTGTTTTAAAAAAATCTTTTGAAAAGCTTGAATTAAACCTTTTCAAGATAGTCAAGAGTCTTTCCACTAAATTCAATAGATTTGCATTACTCCCTTAAAGAGATTGTGGAAGTGAATGTTTTTTATCTTATTTTCTAGATTCAGATGTCTTTCCTCAAAGGACTAGAGAAAGCAAGCAATGAACAAAGAATTTCTTGCTGGCTTAACTCTGGTGAAGTCTGGAATAAAACAGAAGGCATTGAAAGTACTACTAACAAAATGTTCAACGCAATAGCTCAGTCCTTTGCGGTTGAATTGTGGTGTTTCTGAACTGAGCACAGCAAGAGCACTGGTGGGTGAAGTTTTCTATGATCCTTGGGAGTTGCAGTCAGCACTAGTGCCAGCTGTTCTGAAGGTGCACTGTCAATTTACTGTATCGTTTAGGTGAAAACCTGAGTAAGACCTAATGAGCAATTGAAATCTCTGTGCAGTATCTTAAAGATACAGAAAGAGGGCTTCTAAATTATGTCTGGGACAGCAGTGACTTAATAGTTGGGCTATCCACATACTAAAGGGTTTGCTATATTAGTTTTGTTATTAACTGTTAATATACAGTGTGTTATGTTCAGCAGGAACTGAACTAATACTTTGAACTAGGAGCACTGACCACACTTTTAAGTATTTTTTAACCCAGTATTTGACTGGCTTATATCATCAATAGGCAAATTTAGCTTTTCTTTGTTTTGGCCACCAAACAAGTTGAAAGCTGTATTTTTTTGCACTCATATCCTACCCAGTCTAAAAGTATTTCTGAAACATCTGTGCAAAGATTACTCATACAATGAGTATGAATAGTTCAAGTGCAGAAAGATATAGTTTTCATGCTTTTTGAAATAAGGCCGATTTCTTATTTTACACTCCCCCAGTTTGGGATCTCTGCTCCTTCCTGTAACTCCATTTTTTTTCCATAAGCAAATGACTTTCAGGAGAGATGTTTCGGCGCTAAGCTTAAAGTATTTCCTCCTACACAGTCATTTCAATACAATTCAAACATCCTAACATGCCACCTCATGAAACCCTGTTCAAGGTCTTTGGAAAAAGTGGCTAGATTTTCCTGCTTGCCCTGACACTGTTCCTAGCTTCTTCGAAGTCAGCTCAGCCACAAAGTCAGCTCAGCCTTCCTCAAAAATGCCATAATTTTGGGTATCTGCTCAAGAACCTGCAGATTGTTATACATATGGTTCTTACAAAACTCGGAGCTTCATGGATTAACCATAATGTAAGGTTAGTTGTTCAAGAAACAGGAAGGCTTTGATCTTGGAGTAGAAATGCAGAGATTAAAAGGCTACTTAGAAAGCTAAAGGAAGATTGATAACAGGGTAAACTTCGGCAAAGAAGCTGCTTTAAATTAACACTTTTAAGCCTGACTCTCTCCCTCCCTCCCTCTCAGTGTACACATAACTATCCATTTGGCTGTCAATGTGGAAAAATAACTAATGTCAGATGAGGCATTGTGGATATTATGCCAAGTTTCAGTGAGAAATCACATGGCTTTTGAAATGGATGATTAGAGCATGGGTAAGTACTTGAGTTCACCTATACTGCTTCTCTTGTAGAAAAAGAGGTGAGAATTGTGTGTGTGATTCATAGAGAGGCTTTGTGAAGCTGGCAC
Organism: Campylorhamphus procurvoides; assembly: GCA_013396655.1. Classification (NCBI taxonomy): domain Eukaryota; kingdom Metazoa; phylum Chordata; class Aves; order Passeriformes; family Dendrocolaptidae; genus Campylorhamphus; species Campylorhamphus procurvoides. The sequence goes on from WBMV01000548.1 coordinate 639,204, forward strand.
AGGTGAGACACTGGAATGGAATGATGAGTGAGCAAGTCCTGCCTTACTGTGTCCAGAAGGGTAGGAGATAACTAACACTATCTTATTTGTTCATATGGGAAGTTGAGGTGTTTCAGAATTTACTCTTGATTTGGTCCACGGAAGACAAATGTGCCAAAAAAGTCTCTAAACATTGCTGAGCTGAGCCATTAGGAGCTGTCATGGTTTTGCAGTTAACTGATGGTTTATATCTCATATTCCATGAGCATAAAATAAAATATTTCAGACAGAGTTGCACATTTGAAGCCAAAGGTGCAAAGCAGGGAAGACTTACAGACACTAGTGAAAATTTCAGAGAAATACCTAGTTAGGTCAGTGTCAGAAAAATGATTCTAAAGTCTAGTGTCTAGTCCGAATACTATATTAGGGGGAACAAAAGGTATCAAAATTTTATCCAAAGATGTTTTTGTCAGCTTTTTTGTTATTTGTAGTGACTACAAATTGGAGAAACATTCCTTCAGGCTCATCCTTCTAGAGCTGGCCAAACCCTGCTCTTCTCAGTTAAATGCAGTGCTCAATTAGAAAGTGTTACACTTTGTAATGTCTTGATGCTCTGTTTCATGTCTTGAATAAAATGGAAATCAATGACTTAATCACTGCAGAACATTTCATACTGTCTTGTGAGCCATTTGGAGGACATCATTAAAATTTAAATTTAATTTCACCAGTTGGAGAAATGGAGAAAGTAACTAGGTGATATTTCCTAGTGTCAGTCATAAAATACTACAGTTATAAAAAAGAACTCAAGTGACAGTAGGAATATGCATGAGTCTTATTTCCTGCTAGTTTGCTTACATGACTTTTAACTTGTTGGCTGTCAGGAATCAAAATCCTAAGTACAAACTTTTGTTTTCTGCTAAGAATTTTAAGAGTCTCCCTAAAGAGAAGTGGGTACCTACAAGTGCTAACAGTGGTTCTCCTTTCATAGAATCAATGAATACTTTAGGTTGCAAAAGACCCTTAAGATCATCTCTATGGCATAACATGGATTAGAGGGAAAAGACCTACTGCGAAATGAGCTGGATCCAGATATATCTGCAAATGGCAAAAAACCTTTTTCAAAGAAACTGCTGTGGAGTGAATGAATAGATGATGCTACATAACAAATTGGTTCCCAAGACAATTAAAACCTGAAAGAATGTATAACTTATTTAACTCTTTTGTGGTGGAAGTCAGTGAATTAACATGAATAATAAAACTACAGTTTTTAGGAGTGGGTCTTACTGGAATCAAACACATAATGATGAAGAATTTACATGTACAGCAAACTCTGAGCAGGAAGAGTAACACAGAAGAACCTTATCAGATTTTCCGTTCTAAATATTCTTGTGTATTTTTAGCCAACACAGATTTGCTGTTGTGTAATACACTTGAATTTTCTGGGTAGTTTTCAGTATTTCTCTCCAGGTGAGAAGTACATTTGATCACTGCTTCTCTCCATGAGAAATACAAGAATGGCATTCTGGCCCCAATGATTCGGTTAAGCCAGATTGTTGCCTGAGGATGAGAGTGACTTGATCATTGTCATGGTAATTATCATTCCTGTGATCCTAGAGAAGGAAAAAACGACTAATACTGGCCAGCTCAATTTTGCCAGTGGACACCAATGCACGTGCTAAACAATTCCCACAGAAGCAGATCCACCATGTTTCTGCCTGCTTCTCGACCAGTGAATGACACCTTGAGGGTGTGCAGGTGCTGTGAAAGTCCAGTGTTCATGGAGAACTGAACACGTCTGGGACAAGGGACTGGGTTTTCTGTTTCTAAGAACTTCTGCTGAGGCACTGAAACTTTAATCTAAAAGTTAGAAGAGTTTTTTCCTCTTTTTGTTTTAAATAAAGAATTGTTTCCCTCTTCTTCCTTCCTCCTCTTTACAGTATTTCTCATGTATTTGAAAGCAATTCAAAGATTTTTTTTATAAAATACAGAGAAAGTAAGTGCCATTTTTTAAAGAATTCCATTGATGTAAAATTTTACAAAGTGTAATTCCACTGAATCTTAATATTTGTTACTTTGATCTACTTCACTGCTAAAATAAAATGGGGGGAAGGAAGTTACTGTATTGATGCTCCACTTAAGGTAATAGGTAAAAAAACATCCATGTTAAATGCAATTAGTTAATACAAATTAAGATGATTTCATGTTCTTTTGTCAAGATCATTCAAAGAGTTATTTGCTTTTGTCATTGAACAGCACTGCATTAGTTCTCATAATCTGGTTAGTGCATTAGCACTAAGTAAATCCTATTGATTCAGCAGATAAAATGGACCTCAGCAATCTTTGTATTTTGCTGATTTCCCTTATACTAATTTAGCATTTAACTCAGCATACAGATTATCAAAGGAGAGGTGTTGATTAATTACATATTTTAAAGAAATAAAGTAATACCTTGGAGATGTGCTAATGAAAGCAGTTTTGTTGTACACTTGTAGTGTGTATCAGGTGCATTTTTCATAGACGTCTTTATTTACATGGAAGCTGTGGTGAAATAGAAAAGCGGGGAATTCCATCTAGGCCAGTTATCCAAAGATAACGCTGAGTGTGGAGCCTCTTATTCCAACACAGCATTGCATAATAACTGCATGTCTAGCCAAAACGGTGGTGCAAGAGATGTGTGGGACAGAAAGAAGTCCAGATACTAGGAGAATATCATGCAATTTGCCCTAATTCCACAGGCTGCATATAAAAGCAGGGGAATATCTGCCTTAAGAAAATGAAGCTCTCATTATCACTTCCCACAAGATTACTCCTCTAGCACTTCTTTGTTTTCACACACCCTGTAGACAGTGCAAGTAATATTTTCATATTTAGGCCACGGATCTTCTTCCTCAGCATTTTTTTTTTAATTTACTGTGGGATTTGATTCTGGTTTTACTTGTACATTTGGAAATAAGGAGTAATTCCACTCTGATGCAAAAGCTGTCTGAGTTCAGAAACCCACATGCCACCAAGAAAGTTTAAGTAACACAACTCTCTCCTGGACAATAATTACCTACTGTTGCTTTAGTGAGCAATAATGATGGCTAGATGTGGTCCTGAGTCAGAATAAATAGTAAGTAGAAAAACTGCTGAGGTAAGATGGGTGCTGAATGAGCTGAAAGGCAGATGTCTGCTTTGTCAGGACTTATGTGTCTCTCCACTGTTTGGCAGCAGAACCGAGGGAAATTCATTGCCTACTTTCATGTGTCAACTACCTACCAAAGCCAGGTGGGATGAATCCAGGACTTAGATCTGTATGCAGTGCACTGCAGAATTTGCTTCTCTTTCTTTGGTACATGGAATTGTGCATAAAGCAATCCAAGCAGATCTTTCAGAAGGAGCGGACAAAGTCTCGTTGCAAAATAGCCATCAGCAGACTAGATGGGAACTTAATCTGGGGCAAAGGAGTCTTAGAATTTGGTCTGAACCCAGGAAAAGAGGCTTAGATCTGAATATTATACATCTCTAGGGAGTGTCCTTAACATTACATACCTACTAGTATACATTTTGGACATCTCTTCTTGTGAGACTGTAAAAGTTTTCAAATTTGCAAGATTACATAGGATAAGAAAATTATTCTTTGTCCAGTTCTAATCTTTAGAGTTACTTAAGGGTCTTCAGAGACTGAGATATAAAAAACACATGACCAGACATCCATTTTAACAAAATAAAAATTACTTACTGCCTGAAATGATTTCTCTGTAATTCCACAAAAAAGCAGCAGAGTCACTTTTCCACACTAATAACCAATAGGGAACCTTGCCATCAGTGGAAAAATTTGATTAAAAAGTCTGGAAGTGGAACATTATTAGTAACTCTGGCTGATTAAGCTGTGCCCTTTGCAGAAAATGGTAGTTTAATGGATACCACTTTTTCTCAGAGAAATCCAGCTTTCATCAAGAAGATGATAAAACACCAAGGAGCAGCCCTGGGAGGTAGAGACAGATCCCTAACATAACATCAGGAGAAGGAAAACTGTATTTTTGCAGCACTTGGGGACTAACAGGTTGTCCCCCAAACTTCGTAGCTTCTGGGGCTCGGAAGAGTCTGTAAAAGTATCTACCACTAGAGGTGGTGTGGTACTTTCCAAAAAAACTCCCTGACCTGCCTTTTTTCTTGCCTAGTCTTTTTCTCAAGAACTCTCTTGTTATGGTGTCCATGTGGCCAGTCCCAGGGACAGAACAGACCTTACCTCTGTAGTTAAGTGTTTGCTGGATCTTGTCCAGCCCAAGATAACCTTACCCATACCCATACTCTTACCCCCTATACACTCATACCCCTACCTCTACCCATGCCTCCCTCCCATACAGTTTAACCAGAGTCCAGACTCTTCCTGCAATCCCTTACATGACGCTGCTTGCCCCAGTCAGGTCTTCCCCAGCCAGGTGGGTAGGTGGCCATGTACCCAGTGGTGGAGGGGAGCTGGCTGGTGAGCACACCCTGCCTTGCACTCCGCTGGTACAGGCACAGTGGAGACTCTTGGGGTACTGCCAGGACTTTCGGCAGACAGGCAGTGAGGGCAGAACAGGAATGCAGATGCAGCCTATCACCTTATTACCAGGGTTTAACCAGTGTGTCAGTGCACACTGCCCATTGTTCAGTCCCTCCTCATTTTTTCTTCTGGGACATCAGAACCCCAGAAGAGCTTGCATATGGATGGGAACAGATTTTGTGCCCAGGCAGAGTGCTGTATGCCATCTGATACAGCATTTCCAGAGGAATAAATGACCAAACCCATCTGACGGATTCTGGTGCCTGACTTTTAGGGAAAATATTCACTCACAATATAAAAACATCCCCATGCTGTGAGATTATCAAAATAAGCCACATCAACCTTTTCTAACCAAAGATGTGATGTTACTTTTAAACCTGCCAAAAATTTTAAGCCAAATGGTGTGGGATATTACAGTTACAGGGACTCAAAAGAGTTATTTGTCTCTGTTTATTTTATTAAATATTCCTAGACACAGCCTTAGGATGACAGATCAATAAGTGTCTTTGTGGTTTCCTGATAGAAGGCGGCAATTATTTTCTTCCATTACAATATAAGCATAATCTAATTTTACTCATCTGTCATGTGTGTAATGTTAATAAAGAAGCATCACCATGTGTTTATTTTACTGTCACTTTATCTTTTGTTTTGCTGATCTTCTATTTTCCTTTCACATTCTTCCAGCTGTTTATGCCTTTCATTTAACAGGAGTTGTGACCCATTTGTCTTGCTTTATGACACTTGCTGGGAATGTGGTGGCAAAAGCCTGCCTGTGGTTACTTTTTTCCTGTGTTATTACTTTATGCTTTCAGCTGAACTTATCTGTAGGAGAAACAAAGCCATAGGATCTCTACAGAGCTGATTTTGGATTTCATTTTTAGAGGTGTTTTAGAGATAAGTCAGTAAGTCAATGATTGAAATCAGGTATCAGAGGACAATTTGGCTTACAATTGTTTAGCATTCAGAAAGGCCAAACAAAGCCTGTAAGATCATGATCTAACTAATGACAAGTGAAATGTACAGTTGAGATTGTCAAGGATAAAATCAACCCATCTTCTTCACTTGAAAAATCACATTTAATCCACAATAAAGGTGCACACTAATGAACTGTGCCTGCAAGTGAATGAAGCAGCATTTGCCTCCTCATCTAAACACATCTCTGCTTTGAGGAGTACCACATTGGGGCTGATAGTGACTAACTGTGACGAAAGTAATTCTGCTTAAAAGGCTCCATCCAGCTCTTGCCTTGTTGTGGGTGAGGAGATTCCTGAACAGTGATTCAAAACCCTCCCCAGCAGCTACCTCTCAGATATCTTTGTCCTGACTTGAGCAATAAAATTCCTTTACTGTAACTCTCAATTTTTCTTTTAATTCAAAGCCAGTTCTGTTTCCACCTTGCTGTCATTTAAGTGTCAGCCAGCTCTTCACTGAAGGAAATTATTAGGCAGTACTAACTGGTCACAGCTCTGCTGAAGTACATCTGACATCAATCAGATGCCTCATCAGATTCATTTTTCCTAACCCTAACTTCAGTGAGCCCAGGTTTTGGCTTAATATGTATTACACTTAAACACAACTGGAAATGTTTTATTTTGATTTTATGAAGCTTTCCGTGAGCGCTGGAGTCAGTGAAGCACAGTTATGTCTAGATTTATGTCTTGAAGTTGGCTGACTTTGCTGTCCAAACAAAGTTCTGATGGAGACTTTTCCCATAGGTGAGCAATACCTTGTTCAATCCCTGAGAGCTCTTCTGCTGATTATAAAGGGGCTCCTTAAACTTCATCAGTTTCCATAGCCTGAGCATATATTAGATCTATTTCTGGACTCACATCTGAGTTCACACCTTTAAGACTTCTTATTGCTGAGGTTTTCAGGATAACTAACAGAAAGACAGGCCTACAGTAGAGTGACCACATAAAGTTAATTCCCTAGAAAACAAGGCTAAATGCCATAAAATTTGTCAACCACATCAAGATGAGTTGCAGGTTTTTTTGGCTTTAAATATGAGAAGAACAAGCTGAGGAAGTGTTTTGGATGTGTTATTTGGGTCAATTTTTGTCTAATTCTACCTTTGGAAGGCTCAGATTAAAGAGTCCTGAGGGACAGCCACTTAAAAAGATGGACTACCCGGAGTCCAACAAAATTATGTACAATTGTCTTGTGGGACTTTTTTTGATAACATGAAATGACCTTCATCAATCAGACTGTAACTGTAAATTATCGGAGAGCACCTCCTTACAAATGGTGCTAAAGGCTCATTTTTCTTTTTAATGTTGAAGTTAGTGGTATACCATATTCACTGCTGGACTGTTTTCACTGTCCTATGACTTAATCTCACAGTGGTCAGTGCCTTTCATTTGCATCAGTGGTCTGTGGTTATTCTTTCAACATCACAGACAAAGATCATCTTGGCTACATTACAAAAAGCAAGTGTTGAATTTTGCCAAAATAAACTGTGACAAACTCTCACAGATTATAAAAGCTTTAAGTTGAAGGTGACTTACAAAAAAAAGAAAAATGGTTTATGCCCTTATGTACGTTTCCACAAAGTACAAAGAAGGGCCTAGGAAGAATTGAAGGGTTTGAGACTCCTTTCTTTCATTATTATTATTTAGTCTCAAGCAAAATCAAGGAAGACCAGATTTTACATTCCTGAGATAAGCATAAGAAATAATGTGCTTTCCCTTCTGCCTGTTCCTTCCTTCCCTTCCTTCACAGTCCAACCCTGCAGGTCTCTTTTACACACTAGAGAAAAACAGGTGTATAAAGGATGCTTGACAAATTCTTGCCAATCTTTTCAGTCAGTTGAAACCTGAAAAACCTCACAGGATACTTTTTATTACGTTATCCTTAATGAGCCCTCTGGAATAAAGGAAAGGAAATGGAATGGCAAAGTTTGACAGTCTTGATATTTCAGTGTTACATAAACAATCAGGACAAAAATTTGACTGCCTTTATGCCATTTAAAAGAACCACAAGAAATCACAGAAACATTTTTCCCTTTATCAGTGTAGCAGAAATCAGAGCTCTGATGACATTTCTTGAAAACGGGCAACTATAATAAACATGTCGGCAGTGTAAGACATTGAGTTCTGATATGCAAAACAGCAGCAGACTCTGGAAAAGCTTTTGAAACAGGAAAGTACTTCCCAGCATGTGAAAAGTGGCAAATTATTCTGTCAATATTTTAATGGTATACTTTGCTATGAAAAGATCACCTTATGAAACGGGTGTATAGGCAAGTACAGAATGAGACAAGTTAAAGGCCACGAGCTTTAAAGACAGTCATTCACAAATCATATACCCCATGAAGAGAGAAAAAAGTACTTTCAGAGAAGAACAACGTTCCTTGTTAAAAAACGAACTGAAATATGAAAAAAAAAGGGATATTAATACCTGAAATGAAAAATTAGGACAGCAATAACACAGTGAAGAAAGATAAGAAGTTACTGCACTGAATGCTTTCTAACTTGTTTTTAGTTCCTGAAAATTGCCTGTTCCTCCCCCAAAAAAGGGAATAAAATGCTATGTCTGCTGGAGCTGCTGTACCAGCATCCGCTGGCTGTGCCCACATCTGTGCTGAATGCCTGGAGTCTGCCATATGCAGTTGTCCCCAAAATGCCAAGGCTGTTGTGGTTATGCTGACTGGGTCAGACCTCTCCACTGAGCACATTCCTGCTACTGGTGAGAAGCCACAGCATCTCTGTAATGGGTGCTTCTCCCCAGACTGCGCCATCTCACCCCTGGCAGTGAGGAGCAGCCCTTCTCTTTAATGAGACTCCCACCTCCAACCAGGGCATGGGTCTGCACCCTGACCTGATGGCCTGTCCTGGGCAGCCGTGCTTAGGAGAACTCTGGTGGTATTTGGGGTGAAACACCACCCCAAGCTATCCCAACAATGGGATATAACAGATCCTATCAATCTGTAAATGAAGACAGAGCCTGCTCTGTCCTGACATGGGCTTCATCTTGGCTGAGCCCCACCACAGAGACTCTGGCCTTGCCCTCTGGTAGAGGACAGTGTGCCACCTCTGAGCTCCAAATTTCTTGTATTTGATAAAAGAAAGTTCCACAGAGGATATTTAAGGGCCTGCTCCATAAGCAGGTGATTCAAAGTTCTGATGTTTCATATTCCAAAGTAATTGTTAAAAGTACCTGATTCCCAGATTCTCTATTTCTTTTAAAAGAGTTGAAACCAGCACAGACACTGGCCAGAAGGGAAAGGGGTAATTTCTATGCTTCCTCTGCTCACAGTATTTCAGATGTTTGGAGAGCAGCAACCACCTGAACTCCATGTACAGAAAGGCCACCCTCCCACCCAAGACCACCTGTACCCTTGCTCAGGTACACTTCTCATAGACACCTCTTTCATAAAGAAAACTGATGTCAGTCAGACTGTTTCTGTACCAAGCATGAGTAACCATATTACAATCTGGCTCTTTGTGGCATGAGTTCTTTCTTTTTTTTTTCTGAGGAGGGCAGTGATTCAGCATTAACACAATCTTAAATATGAGTGATGTTTTCAGGGACTTCTCAGGGCACATGGATATGAATGTTTATGAATACTTTTTTGGAATATCAAAAGAAATAAACAGCTAAATGTTCCATTTATTTGCATCACAGTTTCTCAAGAAAAAAACATACAAATTAAAAAAAAAGCAAAATAAGAATTTCCCCCCCCCAGTCCCACTACTACATTTTCAGCACCATAAAGACCTCAGTGATTTTCATCTCAATTTACAGGAACTAATCCTTACAGAGATGAATCATCAGCAATGCTAAGTAACCTGAAATGGTCAAGGACTTACATTGTGTAACTGAAACTGTAAGGATGGATACCTGGCAATGGAGTAGGCAAAGAGAGAACAAAAGTCCCAAAATGTAGCAAATCAATTATCACTTACCCTGTTCAAGCAGTATTTGCTCTCTTTCCCATAAAAGTGCTGGAGACATTTCATGTTCTGCTTGTCAACAATCTTATTGAAGAACTCATTGATGGTTCTCACAGAGACAGCACAGACAGCAGATCTGTTGGTTGGTTCGGAAGAGTCTGGTTTGCTTTGTGCAAAAACACCATAGAGAATATCATCATTCAACCCAAGGCCCATTTCGTGGGCTAGAGCTGCACCGGGCTTGCTTACATAGGCAGCCTGCAAAATGTTGAATACCTCCTTTCGGATGGACCTCTTTCTTCGCTTTTCAGTAAAAATGCACTCAAGAGGCATTTCCATGTAAGAACGCATCTCTGAGTCTAAGGTGCAGAAGCGGATGATTCTAGTGTGAAAAGCTTGCGAGTCAAGAGTTTCTCTCTGTACAGTCAGAAAATAGACAAAGTGATCATTTTCAAAGGCATGGACGTACCTAATGGGATACGAGTCACGGAACTGGGGGAGGATATCTATATAAGACTGATCCGTGAGAAATTCAAAACCATCCTGTGTTTCTTTTAACCTTCTAACTGATATAGAATGCAGCACATAGGGAGGTTGAAACGTAGATGTCACAGTATTTCCAACAAAGAAGTTGACAAACCTGTCCTTTTCAGTCACCAAAACTTTGGTTCCTAAAGTGCTTACAACACAGTCAGGACAATTATCTGCTTCTCCATCCATCTGGGGTGAGTACATGCAGTGCACCTCGCTTTCGATGTCAGCAGGGTTGTCAGGGTGAATGATGTGACGGTGGCAGATGCCTCCGGACACACTACCACAGCTGATGAGCTGATCATCATAATACGTTTCTAAGAGCAGTGCCATGTTGACATTATCCTTCCATACACTGTTAGATAAATTGGCTTTATCTCTGCAGTCTTCACATGGTGCACAGTCAGGATTCTCCAAAACAGGCCCAGTCTTGTACACAGAAATGTTCTGGAGAGTTTCATTTAGTACATAAATCTTGTTGACTGCTCCAATATAAACATGATGCTTGTATAAAACCACATTCTGAATTGGTGTTTCTGCGATGAAGTTAGGAAGATCATATTTCACACCGAAATTCATCTCTGATTTTTTAGCTGCTTCTTTGCATTGTCCATGGCTCCTCTGCAGCAAGGTAAACAGGAATATGATAAACCCAGAAGGATGTGCAGTAAAAGGCTTCATTGTCAGAGATTTAATCTGTTAAAATATATTTAAAGAAAAGCGTTTACATTTCATATACTAAAACATCAGTTTTTGAGTCCACAAAAATCCATTTCTAGGCTTCATGTAGTAGCTGAACTATTTCAGATTAAGAAATGTCATAATCTTGCTTAATGTCATAACAGTTGTGCTAGAAACTGCTCCGATTCCTGTTCTTCATGGGTACCCATTTAACTGCTTTTAGAACAATTCACAGGAAGATTTTCTTATGATGACTATCTCAAGACCCCTCGGCACATTGTAGAGCAGCAAGAGAGGGGACTATTTCCACACTGGCATTAAATCAGCTTACTATACAGTTCAGAACAGGATGGTGTACATATAGCTGAAAGCAAAACTGCCCAGGGCACTCAGGACACAACTGCACACAAAGCAGTTGGAGCACTTCAGTGTGTGGATATAAGGTATTTATCGAGTTCTCAAGAGGCTGAGCTGGTTCCTAGCACAGCTGCTTAAAAAGTAAGAAATAGAAAAGACATGAAATAATGCGAAGATATGAGCTGGAGTGAACTTCTATTCTGTTGACATTTTTGATTAACCAAGGAAGAGGTTTTTCTCCGCCAGACCAAGGCAAGAAACACTTCTCTCTCTCCCTGCAGCTCCCCAAATCAGTGTCTTTCATAAGGGCCCAGTTTGGAAAAAAGAATAGTTTTGTTCAGCCAGCTCTATTTCTTGGAATACTCATTCTCCCTACTGTTGACAAGGCTTTGTAATATATTATTAGAATATTTTATGCATCATGTGGTGCCTGGCATATGCAGGCTTTATTTTAGGCCCTGTACCACAGCAGTAAGTCACTCTGGTGAACCTTTACAAGATACAGGCATATCACTGTATTGTAAACAAAGAGCTATCAAGTGACCTACAGCCATTAACTGATGAAATCAAACAACCTAGCACTTCTCTTTTTTTTTTTTACATCTCCACACAATTGTTTGATGTGGCTTGGAAAACCAAAGGCAGATGACTAGTGTGATATTTCACCCCCTGGAAAGATCAATTAAATGAACTGTGGTTATGAGCATTTCAGTGCAGTATCCACACTATGCCTTGTCACTCCAGACATTTTCTGTTAATGTCATGACACAGTTGTTAAGCCAAATTTAGCTTCTTCAAGGAGAAAACAATTACGCATTCTAACAGCGATAGGATCACATACTTTGAGAAAATCCTTCTAGTTTGACTATAGTTAGGCAATTGTTGCTAATCAAGAAATGCTTGTGACCACTGAAAGAATTTAAAATAGATGACCTTGAAAACTACAAACTAATACTAGGAATCTGTACCAACTTTTTATTTCATTAGGACTTCAAGCAAAATGGAAAAATGAATATAGAGCAGAGCTGTTTCAGCTGTTTACAAATCCCGTGTTTTCACAAGATTGGGTAAACAATCTATCAGTAATTCTCCTGCATTTCTTGTGACATTTTATTTCAGCACTGAACTCTTTCTGTGGTTTACCTCCCTAATTACACAAAATAATATGGTTTGCAAAAAAAATAATTGGTCTTCCTCACTGTTATCTGATAAGAATCATGACTGAGAGTTGGGGATAAAAATCAGAAACATAGGCTATTTGCAAGTGTTAGCTGGTAAGAACAAGTCAAACTTTTAGTATTGAGACATAAAAGATCTTCCCTCAAATCAGTAACATTTTTCTGATATTAATTAGTGATAACAGAATCCTGGAAACAAATCTAGCACAGATTTATGTTTGAAAGAAAAGAAAAAATAGCAGGATATTGCTATAATTATAAAATAGTCCCAGTACACAAAGTATTGACTTGTATATTGCATAAGGCAGGAAACAGTTCTCTCTCTGTAACACCTTGCTATTATAGAATTTTTCCTGCTCTGTGCTGGGATGAAACCCAGAGCTTTCAAAGTTTGCATGAAACATCCAGAAGTCACACCTAACCCAAGAACAACCGTGTTCCTGTCCTGCCTGGCCAGTGCTAAGTGAAGGTCCCAGCACTGGAAGAAGTGGGAGCCCAATCTGACTGTCTGCCTCTTTTCAACCAGCACTTCCACAAAGAAAATGCTAAAACGGATACATTCCTGTAGATTCACTTCTGACAAGTCAACATGTTCTGACAAATACTAGATTAAGCAGACAATTCCAGAAGCGCTCTATCTCTGACACAATGCAGAGGCAGGTATGTTGTTTACTGCAACAGGTTAACCCAACATAACAGAAGTGGCTCTGCAGTGGGGAGAGAAAGCAATGGGTGGGACAAGAGTTAGATGAGGCTGACTGACCACCAATACAAGAAAAAATTGCAAGCTTACTCAACAGGCACTAATTTGCTGCAGTATATTTTGTTCTGTGTTCTTGTTTTAATGTTCGAAAATAGGTTTCCCACCAAGCCCCTCAGTCTTCAGTTTACAATCCTCCCCATTCTTCCCATATCTGAAAAAGAGGATCCCTAGTTGTCCCACAGTAAGTACCAGTGTGCACTGAGGACGTATTTAGAGCCATAAATACTGCCTGACTTTTCTTTTCCTCAGACAAGGTCTTGGGTGGTAGATAGGCTACTCTGCCTAGACTCGGTGAAACAGCACAGGTTTCAGTCTGTGCTCTGGAGACTGAAAATTTCTCCTTGGAGTTGACTCCTTTAGCAAGTAAGATCGGAACTGAATGCTTAACAATAGCAGCAAGGGAGGGATTCATTGTAATATAAAGGATGTCAGAAATAACAGGTACTGTATTTCACCACTACAGTAAGGAAAATATGACCAATAAATGAAAGTCAAGTCATCTTTGCTCTCATATTTGAGCCTCATCATGATGCTTTCCTTTATATGCTTTTGAAGTGTATCAAGCATCCTCTCAGGCAGAAAGCTGCTGATTCCCACGTATGGGAAGTTCAGGCTCAGAATTGTGGGCAGCTCTTAGGAAGATGATTCCCCACAGTGCATGTCTCCAGCACACTGTGAATCTTTCCTCAAGGTGCCTCAAATCAGAAGGAATGTGCTTCAAAGGTCCAACAATCCCACTTCTTCTTAGCACACACTCAAATGTAATTTCAGTTGAACTTAAACACTAAAAGTTTTTTGCTGAATTAGAACCAAAATACTTAGGCTATAGATATACTTTTTGGTACAGATCAAAGAACTAGCTGCTGTCTATCACTTGCAAAAGGAAAACAAGTAATCCCTTTGTTTCTCTACTTGGTTTGAATGATGGATGCTGTTCAATCTTTTGTGACCTTCCCATGACTTGTGTGTCAGCGTGTCTTTCATATGTCTACGGAAAACTTGTAAGCTTTGGCCTGTGATAACTATCAGCGAGCAATAGCTGTGGATGGATTATTCCTTTTGTAAGAGATATTTTCAAAGCCAGTGTCATGATGTGCTCATTTTTCCATCCCTCAGCAGACAGTAGCCAGTAAAACTGATGAGCAAATGGATTTTGGGCTGAGAAAATGGATTTTGGTTAACCATTGCAAGTGGCTGGTAATGATGTGTCATATTAGTGTGATTGGCAACCTCAAGTGCTATGGCTGGTGCTTCGCATCAGGCTTGGTCTTGAGTGTTTGTGTCCCATTAACAGTTTCTCAGTGGCAATTTTCTTCTACAAGTTTCATTCCCTCTAATCTGTAAATATTGAGCATCATGTCTCCTGCACAGTTTGCCACTGTACTGACAAGTCAGGCCTGGCCTTACTGTGGAATAATGTTCAGGCTGTCACATGCAAGCAAGCCCGAAAACACAGCCATGCTTGTTTTCTTTGCCCTCATTTCAGAAACTTGGGTCCCATTTAGCTCTGATCACAAGCACTCCACAGACCTGCACAAGCTCAGACAACACACTGACATGAAAGTATTTTGTAGGTTGTTTGGTGCATCTCATTTTTCCTTGCTTTATTACAGAAAAGGAAATTACAGGGTCCTTCATATCACACAGAGAGCATGTTTGTACAAGAACATTTAGTCCTCAGATAGGTCATTTCAGGTTAGGTAACAGCAGAGCCATGTTAATTCATGTTTCAAAAACTCTATTGTCAGCAAATGGTAGCCTTTTCCCCTCTTTAAGGAAATATCTGGTAGTATGGTTTTATACTTTTTTCAGTGGGATAGTACACATTGTTACTTTGGTCTCTGACAGAGTTGTGGTGGTAAATTTATACAGGGTAACCCTAGTGACTACTGCTCACGAGAGTACAGTTTGCTTTCCTATTCTGGACCAAAATCTGTGCCAGTCTAGGACTTGGGTCCCTGTGGACCAGAGGCCCCGCTATGGAGACAGCATCATTAAGAGGACAGGGCAAATGAGAGGGGGTGATGATAACAACTCCATCCATCCAACTTTAATCTGTTGTTGCAAATCTGTCACAGCACTGGTATCACCTTCAACAAACCAAGCCCGCAGTGGACGTGCCTTCATCAGACTTTTCAATTAACCAATCGCATCTTAGTGAGTTTAACCTATTTCTATATTCATAGGTAAAAAAGGGTCCTAAGTCTGAACTGAATTAGTTACCTTAACATAACGGAGAGAGCAAGAAAATTAGTAAATCAGGAGCAAACATACAAATGATCCCAAAGTTCAATTCAAATGGTTAATCTGAGTTAAAATCCATGTTCCTTTGTCTTCAGCATTATTTCAACTCTAGTTTAGGTTACTTATCCTGACTTGGGTGGCAACATAATTTTCCAGCAGCATGGTATGCACGCTAACACAATGCAATTGTCCAGTGCATAGAGTCACAGGACTGCAGCAGTTTACGTCATAAATTCACTGATAGCAGAGCTGGGAGGTTTCTATGGTATTCCAAGATGTGGGTGTGCATGCAGGTAGCTGATGGGGAAGAACTGGTGGGCAGGGCAGACAACTGCTGAAGGATATACCATTAACTAAATCCTCTACATATCCAACACAGTCATGTGTGTCAGAAGAAATTGCTTTCGTTAGCAAGTTCAACTGATCGGTAAAACTTTTCTTACTGTATTCAAACACAAGAAAAAAGAATCCAGATTATCCCTGAATAAAATACACTCTTTAATATACATGGTTAATTACTGGATCCAATATACCTTTGTAATTCACAGCAGCTATCAATAGAAGCATACTTATTGCCTATCATATTTATTTTTAACAGGCATTAAAACACAAGAACACTAATCTAGCCTTTGGGGTGGAGAAAATGCTATTCTTATACTCATTTGGCACTATTTTTGGAGGTGTCCTGCAGTGCAATAAAGTATAGAGTGTTTTATTTTAAACTTGCTTCAGAACTTATAGCCAACTCATGTCATGGGTCTCTGGAACAAATGAATTTATTTGATAATTTTTTTGTTGTGATGGGCTACAATGGCTCTACTGGTTCTTTCATAATGAACCTCAGCAACACTCTGATATAATACAAATGAGTGGAACAGATCAAGAGCTATATATTGATCAAAAAGATTAATATAAAAATGGTATACAGCATTTCTTACAACTCAGGGAAATTTCTCATGTGAAGAAAGGACTGAGGACTCAATTCCACAAAGAACATGGACTAGAAGTTCTAAATATACAAAAAATAACTGAAAGACTGAGAGGAAATACCCACAGCAAGGTAAGTCTTTAATTGTTTCTTTATACTTATATTCAGATAGATTTGGATCTTTAAATACAAGAGGACAGTTTCCTACATCTGCATGATAAGGATGGAAGGATTTTTTAAAAACTATTATATTGTTTAGTGATTATAGGAAAATTGAAAGCAAACTCTGAACAACACAACACTATTGTTCTCTTCTGTTCGTGTGAAATGCAAGTCAGCAGTTGTGCAGCTTCAGTAAGAAAATACCTATGATGCTATTGCAGCTCTACCACTACACTGGCAGTAAAATAAACCCAGTTCCAGCACAGACTTAAGCTTGGCATCTGCAGCAAATAATTCAGCCTGACAACTGACATATGAACACCTTACCCAGTCCAAGAGTTCAGTACAAATAGAAAAAGATCTGTGTCTGTGTATGCAAAACAACATGTTATGCTTATTACTGTACATGTCATGACTAATAACACAGGACAATGTTGGTCTTCTGTTTCAGATTAGTGAATACGGAGACATTTAGGTTTCACTCCCATTTTTTCACGTTTGAACAGATGAATTTTTCTCTTATGTATTTTCACTGCATACACAAAGCAAAGGCCTTTATCAACCCTAATCAGTTGAGATAAATGCAGACATGTGCCCAGGTGGACCATGGAAGTCACACAAGCTCAGGTAAAGATGCAAGGTTGATTTTTTGTGGTTTTGTTTGTTTGTTTGAGGTTTTTTGTTTGTTTTTTGTGTGATAAAATCTTACAGCAGAAGAAAGCAACTTTCTTGTATTTCTGAGTCGATCCTGTTGATCAACTTTTTGCATGAGTCTGAGCATTTTGTGGTTGTCTGTACAGAACAGGGACAGTGTAATTTCCTTGGAATGTAGTTCCTCCTTTCGTAAAGAGCCAAGTTGGCAAACCTGGCTGCAAGCACAGTTTAGCTTAATTCTCTTAACTATTCTTAGCACTTAGATTTTCTACTTTATGTTTTATGGTTATAATATCTATCTACCTGAATTCTTGTATTGAAATGCAGAGCAGGTTTTGGAAGTCTTTCCTGTCTTGTAAAGCTAACAGTCTTCCATACTGTGATAATGAAAGGAATGGCATGGGTTATAAAATGAAAAAGATTAAAAGGCAGATATTCATGAATAACCAAGACAGCATACAGATTTGATCTAAATGTTCCAACAGCAATTATGAATGATCTTGATGTAGGACATTTTCTGCAGTTTAATTGTCATTTGGTGCTAATGGTTCTTAGGAGTCCCTGAGACAATAACTCTTCACAGCCACACATTAATCTCCTTTTTTAAAAAAAAAATTAAAATTATATGTCAGTAGATACAGATGGTAAAGAATATTATATGACAACTGTACCAAAACAGATAGTCATGATGAGGTATAGTATATTAGAATGGTACCAGTGGATCTACAAGCCTACCAAATTATCAAGTTTCCTTTTAATGTCACAGTAAATGTAGTAAGCATAATATCAGCAACTAAATCCCAACAAGACCCTGAATTCCGCCAAGGTGTGGTACAAATACCTAGGATACCAAGCAAAAGAAATTGTGCTGGCTCTGTTCTTTCCTCTGAAAGAGCTGGCAGGACAGTGTCAGGCAGCAGCTTTCTGCTTGGCGGGTGCCCATAAAGCATGCCACTATGTGCCATGACTTCACCCTTCTGTCAATGTGTCTCCAAGAGCCATAAGGCAAATCAGCGACAAAACCTAGGGTCAAGGACTTCCAGTAGGTTGCTGACACCTTGCTTGATACACAACTCATGAAGCTGAGATGCCACAGTAAAACTGTGCAGAATCCCAGTGAGATCAGCACATCTGTATGAGTAAGCTGGGCCTCTGGATTTGGAGAGCTGGCCCAAGGGCTGGAATGAGACCCTCAGACTCCTGATGGTGGCTTATCCAGAAACAGGAAAATCCAGGACAAAGCTCTGTTTGTGGACCTCTGTCACCAGTGTACAGAGGACTTTAGGTTGGTTCCAAGTCCTCTCACTGTACCTAGGAGCTTCTGTGAGGCTGATGAACTAGTCTGGCCTGGCACAGTCCATTAGGTTGAAACTGATTTGTCCACATGTTTTATTTAGTGCTGGAAAGCAGAGTATACTCCTTCCATGCCCAAGCTGGCTCCACAAGATATAACCACGATTGTGTAATGCTGTGTTTGAGATAACCGACCCTGCCAAACACAAACCACCTCTATGCAAAGCTAACTTGGTGGTCTTTGCCCCAGGTGAAAATGTGGTGCGCTCAGAACAGCTACAAACAAAACTAAAGGGGCTGTGTTTGTAAACGGCTAGTGAAAACATTGAAGTCTGTATTTTTGCCTTAGCTTAACAGAGCACATCCTTTATCTGATACCAAAAGCTAATAACCTGATGGTCTACTTAGCTTCATAGCAGCTTTTTGATAATCAAACAGGAACAATGTCAAGGGTAGCGTTCATTTCCCATCTATGTTTGATTAGGAGGTTACGACCTTTTCTTTTTAATGCTGACCTCACTTTTGTCACTGCAAGTTTATGTTATTGCAATGCACTTTAACTGATGCCCTACTTTCACTCAGTTTAGAAACTGAGTTAATGACAACTCATTGGCATTACTGCTGCCTTGCTGCAAACCTGTGATTCATGATCTCCTTCCAAGGACTTTACGATATTGGTGTTCATAAATCCCAAAATGGCCTGGAACCAGCCTATCTGACATCCTGGCTCTCACCACAGGCAACAGTGCCACAGTTGCAATCAGGAGAGTGGCTGATATGCAGCAGCCTCAGCTCACTTTTTTTTGGCAGATGTCCCTCAGCAAGGGTCCGTCA
The DNA here is from genome assembly GCA_013396655.1 of Campylorhamphus procurvoides. Lineage (NCBI taxonomy): Eukaryota > Metazoa > Chordata > Aves > Passeriformes > Dendrocolaptidae > Campylorhamphus > Campylorhamphus procurvoides. The sequence continues at coordinate 658,231 of WBMV01000548.1, forward strand.
GCCACAGCTTTTATTTTGAAATATTGTGCTGACTTTCAGAAGATGCTGAAAAGTTCAATAGTTTGAAGATGGAGTTCAGGGATGGCTGAGCAGTCTGAGATTTTCATGCTAATGGGATCTTTTTTTCCCCCTTGTTTCTGAAAGGATTTTTCAGCTGCTTCATTACTTTCTTTCAGCCTGTCCTCTCCCCTCATTTTGGGGAGACCCAGGGAGCTTAAATGTGCAACTGTTGCTCTTCAGAGGTTCTCATTTATACTGTGCCCTGAACCAGGTTTTGGACTTGTTCAGACCCTGGAATGCCTCCTTTGGAAATCTGGAGCCAGATTCCAGGAGTCTGTGAGATAAGCAAAAAGGCTCTTTCCAAACTTCAGAGGGTATTTACCTTTCTCATAGGGGTGAAATGAGGATAAATGAATTCATTCTTACAAAACACCTCCAAAACACAAAACGCTTAGTGCTGTTGTTTTACAACAAGCATAACACAGCAAGGCTTAGCTGTAGGACGATGCCTGCCATAAAGGGGCTGATTCAAAACTGTGGTCTTCATCCCTCAATGAACAGGTTGGCCAAACATCTAAATCTGGGACTAGGACTTGGCTCTGTTGCTCTCCGCCCCCTGCTCTCTCCCAGGTACCTGCAGCCCCTGGCTGCACTCTCCTGTCCTTCTGCTATGAGATCCAGCATCCTACCCCATGGCTGTTCCTTGCACTCCTCCTTTTCCTGCCCCTGTGGGAAGACACAGACAGTGGATGTGAGTCCTCCTAGACAAAACTGTCGTGATGCTTTGGAGCCAAGTGATCTGGGAGGAAGAGAGGGCATGAAGCATGGTGCTGGGAGGCTGCCTGTCAGCAGCAGGACCTGTGCCTGGCTCCATCTTGTCTGGGGACTGCAAAGAAGTTTGGCTGGGAGCTGTAATCCAGCTAGGACTGAGAGCCTCTTACTGCTCCACGTGATGTCATCTTCTTTGGAGCTCCAACTCAGGTGAGATCTGGGGAATGTTCAGCACACAGGGCAGACACTGGTTCATTTAAGCACCTGAGAGCTTTGTGACCAGTGAGTGTTAGGTTTCTGGATCCATTTGTTGGACTTGTGCCCTGAATTCACTCTAAACCCCATTTTAGATGTCAAAGGAGTCTATCTGGATCTTACCCATAATTTTAAGCTTGGTGTGTTTATCCAAAAGGAAAATAAAATGGCAGCAGTAAAATTGGAAATGTCAGTTAATGTATGTTTTTAATTCAGGGCTTTATACTACAACTGCTCCTGAGCATGAGGTTTTACTACACAGTTGATATTGAATTCAATACTTTGGGCACTGAACGAAAGATCACTCATTTAGCAAGAACATTGTCTTTTACATCCCTGCTCCTACTAAAATTAGTGAAGTTGTATGACATTGCTTATTAGCACGATGTATGTTGTGTTCAGACAAAAAAATGGGCTACTTGTGACTAATAATTACTCACTTGAGCATTTTGAATTTGAACAAGAAACAAATGTTTGGAGTGATGACGGGACAGATCTGAACTCGTACGTACCTGAGCTTCCACAGGAAAGCCTGGTTTTGGACCTATGCTTTGTCAGGATAAGCTACATTCCTTCACTGTGAAGCCATCACCTTTTCCAAGACTTGACTCCACAATCTTTATGCAAACAATATTCTCATCGACTCCTATGATAGCTGAGCTGACTAAGGACTAGAAAGTGGGGTGCTTAAAACAGCCTGAAAGGCAGATGATCTGTTGCAATGACAGACTCTCAATATTATCTCATTTAAAATGAGCAATAGATGATACAGGGTAAATACTGAAATGTAAAGGACATAACAGGGATGATAGGTGCAGAAGAGTAAATCTTTAAAAATCTTATATATTGTTAATGAAGATAATCATTACTCTTTAAAAGACTAAATTAACCTACGCTGCATTTCCAAGTAACTAGCTAATGGACACAGGCATTACCTTTTCATATGTCTTTGAAATCCCTATAAACCATGCCTAGTCAAATATTTGACTGATGGGCTTTTACCCCTATTAATAGCATGTGATGGAGGTCTCAGTAAATAATCTACCCTCAGATTTCCCTTTTCCAGACAGGAAAGGGGTACTTTCTTAATGTTCAGCCACCTCTTATTGCTCCTTGCTGCTTCCTGAAAGGCTTTTTGTACTGTGAAAACAATTCACTGGTTGTTACCTTATTTTTGTGCCCTGCAGGGATTTTGGGCGCTACTCTCCTCAGATAAGCAGGGAGCCCTCCCACTGCAGTCAGGGGAACTTTGAAAGCCATTCATGCTTATCTGCAGGCAGAGGTTGGCCCAACTTGTGTTTCATTTACAAGAGAAGCATGGTATTAGTTGCATAAAAGGAGATCTTTCAAAGCATATTATATGAAAACTTTTCAATTTGAAAAAAAACAAAAAAACAACACACAGCAATTTTCAGGAAGCAGCAAAGTTGTCTCTGAGCTCTAACCTAGCTGATTTTATCGTGGCAGCTTACATCTGAAGAAGAACAAACACATACTTATTTTTGTAAATGTGTTTTCAGAAGGAAAGAAAACTCCACAGAACTGGCAAAGAGTCCTTCTAACTGATAATGACCACGTAAGGTGTTTTCCCTTTTTAAGCCCTGCAGAAAAAACATAGCATTCAGTTCTAAAATTAGAAGGTCATTAATGATTTTTGTGATTCCATGCACTCTTGTGCTGCCTTTACCTACACCTCCTGTCTGGCTCTCATTTCTCTCAACTTCTACCAGCACATTCTGCATTCAGAGCTTCTCCTCTCACATAGCCTCCCATAGTTATCCAGGGGAAAAAAAAAAAAGATAACTGCTGGGGGTCAGGTCTTTCTGAATATAACCAGGGGAGGAAGAGAATCATCCCTTTCTCACAAATGGACATGTCTTGCAATCCATCTCTTTTGTATAGATAAGGTTGGCATAATAAGGACAAAAACTGAATGGAATCTGATAGAAAGAATAACTGAGTTCTATAGGATTTAATGGAAGTAAAATGTAATGGTATTTTAACATGTTGCAGTTCTGAAGCACAAACAGAATTAATATTAAATTTCATAGGATAATTCAAAAAGTTATAATGAGGTTCCCATGCTGAGTAGATTCAATAGGATTTTCCCATTGTGGAAATTTGACTGGTGAGTCATGGTGGAGACCTGACAAGATCTTGAACACATCATAGGAGAGAACATCCCCAGACAAGGAGCTATTTAATCCCGCTGAGGAGGCAAAAGGACACAGTGAAATGTTGCCACCGTGCCAGGTTTTCTTTAGTGATTTGTTTGTAAAGCCAGTGTTTGCAATACCAGGAAAAACAGGCATTTGCAAATTTCAGATTCTAACTACAACATACTTAATAAACAATAAATACTGGGAAATGAAGAAAGAGCAAATCACAGAAATAAAGACAGTACACATCTGGGTCCTCTACATGTTCTCAATGCTTGCATAGTTTCCACTGAAGGTGAGAGTTTACTTATATCTGGACACCCTGAGTTTAACTAGAGGGACCCACATCCTGGCTGGGGGAACACTCGATTTACTATTTGGAAGTGCTGCAAATACAAAGAAAGATAAAACTCAGTATCATGCAGCACTCTGTCCTTGAACATTTATGGAAAGGCAACAGCAAAGTGGATGCTAAAGTTTTCCTTCATCAGAAGAGTTAAACAACAGTTAAGATAGTTTTCAATCATCTACTGCAAGCCAAATTGCATCTTCAAACATGAACAGCATTTTCCACTCATTTGAATGGACAGTAAATACATTTTTCAGGGTGAAATTTGGATTACTTTCTCTGATGCAGAAGTGCTTTATCACACAGGGAGCTCCATATTGGCTCACTGCTTCACTGGAGCCCAATACTGTCTGCATTCTACCTACTCTTTAAAACACTATTAATATTGCAATTGTATTTTTTTTATTGCGGTTTTGGGTATTTGTAAGAATGATATCAAATACTGAGTATTAACAAGAAACATTTTTCCCCAGGAAAAATATTGGCCTCTAATCCAAAGAGCAAAAGCAATAAACCTAAGGAGTTTAAGCAAAGGTTTTACAGAACAGTAATATATAACATTTAAAATTAGTACCCACTTTCTAGAAGTAGACAGGAAAACTGAATATAACTCCAGTAATTCATTTAACATTTTCAATGACATTAGGAAAGGGCAATTAATCAACTTTTGACATGAATTCAACTACCAACACCTTTCATTGTCTTCAGCAAAGCTGCCTCTCTCTGCTTTATCCTGCTTTCTCGAACCTGACTAACAGAATTTGGTATATTTGGATGAGAAGACACAAGCCATGAAGACACATGAAAATATATAATAATGCCCATAACAGATACAGGGACATATAATAACAACAGATAAAAGGATATGCAATTCCCATAACAGAAGTTCTAATACAATTTTGACTGCGTAACAGTCTCAAAGAGAGAGTAAAATCGAAGCCTGAGTTAGCATATGTCTAAGACAAATGAAGATTGTGAAGTTATTTCAGATTGTTGTTTTCTAGTCATGCTTTGGGACAATTCACAGATTTGGGACTTTTTTCAAATGCTGGGCTTACTCAGAAACTTGCTACTTTTATCCTTACAGGATAATCCATGACGGTGTGTAATGGGGAAGAAACAAACCCTAATATCTTAATAAAAATCTCTCTGATGGTCCTGAGATTTTGCTATTTTCATTTGGGCAAACCAATCCAAAAAAGCCCTCTTAGTCATGATAAAGCTAAAGACAAAACAATAAATTCATGTATGTCTCTAGGCATTCATATGGCACAATAGACCTCTATCAAGCTTGAAACCACACTAGTTGGAACAGTTTCAAAACAAAGTAAAAGAAAGGTGAGGCTCAGAATCCAACTCAAACAAACTAAAAAATAAAGAAACAAAAGAAATATCGCCTAAAATAAGTAAGTTTAGAATTCTGACTGTAGATGGCAATTGTTTTCATCTCCTCATTAAACATGCTCAGAAAGGATTTGTTTCCACAAAATTTAGATAAACATAAATAGTTCCTGCAGGACTTATCAATTTGTACAACTATTAAGAGAAAAAATTTATGTGGAAAAAGACACGTCAACCTTCTATTAAAGTTGAAGAACAGGAAATGCATTTTGCAAATACTCTGCAAACACACACCAGGGCTGAGCTAAACCTGGTGTCCATGAAGAGTCAGTGGCAAATACTCCCACAGATAATCACAAGGCCACAGTCTTGTTTAGGGTTCCTACCAGACAAGCAGCACAACCACAAAAGGTAGAAAAAGCCAGTTGCCCAAGACCTACATGTGTTATAGGTCTGAGTCTTTGTGATGGGTGATAGAGGGACTGGAATTCAGCTGAGGGCATGGTCTGCCAGATGTGGGCAGGGGCAGCAGCCAGCAAAGCTGGGGCTGGGTGTGAAGATCCTGCTCTGCGGCCACGTGGCTCTCAGCCCTAACAAATGCTCAGTGTAATCAGTCCATTAGTCCAGGTTTCTCCCAGTCCCAGCCAGTTGTTTAAAATGAGCATCATTTGAAGCAAGCCAGAAACCTTTACACTGTATTTCATAAATAGCTGTAACTTTACTGCCTAAATTCATGGTGCTCCAGCCTTGTTACTCTTATAGGCAAAATGCTGTTCTGAGTCTCATATCAACTCTCACCTCTGAAGGGAGTTCAGCTATGCCACATAGGATGCAGAGGCACGCTGCAAGGTCACAGATCTAAACACCCCAAATACCAAAAGGAAGGAATATCATATGTGCTTTATTTTGTGGTCATCTGCCCAAATCTACACAGCTTAAAACCCTTCAGGTACTGCACGCCATCCTCCTGCCGTAGGGCTCTTGCCTTGAGGCCACCTGTTGAGATGCTCTTTCCTCTAAGAAAAAAATTTTATGGGACCCTCTTCAGCCACAAACAAAGCTACAGTTCTAGCCATTTTATAAAATAAATTACACATTTGGCAAATTTCATATCCTTATACTGAAAGAAAATCTGCCTGAAGCCAAAAACTTCCTGTGTGGGAAGTGAACAACTTACATTGTATTGCATTGTCAATAAAAATTAATTACTTATTGCCTAAATCTAGCTGTGCTGCCTCAATTAACTGAGTCTGCATGTAGAAGCGTAACTGAGAGGCCTCTGTGCTTCGTCATCAAGTCCTGAGCCATGCTATTTTGAAAATAAAAGTCTTGTATCCTGTCCAAAAAATAAACTCGGGAGGTGACTTGCCACGTTGCCATTTTGGATTATAAAAAAATAGTCAGCCAACACACAGGGGAAGGCTTAATTCCAGCAAACACACACATAAACAGGAAATCTTTCTCCAGTCAGAAGGTATTTTTCCTTCGTACAATGGAGTTCAAAGATGTGTCATCATATAGTTTAAAACAATTGCTAAGGAACCTTACCATTTCCAATAACTTAGGAATAGAGTTGGCTTCCACAGTTGAAAGCCTGTCTGAACTTGCATGGGAAGCACACAAACACTAACAAATATATGCTGGCTTAGGCCAGTGCAGAGTTTTTAATCAATAACCATGTCAAGCTGGGGGACAGGGAAGGGAGAGAATCAATTTTCAGAAGGCAAATGGTAACAACTGTAGATTTAATCAAATTGCAGCTGCAATCCCTTACTATTCTCAATATTTTTGAAAGAAAGTAGCTCCATGGCAAAGAATGAATTTCAATAAATGTCACACACTTAGGTTTATTGCTGAATGTTTAAATTTATCAAGCTAGGTCACTGATCCTTCTCAGGAAATATACCCATATGCATCAAAAAGATTCTGATACTGTTTATTTGGATAAACATCAAAATGAAGGAGCTACAGTAGAGGAAAGCAACTTACATAAAAAAATGTTGTTTCTCTGTGACTACAGGAAAAAAAGATATGCCAGTGCAACCCTTCAAAGAGAGGTTAAAGCTGCAATACACACAACAAAATGGATTGCTATCAAATACCATGGCGATGGCCACAGTGTGAACACTTGAGCAAAATGAAAATCTTCTGAAAGCATTTGGCAATTTTCCTTTCACATGCATTTGCAACCAAATTTATCATGGATTCAAACAAGAACCTTACACTGGCTTCCATACAAAAGGACAATTGCATGTTCGTTTTCTTGGAACAAGCAGAAAAGACTGTCACAGAGCCGTAAGATGTCCAAATAAAAGCATTTTGTTTAAGTATTTACAGCTTATTAAATGCCTAAGCATTACAGAAACTCTTCTGTTATTGACACCTGTTTGAAAAATGAAATGTTCTGTGGCATTTGCTCCCCTGGAGACTGGTGTGCTGGAGGGAGAGGTGGAGGAGAGGTGTTTCAGATAATTCACTGTTTCCCTGTTTGCACTGCATTCACCCTGGGCCTGGCTAATGCACACAGCCTCTCCTCAAAATATGAGCATTATAAAATCCTTAAAATTTGAGGGCTATATACCACTCAAATTCTTTATCTCCACTTCTATTTTCCACTCTCATATTTGGTCTACTCTATTGCAACCAATTCAAGGAAAGTCTTATCTGAGCCAAGGGGATTCGCTCACTATCCAGCCACATCAAGTGACTGAAAAAGATCACAGTGTGACTAAAATGTCTTAGAACAGATCAAAAAACACGGCAATCTACTCACTGTTTCCTTCAAAAGAGTTATATCCTAGACTTATTTGGTCTGATAACTTTACCTCTCCTTTCCTTTTCTAATGTTTAAAATTGGAGGAAAAAATACTTTATCTTCTTGTACAACATCACAGTTTTCCTCAAGGCAAATAGCTCGGCAATTTGCTAGATTTGTTAATGCTAGAGGAAACAAGTTAGCACACATACCATGTGTTTGAATGCCTTTGGAAATTAGATTGAAACACTGATTTGATTTCCTAAAAGGTATCTCAAACAAGGCAAGGTTAGAGATTTGGAGAGTAATGAGAATTTGTGTGACTTCAAACAGCTCTACATAAAACAGACCTGATATTCTGGGGGGAAAAAGGTCACCTAATTATTCGTTTCCTGAAGGCCCTGTCTATACTACATTTCCCCTGGGTAAGAAAACTGATTTAAAAATGGCTTCAGCTAACATGCTTGCATCAGTTGCTATGTATGACATATAGATTTTTAAAACCATTGCTAAAAACCCCACAACATTTTTCAAGAGAACAACAGAAACCTTCCTGACTTGGCTGTAGCAAAGAGGTGCCATCCACAGAGTCCTGCACAGAGCTGTGGCCCTGCCTCCTTGGTGACAGCATGCTGCCCAGGGCCACCTGGCATGACCATGAGTGGAGCGTTCTACAGGCTTAATTTCCACATACAACCTTTGCATAGGAGGCAAAAATCACAGGCTGTGGCCACAGCAGGCAAGACGCACGGGTTGACAGCTCAGCTGAGAGTAAGAGCCTAATGAAACACGAAATTGTGCCACTGACTCAAACACCAGACAGTGAGGTATCAACAGGGAGGTGAAAACACTGGATTTAAGGATTTCACAGGCACCTGCCACAAAGGTGTCATTGCCACCCAAAATCTTAGGAAGGTGTGTTCCTTCTCCTTTGCATCAAACAGATCCTTGTAACTGCCTGTTGGGTTTTGTGTATCTGTAGTTTCAGAGAACACTGTTCAGCTACCCTGTCACTTTCACATTCAAGAAATGATGTGTAGTGCTGAGAGAGTTCAAGCAGGATTTCTCTTACACTAGATATTCCACCAGCACAGCTAGGGATGCAGAGCTCTCCTTGCTTTCTGCCTGAAGCAAAGAAAGTCTAGACATATCCCCACCACTGTTGCATCTCTCGCTCTCTGGCTATCCCAGCACAGCATGCTGCCGGCATCAGGTTCCCTTTGCAGCAGTGAAGGCAAGGCTGCTGCTCTTGCATTGAAGCCAGCTGTGCCAGTTAGTCTTTGGAGTTCTGGAAGCCAGATCTGGGAGGCTGCAGGCTTTGGATTTTTCATCTGAGTTGAAAAATAGAGACCAGGTACTTGCAGATCATATAGAATAAAAGTAGGTGGGCTGGTGCCTTCAATTGCATTGAACCAGCAGGGAGAGGTCACAGATCATCAGCTGACGTACCAGAAAACCATAAATGCAGGCAAATCAGCTTGAAAAAGGCAGTCCTGGGAGGACAACACTTGCCGCTCAGTTTTGCCTTTCATTGAACCTCTACTAAATTTTGTCTTTCTAGCTGCTTTACCCTCACTCAGTGTGCTCCCATCCATCTACGGCTGTACTGCCATCTCTACCTGAGCAAATAACCTCTACAAACCACTCTCCAGCCACAATATATGCAATTTAGTTTATCAATAAATAATCCCTATGCAGTGTTTACCCTTTGAAGACAAAAAGAAAAAACCCAAACCTTACAGGATAATAAAGGAAAACAATCCCCTCTCCACCAAAAAAGCACAGAAGTTGACTCTCTTTTCTGTAACTAAAGAAATGAATGTTTTATAAAATATTCGATTTTGCAAATTACTGTGTTTGTACTAGAAGACAGTCAGAAGAAGAATCATACAGTACTGAAGAAGGATTAGGGCACAAAGAACAGGCAATACAGTCATTCTCTAAGTTACTTTGTTTTCAACATGCAGCTCCTGCCAAAGGCTAGCTTTTTGCTCCCACAGTGTATGATCTGTAAACATTTAACCAGCTCTCTCAGAAAAATGTGAGACACTTTATCTTGCCTGATTATGAATCCAAACCTCTCAGATCTCAGGGGAAAAAAAAGGGAAAAAAAAGAGACAATAAAAAAGAGACACCACTGCCTTTTTGCTGCTGGACAGTGTAAAAAGCCCCGGTAGGATGAAAGCAAATGAACTACCATACAGGGCATAGGTTCTTTGGGAAAAGCATGCACTGCAACTTGAATAACCTCCTACAGGTTACAAATGCACAGTTTGCTAAACAACACTGGGACTTGACTATTAATCCCTATTTTAAGACCTATGTGCAGAACTTCCAATTTCTAAGGAGTGCATTCAGTATTTATAGAGCCAAAGACCACCTAATTTAGTGCTGACATGGAAACAGTGGTGGAATGCCATTATATGGAGTGAATTGTATACCATTTGAAGCAAATTCTGCCTTTAAAAATAAAATAGTAAAAAAAAAAAAAAGCCAAACAAACCGCATGGAGGACTGTGAACGCCGCACAACCCGTAAAGTACACAACCCCAACTTGGGGAATCCTGCAGAGTCACCCCGAGACCTGCGCCTCACGGGAGGCGGCCGGACCAGCCACCACAAATCCGCACCTTGAAGCCACAGTTCCCGAGTCGGAACTTCGAGGCTACGCTGCTGGGCACTGCTTGGCGCTGCTGGGCACTGCTGGGCACTGCTGCGCCGCAAGCCCCGCGGGTCGGGGAGGAGCGGGAGGGGCGGCTGCTCGGCCAAGGGGCCGCTGCAGGCGGCACCCCGAGCAGCATCCCGAGCAGCATCCCGGGCGGCATCTCCGGCAACATCCCG
>WBMV01000548.1:668811-739708 GCA_013396655.1 Campylorhamphus procurvoides
CGTTACCTGGGGCGGCGGGGGCTGCGCGCCCCTGCGGGCAGGGCAGGGCAGGGCCGGGCCGTCCCTCCGTCCCGCACGGCACCTGGGCTGCGGGGCGGCTCCGAGCGCCCTTCCCTCCGGCGCCTCCGCCGCGCTCGTGGCGGCTCCCAGCGGTAAATCAGCCGGTCCCCGCGCTCCCTCCGCCCCTCCGGCGCGGTCCTGACCTGCCTGTGACTCACCACATCGCAGGAGCCCGGGTGCGCGACGGGCAGAAGGAGGGAGGGGGCGCCTCCTTCCCTCGCTCCCTCTCCCCTCCTTCCTTCCCCCCATCCCTCTCGGTCAGGCGCCCCTAGCCCGCGGGCAGGAGGGATGCCTGTCGCTCCCCAGACGGGGAAAGCCACGAGGGGACCCTTGGTGAACCTTATGATGCGCCCGGGCGTGTTCAGGCCAAGTGGGTACCGGCGGTGTGGAGGTACAGCCTCCCTCTCTGCTCCCGGCCGCTGGGCACCCACCGTCAGGTATCAGCGCCTGACTGACGCTAAAGCCTTACCCTGAGAGATCAGGACATGGGCACCTCCAGACTTGTCCCTGGGTCCTCCAGGTTGTGTAGTAGTGAACAAATTTAGCCCATACTGCTCCGCCATGGTGTCAGTGACGACTGTGCTCTTAATGTCTCTCCACAGACATTCAAGTAAACGGCCTCAGTTTACATGGACTGTCAAATAGCTGTCTCCCTCCATATGTGCTTCCTACAGGGCACTACTCTGCACAGTTTAGAGATTCTCCCTCACAAGGTTTGCAAAGCAGATGGTGACTTCATCTTTTTGAGGTGCTGAGAAACTGAGTCACTGAGCAATGCAACCCGTGCAATGTACTCTTGTGGAGCTACTGAGAGACTGCAAGTCTCAACACTAGGTCCTGCACCAAAGGATCCATCCTAATCCATCTTTTTTTTTTCCTCCAAATGAGTTTCAGCAGCTACTGATTTAAACCAGATTTTAAGTGATAGGCTCCATATTCCAATAGAAATTATTGGAGACATTTATTTTCCCTTTGCTTGCTTCCTTTTTTGGCCCCAATTCTGCTCCCCTTAATCATACCATTTAAACTGATGAATGTTTTTCATGAGCAAAGTACAAGGAACAGTAAGAAACACAGTTTCGTGATTAACCATGGGAAAAATGTCAGTCCTAACATCAAAACATTTTGAAAGGAAAATTAAATAGAGTGTTGTATGTATTTGCTTTGGGCCTTGGATGTCACATGATGTGTATACAGAAAAAACTGTACATCAGAAAAAAAATGTTTTTAAAAAGCAGCTAGCCAGCCTTCTGCTAATCTTGAGCAGCATCACTTTCACAGTTCAGCTGTTTCCTCTTTCCTATGGGCTTTTTGGAACTAATGATAAAGACATCTAACCTACCTGTAAGCCGATTCATTGCAAAAACAAATGTGTGCTTCAGGGCAGCCTGCCCCTCTGCTTCTTCTCACGGGGAAGTTGTAGATGGTGATGAGGTCTCCCCTCAGTCTCCTCCAGGCTGAGAAGCCAAGTGACCTCAGATGCTCCTTGTATGGCTTACCCTCTAGGCCTTTCATCACCTTCATACTCTTTTTTGGACACTCTCTAATAGCTTTATATCTTATATTGCGGTACCCAAAACTGCACACAGTACTCAAGGCGAGACTGCATATTCAACTTGCCATTGACCAGGACCCCCAGGTCCTTTTTTCTGTGGTGCTGTTTTTCAACCTGTTTCCCTAGTCTGTACATACATTCAGGGTTGTCCTGTCCCAGGTGCAGAATCCAGTACTTGTCTTTGTTAAACTTCAGATCCGATCTGATCTCATTTCTTTGAAGTCTCTGGAAATCTGTTCATTTACTTCAATGACCTTTACTTCAATTAATACTCAGTGATAGTTAGAAAAAGAAGACTGAGAAGCAGCACACACAGCGCCAGCAAAAAGCATGGTTGCAGTTAGATTGTACTGCTCACTGGGTTTCAATTAGTGATCAGTCAATCAGTGTGCATCAATAGTCACACCAGATTTAGAAGAATCTGCCTTATTAGTTTTGGAAGAAAGTGATAAAGAAATAGATTTCAACCTGGAGTTCATCCTAAGGACAGCCCCCTGTGTTACCTGTTCTCAGTCCGTTCCTGAGTTCTCTGTGCACCTGCCCGGGCCAAACAGCCAGAGCCAAGGCTGTTATCAGTGGGACAGCCTGTGCTATTCTAAAGCTAACAAACGGATTGTCACTAACATAAAAAGGAGAAACAGATGTTTCCTTTCCATTTTGACCATGCCAATGCCCTGTTATTTTAGGTTAGCTGTATGAGACAGCAACACTGCACTAGGGTTTTGATAATTTTCAGATACTCTTTTCACCATGCTTGTGGTGATATGTGTGCACCATGACAGTTTCTTAGAGGTTTGAAGCACCTTTAAGGTGCAGTTATGGGTGAAAAATCATCCTGCCTTTTTTTAAGTTTTCCTCACTTCTCCCTCCTGACAAAAAAGAGGTGTCTCTCTGCACTCTGGCATAAGTATGATGGTGTGGCACATTTTAGAAAGCTGACGGCACTGGAAAAAACAATTCAAAAGTGTGAAGGAGAGTCTGTTGTAGTGATCTCTTCAGCAAGAGAACTGGAACGCACAAGGGAGTGTATTGGCACATGCTTCCCAGCCCTGACGTCTTTTGAGATAGGAAGCTGATGAGCAAACACTATCATATTTCCAAGAATGCAAACATACAGTTAGAGAAATGAATTGCAAGGCTATGTTGAAGTTAAACTTTCAAATGTAAACATGAGGAAGAAAAGCACAGGACAATTCATATTTCTGTGCATTGGCAGTACTGCATCCCCAACACACTCAGGAGCCCATTTCAGTCTTATGGGTTTCATTATGGCTTGTGTTCAGAAACTAGGAAATTATTTACCATAAGTACAGGTAGCAAAATGAAGTCCATAAACCTAGGTACCCAGTTTATACTTAATTTCAGTAGGGGGAATATATTTAAATATCTCTGTAAATCTGGATCTAACCACCTTTTTTAAATATCCAGAATCAAACATGAACCTACTGTGCATTTCTGCATAACCACACTCTACTGCATGGCGTCACAGCTATATGGTACCATCAGGGATTTATGCTTTGTGTTCTGCTGCAGTCATTCACACCTTTGGGAGCAGATATAAAATGCAGATGTTATTGTGAGACTCCAGAGACTTCAGACTTAGCAGGGCTTACTCATGAGTAAATGATTTCTGAAGGAGCAAGACAGCGGAAAGGAATTAATTTAATGCTTAAGAACACACAAGACAAAGATCTCCAGACCTGAGCTTACTAGTGCTGGGTATCAGATACCCTCCTGCCACAGTACCCTGCAATGCAGACTGGTAGTAGCTCAGTCTGAGCCTCCCTGGAGGTTGATAGACAAAAAAAGAGCCTTAGATGACCCCACCCAACCCAACTGCCTCACAGACCAGTGATTCAAAGGGAAAATTACAGTGCAACAGCCTGATGGGGTAATGTGTAGCTGTATTTCCTGTAGATCTTTGATTACTGGAAGGCAGCATGGCTGCAAATGCCAGGGGCAGCTCAGGCAAGGGGATGTGCCTGAGGCACATTTCCCTATGACTACTTTGTCCCTTCAAGTCACTGTGACTGAAGCGATCTGTCTTTCAGTGTCTTTCCTGGGCTCAAAAAATGTGAGGTGGACAGAGAGACTGTGTTGACTGGAGGAATGGGGTTTGGAGAAAGTATGCCCATGGTGGTTGTCTGCCTTTCTGGAAACCAGACTAAATATCCCAATTGCTACTTAAGTCAGGGGATTCCAAAGGTTTGATCATGACCGTGTTTCATGGAATTAATTATCTAGGCATTTATTAACTAAACCCATAGATTCTGCAAACTAAAGAAGCACTTTCTGTTTGTTTGTAAGAAGGCCTACAATATCACCAGAAGAAATTTCAGCCTTTGACTGGAGGTTGCAAAAGTCCCTTGCAAAGCCAGAAATAGAAGTCCATAGTTAGAAGTCCTAATCTAACCACTAAGCTACCCTGGGCAGTTCTCCATTTGTATGGAAATCCAGATTGTAACCAGAGGTGTTTTCTGAGCAAAGGGAAGGCCTTTGCTTAACTTGATGGGGTTTTTATCCTTTTTGTCTTTTTGCTTGCAGAGGTACATGACAACTGAGGGATTCCAAAATCCAAATAGTGCAGGCATCAACTAACTGTAATATGCTTGAAAATGGAGGAAAAATACATATGGGGTTAGTGCATCTGAAGTCTGGATTGTCATGGGTCTGTGTCCCTGTTGTACCAGGCCCAGAACCTTGGTGATCACGTGGGAAGCTGGTACATGAATTTCAGGAATCCAGCAAAAATTAATCACACAAAAGAACAAAGATTAGTTTACAGACAGATTAGTTCTTCAAATCCATCTGCCATGCAGTAACATGAGTGCTCGTGCTGCAAAAGAACGAGTTCAGAAACCAAGAAGGAGGGTGGGCTCACAGCAGCCAAGATTTATGTAAGCTTAAATAGAGGGGACACCTCACTCTCTGGAGTGTGGTGGGGGAACTGGGATGAGATGGTGTGGACTGCAGCACTGCTTTCCATCTTAACCTTGCTTCCTTTCCTAATGATGTTGATATCTCCAAATCCCTCTGAACATACAAAACCCAGAGATCATTTCAGGGATGGAAAGCTGAACAGTCTTTAGGATTTTTATTCATGTCCCATAAACTGATAGAAGTACAGAAGCCTGTGGTGCCTTCCCTGAGCTCACACATCTGCACCAAAGGCTTTCCAGCACACGCTATGGAGAACTTTTCTAGCACAACTAATTGTGAACTGCTTCAGGCAAAGCACAGTGACAAAACCCAAATCCAGTATCATATATGTGCTACTTTTGCATAGTAGGTTTGTTTGTATAACTGAAAATGAACCTGATGATATTCAAAAATCAAATATTTACAAAGTGAGGAAATTGCTCTGTGTTATATTCATATGCTCACTGGTATTGCACTTTTAATTAAAATATGCTAACTGTTTCTTGACATCCTTTTCAGTAAATTTCAAAAGAATTCCACACCCTCCGCCGTACTTACTTTGACTGTAAATGTTGCATTTGTTTAGTACTAAAATCACTCAGATTTTGATATTTCCAGGATCATTTCTGGACCAATTGCTAGCAAGTTTCCAGAAGTCTCTTTTCAGTCCTATTCCTGTGATGCAGGTGCAGCCTTTTTCTTCCCTTCAGTTTGCTGTTTGTATTTACAAAAGGCACAGCATCCAGATCTTTGAAAATAGAAAATCTGACTAAAAGCACAGGGACAAATCCTGCCTCCAGCTATGTGTGCACCCGATGAGCAGGGGAAGGGTGTGACTATGCTAACACATGTGTGAGCATGCGTGAACAAACACAGTTCTGTTTCAGCCTACTTTAGGAGTACGTAAGCTTCACTAGAGGTAATTGGATGCTTAAATTTAAGCACATACCTAAGTTAGGTGATGCTTCATGCTAGAGGCACTTGCAGCCTGGTTTCTGCAGTTGTGCCCATCATTGCGGGTCATGAAACAGCTCCACAGTCGCCATTTGCACAATTATTATTGTTTGTGAGCTCTTATGCGTTGAAAGGGAACCATCACTTTCAGATTTCTCCTTTGTCTGAAAGCATCTCAGAATGCTACTGCTTAAGGTAAAGCTTCTGTAAGGACCATCTCCAAGCAGTGAAACAGATTTGAGATAAAAATTCCCCTTTATTTTCTGCTTACTTACTACTTGCATTTAGAGCACTTTGCCTGTTTTCAGGTTAACTCAAAGATTTTTCCTTCAATAGTTTTTCAACATGTGTGTGAGAGGAAAGCAATCTCAAGACAAAAATTGTCTGTGTAAAACTTCCATAAAATGGTGGAGAACACAGAAAAAATTATATCCTGTATCAACCTATATTTTTTTGGCACAATGTTGACCAGGCATCAAGTGGAGAAAAGGGAGAGGCATTGCAGAGTGTGTTTGGTAATGAAATCAATTGCATACACAAGTGTTTGCAAACTTGGGAGCTTGCGTCTTAGCTCTCTGTAACTACCAAAGTGGAGGTCTTTGGCAAAACATCAGGTCTTTCTGATGTAGTTTATAGTGGGAATTTGCCTGACATGCTTAGTTTTGGAGAACTGTGTCTAGGTTTCATCTTTGTCTTTTCACCACCTCTAGGGACTTATACACAAAATTATTTGTTGATTTGGAAAACCTGATCCTTTATGGACATATGAGTGTGTAAAATTTGTCTTGTACATGTCCTTGAAGAAGACTACAGTTCTAAAAACTCATGCTGGATTTTTACTCGATGTCGTTAAATATTTCATGTACAATAATTATTCTGATACATTTTTAAATATAAAGATATGTATTCTGTGACCAAGCCAACTTATCTTAAGTCAGGCTTGGATTTAGTTCATTATCATTAAAGAATCTGCATTTTTAAGTTAACTGCAGAATAATATAGTTGATTCTGTAATGATGTAAGTATATGGTATTTGCCAAAAGCTGTATTTCATAGGGTTGGTTTAGGATACAGCCCAACTCATAAGGATCTTGATAAGAGATTATTCGTTTCAATAACTTTCACTATTTAATTACACACATGTGCTGATTTTGAATCTAATACTGTGGAAAATGAAGTCAACATTAAAATCCCATTATTTTAAATTAGGCAGGAGCACACCCATAGTGTGTAGCCAAGAAATATTGGTGTCCTTAACATCTATACTGATACTAGTATGTTTCTTCATAAATTAGAAAGAAAATTTAAAAAAAAGAAAGGAAAATAAAACTTTACCATTTGTACTCCTTTAGGAGCTAATAACACTGCTGTGTAACTGTGTAACACCCAGGGAGAAGGCACGTTTTAACATACCAGCAAGTACTCAGGTGAGCTTAAAGTTTAACTTGGAGTTTGGGAACATTTTCAAAGCAAATGAAACAAGGAATTTCTAGGAAATACTGACCCAAACCAAAAGGGATTACTTCACCATTGAAATTTTATGTTTCTTTTTCCTCTATCTACTGCAAGATTTTTAACAAAGGCAGAATTCAAAGTTAAAATGTAGTTTTGTAAGAACACCTTCCTGATTTTGGTCACTTTCATAGATTTCATTTTATCTCTAAGAAAGAACAAAAACACCCCACCAAGAACTGGACAGCGGGAAGGAGGGGACCAGTAGGTGAAAACCTATCCAGCTCAGGAGACTTAGCTGTATAATGAACACATCAGAAGCGAGAGACTGGTAGTTAATGCTTTTTTTCAAATTAAATTGTGGAACTCACTCTGCCTATCTGCCCAGCCTGCTGTGGAGGGCTGGGGAAGGCTCAGGCATTGTGCACTGGTGTTCACTAGGCTCAGTGAATCTGTGCCAGTCCCTCATAGATATGGTGACTGTGTCTGCCCTCGGTTTGGCAGGGGTGTTTTTAATAGCATGCTCATTATACAGAAATATTTTCATTTGACAGACAATTTAAATGATCCTATAAAAGCTGCAATTACCATCAGGACAAATCCAGCTCTGATTGACTCCCACGTTTGCTCCCAGAGTTTGACTCCAAACTAGGAGACAAGAAAGATTTTACCCTTTTTTAGTTCTTTTTTCACATATGCTCTTCTCTCTTATCGCTGTCTCACATGTGAACATACTGAAAAACATCTCAAACTTCTCCTGTCTTAATCTTCCCCTAAAATCACTGTTGAGGAGTACTATTAACTTCTTTTTACTGATGGGCAACCTAGGAATATAGAAAAGCACTGTCTTGTCTAAGAAAGAAAATCTCTAGAGAAACTGAAGGAGGAAAGTAGGTCTAATGAGGAATTATCTTTCTGAGTGTCCAAAAATCCTAAAGGAAATGGGTTTTATTTTGTTGCCTATATCAGTTGGGGAGGTTAGCCTGGTGTGAAAATAAAATTAAAATGACAACTTTGAAATTGGGACCCTGAGCTATGATGCTAATTCTGAAAATACTCCTTTTGCCAAGGTTGGGGTATTAATCTAGCAAATTATTTGCTTATCTGGCTGCTCACATAAGTGCTTGTTTGTGAAATCCAGCAATTTTTGTCTGCCACGATTTCTTAAGAAGCAGCAAAGAAATCAGAGTGATTTGGATCATTTACCTTGAGCATCCTGGTCACCAGATGAAGGAGATCACCTTGGTCAGCTTGGTCAAGCCAGCTTCTGAGGTCAGCTGGCCACTTCAAAGCATCCAGGTCACTTCAGCCTGTCCTCTCAGCCCCCTGAGAAATAGAGGAACAGTGCTGCAAAACCCTCCAAAACTACACTGAGGGCAATGAGGGAATGATCATTTGTTGGGGGCTTTCAGTTTCCTCTGAATGTGCAAGCTAGACAGATCTCTTGCGTCTTAAAGTAGCTTTTAATGCTCTTCTGAGAGCTAAAATGTATTGCAAATATTTTGGTGGTATGTGTTAGTGCTCCTTAATGACAATAATGATGTAATAACTGTTAACATTATCTTAGAAAGCTGCAATGTGTCTCATTGCACACATCCTATTGGCATTAATCAGGGGACAAGCCTAATCTCAACCCAAACATGTCAGGGGAGTGACTGGGGTGGAGGTGTGACTGCAGATAAAAAGGAAAGGCTGCTGCTTTCTAGGAAGGAAAGGAAGATCTCCAGCCCCACCACCATACTGTGGGATGGCCTCTGGGTCATAGGTGCGTTTGTCTCTGCTCTCAGACATTTCTCTCACTGATGCAAGACCCAGCTCACTTCATGTGCTTTGTGAGATCCCCAAGGTAGGGATCTTTTCAGTCTGGTCTCTTTTTATAGTAAACAACAGCACAGAGAAAAACCTCTGAGAATTTACATCACTGCATCTGAAATATGAATCACGTTATTTCTCTTCATACACTACATTCAAGATGCAGGACATTTAATGCTTCCTTTCTGGGTCTCAGTTTTAGACAGGTAGTCAGACAAGAAGAGCCCAAGGTTTTTTTGCCTGGGGTGCTAGGAGGGAAGTACCTAGACAAATGCATTTGAATTTTCAAAACCAAGTAATTTAGATCAAGTCTCAATGGAAATATTCATGCGAAGTTATCTCCAGTGTTGTCCAAGAGATTTTGAAGCAGGTAATTTTGATTTTGAGGAGGAAAGCATACACAATCTGCAAAGAGAAAACTAAAAATACAATGCTTACCTAGCTCCTAAATTTCTTGATTCAAGACTTCTGGGTGTTTTTCTCATGATTAAAGGTCTTTTTGTTAAGGTGCAGCAAAATGTACAGGGATGATTTCACTAGTTGTTATAATTAACAGTTTTATGAAAATTTCACTAAATGTATGGCTAATGAGGTACCCTTGGACCCCTGATCTACTTCTGCAACAGTAGTTTTGAAGGTAGTTCTTACTACCAAGAGATTGCAGACATTTAGGCTTCTTGAGCACCTTGTTTCTCTTGTGCTGTTCATATCGTGTCAGTTCCATTAATCTGATCAACTTTTACTTTACATGGAGCAGGTTGCTATTTTTAAATGCAAGTTTTCAGGAAGGGATTTCTTAATCAAACCTTGATGTATTTTTCACCAGCCTGAGTGTAAACCACACATGCCTCTGTCCTGGATGGGAATCCACCTCTGTGTCTTTTGGAGGGAATTGGAACAAGTTTGGCCTGATCCCCTTGCCCAGTCTTAGAGCTGAGTGCCACTCCTCTGAATGGCTGCATGTGGCTTTGAAAGGCTGCAGAGATCTTGCTCAGGCAGAACCTGTGATTTACAGAAAGGCAGGGTGTGAGTGTCTGAGGGGGGTGGCATGCCTCAGACTTGCAAAAGGACAAAGATATCTTAGCCAGGTTTGTCCTGAGCTGCTGGAGATGGGAGACGTTTACAGAGAAGCTGAAATACTGACTGAGACAGAGGGGTAAAGTGTGTCTTGTGTATGCTGAGACTTACTACATGTCTGCCTGTTTCTTGACATCTCCACGCAGTATGGCTTGAGTAACCAGCTCACATTTGGACTTTTGCAAGTAGGCACCTCCAGGTTGTTGCTTTCATCACGCATCTTAGGCTGGAATGGAAAAAGAGCCGGGATGTTATGTGTGGGCAAGATTATCCTGGGGGAAAGACCAGGGAAAGGGATTAAGAGACAAAGCTATGGGGAGAGCTGGAGTAGAAGTGAAGATCATGTTGAGGAGTGGCCAGGAGAGAAGGAAGAGGTGCAGTCACAGATGTGAGTTTTGAAGAAGAGGGTATAACCGCCATGTAGATGGAGCCAACCAGTGGTTTTGGAAGGTGGTGACAGGCTGAGCTAGCCAACTGTGCAGTTCTTTCCTGTATGGCTAGGAAATCCCCGTGCTGGCTCTGCTGATAACAGCTCCACTTGCGTCTTCATGGCCCCACACCCCTGGTGTTTATTGAAGGGCTTGCTAGAATAGGGAGGAAAGCTCATGTTGGATGCAGAAAAGATTGAAATTGACATACTGAGTTTAAATAAGATTATACTAATTAATCATCCTCCTGGGAATCCGACGGATCCTGATGGATGCGATCTATCCAATCACATTAATCTTCTCAATGTGGTAGCAGCTCTGCATGGGCCACCCGTCTGCTCGGCACAGAGCCAGCAGCCGGGGCAATGGCCACAACCCCAGCCCTCGGGACAGAGCACACCAGCCTGCAAGCGGCCTCACAGCAGGTGCAAAGGCAGCGGCAGCCAGGGAATTCAAAGGAAACCACTTGCTAAATTCTGCGTGACCTTTTCCTCATTTTACAATAGGGATGTGGTGTTTCCTGGGGAAGACTAGAATAGGACAAGGATATTTCTGCCTTTAGATATTCTTAGTAGTTCTGAATTCTCAATAGTTTTAAAAACGTAACGCAGATATATTTCCATGAACATAGGGACATATTTTATGTTTTACTTTCTAGATCAGGAGCTTTTTATTAAAGATATCTGATATAAGCAAAAATAGGCCTAACATTTATTATTTTGGCTAAAAAACAAAGTCAGTGTTTTCTAAACAAAAACGAAATAGGGATGAATTGCCATTTGTGTTTTGTATTTTACTTTTGCCACTGTAAATGAAAGTAGGTTTGGAAGACTGAATGATTTTGGGGTGGGATGTTCTGATTTCTGTGCAGTATACGATTACACCTGAATTCAGCATCACTCACAAGCCTCTGTAAACATCACAGCCCTGAACACCCAAGACCATGACAGATGCTTCACAGGAAGCCAGCTCCATATCTTTGCCCAACAGTATTCTATCTTTTCTTAGGCAAATAATTTTTCATTGACAGGTTTTGGAAATAAAGGAGGTGCCTCAAATAATTCTCCAAATTTTTCATCCAGGGGTAATAAATATCACAATAATAATTAAATCTTTCAAAAGAATAGTAATGTTTTAGGGTGTGATACTAAGAAAACTATGACACTGCCACCTCGTGGATTGTGAGATAATATCTAGACCATATTTTATCATCATTATTTGCATAGTGGCATAAATGTGTTTTGCACTTCATGGCCAAATAATAGCTCATTTCTTACCACAGAATTTTGAAATATAGCATCCATATTTTTGTGAACATTTAAACGTCTACTGATATAGATGGGCATCTTACTAAGATTTATGTAAGCAACTCCATAAGTTAAGTTCCTAATATGTCCTTTCTGTTTGAAAGTTATGAGGCATTCTCATATAAATGGTGCAGTAGGCTAAACTTGACAATTCTTTCCTCTATCGCATCCACAAAAGTTAATGCTGAATTGAGATGTAGTAATACTTGCAAATGGTGCCTGGAATTTAATTCTTCTTAAATTGTTGAAGGCCACTGTTATAAAGAAGGAAAGACTCCTCCATATGTAATTGTTCATTGTAATATAAACTGAATTTCATAATTCACCTCTGAGAAAGTCTGCATTATGTGCATCTGAGGAATCCTTTCACTTGTGGTTCCCTGGTATATAAATAATGTGGGCTCTGAAGTGCTCTATTGTGTTGGACCCAATGAATCAAGAAAAAGTGGAAAAAAGCAAAAGAATCTTTTCTTTACCTGAAGGATTTGAACCATTCCTTCAGCACATCATCAGTGACTGCCTCATGAGTCAAGGCACGAGATAAAAAACAAACCTAACAGAATATGGCAACTTCAGTGGTGTCCTTGCTTTTTGATTTTACCATGAACAGCACCAGGATCCCCAACCCCATAATGTGGAAGCCAATATTTGAAGCAGAGCTTTTGTAAAACCTTGCTGCAGTTTGACGTGTAGCATGAATCTGTTCTGAGACTAAAGTATTGGCAGCTGTAATAACCAGTGATATCAATATTTGTATCAAGGCAGCTCTTCCCTTTAGAGGAATGAAAAATAGCACTTCTGCATACTTAAAAGCAGCTATGAATACATTCGTGAAAGAAGAGCAGTTGTGCTGTACAAAGAGGAAGCTAGGGGAAGGACCTCAAACCCCTAAAATAAACAATGCCTGTAGAAGGCTGTTGTAGTAGAACAACTGGAAAACAGACACCATCTCTCAAATAAACTCCATTATGGTTAATATTTAAGGCTAGACAGTGATTCATACTGTTTCACTAAACTCAGCATACTGCAAAAGGCACTTGAAATAATTAACACTTAGAATTAAACTACTTAGATTTCACATCATCAAACATTTAACTTTCTGTAATTCCCTCTGCAGCTGTGGTTTATTTGCATTTATTATTTTCTCTGTTTACCAGTTTCCAGTTGCTTTTCAAGTTGCTCATATTTCCTTCTTCTGTAAGTCTGAACACTGGCTTATTGTTTTGGTTTTAGGTCCTGCATCTTATTCATACTCACACTTCTGCTGGCTAATTAAAAAAATGCGTTGCATCAAATATGGTCTTCAAATTGCTGAAGGGCGTTTTCTGTTTATTTATTTTAGTCAATGCCTTCACCTTACTTGCTATTCATTATATGTTTACTCATTACTGCAGTTTGATGGTTTAATATTGGCAAGAATATCACTAAATATATTTTTCCTGTTTGTCTTACAAAAAAAATAACCATTTTTTTTGTAAGGTGTAAGAAAAAACATACGTGAAGAGGGAATCTGATTATATCCAAAGCTTGTACCGAGAAATATAGATCAGAGTCCTCAATACATCAAAGTTACTGAATTTGTGGAGACAAAGGCTTGATAGATAACTTGAGAAGAATGGTCCTGAAAAATATTAGAAAATTTACCAGCTTCGGCAAAATAACTCTTGGAAGTTATGGTTACACTGGGAAACTTTAAAAGGTATTTGTAGCCATAGGAATGAAGAAGAGATTCAAGGAGAGACACTGACTACATCAAGTGTATAAAAATTGCTACATTGGACCGGGGCAAAAGTCCAAGAAAACCATCAAACTTATGAAAGTCACCCACAACATATATTTGAGGAAGAAGCACAAGAACAAGGCAAACACGCAAGGATCGTTTTCCCTGTTTTCCTGCTCAGTTTCCAATAGGCTGCATCTGGAAGTTTTCCCGAGTCAGTTGCTGGTTCCTCAGTCCTTTGTTTAATTTATCTTGATTGACATTTCTTTCATCCATTTTTCCTGTCATATTTTGTACTTACATATACGTCTGGCTTTCAGTGTCCTCTGCCAATGAATTCCAGCATTTAACCAGAATTTGTGTGGGAAAAAAAGTCCAACACTTGCTCTTGTATATTTTAACCTCACTGCCTTGCCATTTTGTTTGTTTTCTTCTCCTGTATTTTTAGAAATACTGAATATTTTTCTCTTACACTTTTTTCTCTGTGATACTTTAATTTCTTTGTATGTCTTTTTATCACTTTTCCAAGTTGGCAAATCCTAATCAGTTTAACATCTTTTTTGAACATCACCCCTATCAGTGTATTCAAAATCCTTTTCTAGTTCCACCATGTTTTAATGTCTGTCCCAAAAGCCCCTGAAAACAAATCCTTTCCAAACCAATAAACTTTTCTTAATACTAACAAATGTTTCAGATTTTGAGGATGTACAAATTTCTTTTGGAGTATGTTTCCATGCAAAACTAGCCTGAGAGTTGGTCACTCAGGTCTCAGAAGCCAAATTAATGCAAGGTGGGTGTGAACTGCTCACTCATATATGCACAATTGTTTCTTCATTGTTTTTAAAATTTATTGAATGCATTTGGCTGGCCAATTACTAGCCCTTGTGTTTTCCCAGTCAGTTTGGGAAAAATCTGTTTATCCCTCAAGGGAAATTATGGGGAAATACTAGCAGACTATCAGATTTTGACTGAGTTAGTCAGCATCCATGGTGCTTAAAAAAAAAAAAAGCTAAAACAGGTCTAACTGCAGTCTTTAGCTGGATAATTTACTTGCTCTCAAGGTACTTCCAAAAGAAGGTAATTTTTTTTTGTTTGTGTGTAGGTGGACTTGAGGGTTAAAATTTGAATAAGAGCTTTGGTTTATACTGCTGTGGCTTCACAGGATATTCTAGGGAACATTTTTGCTAACCTTCTGAAAATGCTGCTGTTATTAATCACCCTTTGTGTGATTGGTATTTGTTGAAATAATTAATAATGAGAAGATTTCCCAGAGCATGCTTGGATTAAAACCTGAAATAATGACAGAAGGCTCTGGTCAACACCTCTGAACAGAGCAAGAGGCTCAGAAGGAACTAAGGAGTAGGATCTTTCTCCTATTGATACCCACTAGGGTTGTTAAGATAACATAAGCCCCCAAATTTCATTGATGGGTTGCTTTTCACAGAGCTCATCACTTCAGAATTCAAAACACAAAGCTCAAGCTCCTGTAACTGCTGAAAATTAATTTCACCTCACCTAATTCTGAGAGCGGGAAGCCTGGTATGTAATATAAACTAGTAAAATCCTCTCTGTAGTCAATGAGGAGAGATGGATCCATCTGGAGACTGATGATTCTACTTTCTTCAGACTCCACTTCAAGCATGTCCTCAGCAGAAAGTTAGCATCATTGCTAGGTGAATCCCATCCTGAGTGCCACTGTGGAGTGGTACTCATATGGAAAACAAACTTACTTGTAAAGGGAACAGCAAATGAGGAACCTAAGGGGAAATCTGAGAGATAACCTAGCCCATCCCATTAGTCTACTCCAGACAGCTGCACTCAGCTTGTAACTGCACTCCTCAATCTATGTGCAAAGTCTAGGAGTGGAATGATGGTCATTATGCAGTCTTAAAAAAGGTACATCTCAGTAAGGTGTTAATTTTAAAGGTAAGTCAGCAAAGATCCTCAGAGAGCAGATATCAAACATCATTTATGGCTCTGCTGTCTTACAGCTTCAGCTTTCCCTTAGCATTTTTCAGAACCAGCATTTATTTACTTCCCAGCAGCATTGTGGGTGGATGTGTGGACCTGTGCTCTGGCGTGGCTGAGCTCAGAAGCAGGATGAAGTGAGGTGCCAAAAACAGCCCTCAGAAGGCTCCATGTTTTTGCCTTCATTGCCTTCCCCCAGGGACACACCTTACCTGTGTGGTGCAGGGTTTGTCCAGGGGGAGAAGGCAGCATAGCTGTGCTGCAACATGAGGTGTGATGGTGCATGAAATAGTCTGTGTGGGGCTGACTTCTCTTTCGGACAGTGGTTCTGTGTCTCAAGGCTGACTCCCAGAACTGCAAAATAGAAATATACAGGTTAATACAACTTTTCGCATAAACTGGAGAAACTACCACAATACTTCAGATGGTGGAAAGGTACTATAAAAGTCTGTTTGGAGGCAAGATGGTAACGGAACTCCAGAAAGGATGTTAAGGGGCAAAAATACAGAAAGAAACTAAGAAAAGGAATAAAACACTGCAGGCAAAAGTGAAAGTCAAACCTAAGTGTAGTAACTGTGTGAATACTTTGAATCTTACAACCATAATTAGCTATTTGAAGAGGTAATTTGAAGTCTTTGTTGCAGACTTTAATAACAAATAAAATTATTTGTGATCAATAACTGGGTTTTAATCATAATTTTTGAGAAATCTGAAGGGTTGGAAATCTTTTTGGCAGTGCATTAGAAAAAGATTTCATCAGTTTGCGTCACAAAGTCAGATACATGGTTTTTGTTATACATTGCAATACTTACTTCTAGAAAGGAGTGTTTGTTAATTAGAATAAATAGAATCCTTAAGAAGTAAGTTGTGAGGAATGAATTGGCAATTTTTGTAACTTTCCTTTTCATATAGAAATAACTATTTTCTGGAGGAAAATATACTTCTCCCAAGTCAACTTTTCTGATTTTCCAAAAAGAGTATTTCTTTCTACAAGGATGACCCAAATACTATTAAGATTAATACCTTGAACTTATTGTTGCTTCTTTTCTTAATATTATTTAGACTAAGTATTAGTTGATTTTAATTGCTTGAAAGAAACTAAATTAGAGTATAAGAATAGAAGTGATTTCATTAGATGGCTGCTTAAGTAATCTGGCTTTGCATGTGAAGACTAGAGAACCTCTTATGTTATACAGGCACATAACCTAACCCTGGCATTATTATTTGTTGACTTTTTGTACAGCTAAAATTCTGATTAAGTTTCAGCTGTAGCAATGCAGTCAAGTTCATGGATAGAGATTTTTTCTACTTCACTATTCTGTCTTGCTTTTTATGGAAGCATTTTTCTTTTTACTTCAAGAAAGATGAGAGGGAAACATGGATTATTTCAGGCAGTCATAGCATAAGAAGTTTAGAAATTTGAGTTATTTATAATCTTGATTCAGGGAGGAGTTGTTTAAAATTTCACTCCCTGAAACAATGTCACTGTAAGCATGAAATTATCTTTCTTTATGAAGAAGATAATTACATTCTCCCTAACACCAATAAACTGGAGTACTCTGACAGAGGAATTTCTCAGAGCAAAAGGATGGCCCTTCTGGAACTGCTCAAGGTAGTTGTGAGAGTGTACAAGGTGGACAGTGTTTCTGTCATCCGAACATATTTGCTGGAAACTGGCTAAGACTTTTGAAATGGTTTCAGAAGACAGCAGTTGATGAATGGTCATACCCAGGACTGAACCTTTTCTTCATATTTTCCACCACACAAGTTAATTATCAATGGTCTTGGCAATAAGGAACTGCCTTTCTTGTAATGAGCTTCATTACGAATTGTAAAATTGTCAGGAACATTAAGTATTTTGACCTGTTTTAATCCATGCTTCCTTAGCTCTGTTATTGCCAGTACTAAGAATAACTAAACTAAAACTAGCCTGAAAACATTTCTCAGGACTGTGAACACAGCAAGTATAGTGGAGACAAATACTAAGATTATAATATCCCCAAGACATCCTGAATTCAGGTCTTACCCTTTCTCAGGATGGTTATTTTTTTTAGCTTAATCACAAGCATATAAAAGTTTTAGGAGGACAACATAGTTCAGTTTTGTGTTGTGATAGTAAAAACATTTCTGTGCTGTAGAATCACAGAATTATTTATGTTGGAAGAAAGCTTAAAGATCATTGAGTCCAACTATTAACCAGCACTACTAAGTCCACCACTATACCACATGCCTGAGTACCACTACTACTCTTTTAAATATGCCCAGGAATGGTGACTCCACCACTTTCCTGGGATCATACCTATCATAACGTGATCCTCAGTTTTTGCTGATAAAGCTTTGCTTTGAATGATTCTCAAGAGAAAAGGTAAGACAATAATCCATGATATCATCAGAAGGAGACAGATTATAGATAATGCTCCAGAGACTCCTGGCAGAGGATTTGGCAGAGACCTAGCCAGTACTCTGCAGACACTTTGCAGATTGTCCCACTG
Source organism: Campylorhamphus procurvoides (assembly GCA_013396655.1). Classification (NCBI taxonomy): domain Eukaryota; kingdom Metazoa; phylum Chordata; class Aves; order Passeriformes; family Dendrocolaptidae; genus Campylorhamphus; species Campylorhamphus procurvoides. The sequence goes on from WBMV01000548.1 coordinate 686,556, forward strand.
CTAGCTGTCAGGCTTCTTGCCTTGACTTCTCCTCTGAACTTCTGCAATGCACCCAAGACTGAATGAGAATCCATGCACACTCACTGCTTCCCTACTTTCAGGCAGTAGGGAATGGAGGGTGGACATGGTGGAATCTTCCACCGTCTCCTCAGAAGTAGCCAGCACATCCGGTTAGGGGTGTTACACACTGCTGGTGCATCTCTGTGCATAGGGAAGGCAGAAAGCAGTTGGCCATGTTTGAGATGGCTTGACTTGTTCTACCATAATCTCTGCCTACAATGCACATGATAGCACTATTATTTATTTTTTGTAGGATATGTATCATGTCCAAGAAGTATTACTTTGATTTTAGCAGAAATTAAAATGCAAATTGCACTGCTATAGATCTTACTATTTATGCAATTAAAACTATCCCAAAGTGCTGAAATGAAATCAAATGAAACAGTACAGATGTCAACACTATGAAGGAAAATTATAGAGTAGTTGGATTGTACATTTCAAAGCTAGGAATCAGCTTGAAGATGGATAAAACAATACCATGACATATTCCTGTTGATTCCAGTCAAGATTATTTCCTCTGCCTATCCACAGCCTATTTTAAAACCTATTTTTATTTTTTTCTCTACTACTAGCTTTATTCAAATGTAAATCTATTGAATTTAGCAGAGTTCTGATATTTATCTCTTTTCCTCAGTGTATTTTCAGTCCTAGCATGAGTTTTCTCTTCTGAAAAGCAAAAGGAAGGAAAACTAGCCGATGTTTATTATATGCAAACTGAAGCTCAGCGGGGGTATTACTGGGTGCTGACCCTGTTCCAACAACCCTTTGCTGGCCTCTGAGGTTAGCTTGTTGTCAGATAGAGTACTGGGCTGAGTGGACCTATGCATCTGACATGGTATAACCTTTGCTATATTCTTCTGGTTGCTACTCTATTGTTAAATTATTTGAATCCTCTCTTAGGAAGACTAATCCAATTAAGCTACCATTCTGAATTTGAAAATACCAACATGAATAACAAAACCCAGCATAATTAACAATTCTGGGTTTCTTCATAGTAAAAGTCCAATGACCAAACAGAAAAAAACCACACCAAACTCTCTTCCCCTTTACTCTGTAATGATGTATGGCTAAATACAAGAAAGAGAAATGGTCAGTCTTTTAACATGTGACAAGTGAGTTCCTACTGGATTTATCACAGCAATACTTATTCGATGAGCCAGAAATCATGGAAGCATCCTAGGGAAGAATTTTTGTTTCTAGAGACAATGCTTAAGGTCACTGGGCAAGTAAAGAAGAAAGCTTGTATTCATAGTGCTGCTACTAGAGCACAGGATTAGCATTTGTGGCTTTAATTTGAGCAGTGTCAAATACCATAGTGCTTAGAAGCAGAAGTACAAATATTTGCACTTAGAATTAAGGCTTTTATTCTTTTACCAAAGCATATGTGCTTCTACATTTTGAAATATAGAATCCCATATGAGATCAACCTGGCAGCCTAGGATGCTAGAAGATAGGAAGGTACCAGGGACTCATCTGAGGTGAATGGGTGGGTGAACACTCAGATCCTTCTACTGCCTGGTGGGATGGAATTCAGATCTCCCATTTCCAATGTGTTTCTGGCCATTTCCTGTCTGCTTTTGCTTCTGTTTGGCATTACATACATATTTAGCATTATTGGAGCAGCATTTAGAGCTTTCCTGTAGGCTGTAGGAGAGGCATTCTCTGTCTCCTCTGAATATTTTGTGCATGTGATCAGAAGCATCCTCAGATGGGAACTGAGAGTGCCTTTATTTAGATGACCCAGCAGTGCAGTTGGCAGATTTGGACAGTCAAAGGCTGCCACTGTACTGGACCATTGATCTGGCTCCATATGGCTTTCTGGCAGTTTTACTTCTGTTGACAGGAAAGCATCCCTGCCATCCCAAATAGGTACAAAACAGGTACTTAATCAGAGCATTAATTAGAATACCAGCATCTTCATCACAGCATGATTTCTATGGGATTAAATGCATTCCGAGTTACCAGTTTAACTCTCAAGGGATCGGCAAAGGCCACTGTACTGTGGTCCTGGGTATGGAGCAGCGCTGCTAGGATTTAAGTGAAAGATGTGTGCTCAAACAGTTCAGTGCTGCCAAAAGGCAGGTGGTCCTCATGTACGCATCTGCAGAAATGTAGAAAGCAGGAAGGTTTTTTTGTGTGTATCTCTAGTGTTAAATGGAGGTCTGAAGTATGTTAATTTTTGAGACTTCAGGAGTCAGCTGGAAACTCAGTCCCTGTGGTGAAGGTGGTAATTGAAGGAAAAGAGTTTTCCCACATAGTGTAAATCAGATGAAGTGCCCAGTTGTTTGGACTGTGCATGCTTGTTTTACATAATGCAAAGTGCCTCACAATTGTACCCATGCAGTTGTGGGCATCAAATGGTAAAGAATAGCTGCCTGACAGCCTGCTTGGCCTTTAGCTGTTTTTCTAAGCCTACAAGGCAAATTCGGCCAGCACAGTGAGAGAGCAGCTACACTCGAGTAAACAATCTGATTCAGAGGTTTTTTTCTTTGCCTAAGTGAAATGTGCATAGGGGGAACATGGCCACCCTCAGTCTGGAGAACACAGGATTCACAAACAGCAGCTTACTGTAGAAATACACTGTGTTATCGAGGATGGCTGTTTTTTTTGGTCTTTTGTCATCCAAGATATAATAATCTTTCCCAAAGCTTGATTACTTGCTCACCCTTTCCACGCTGGCAATGATGTAACCTCTCGTTTCCAAAAGTGTCCCAAGGAATAGGTCTCTCATTGCCCTGATGGCTGTGGTTCTCCCAAATCCCATGGATTATCCAGGGAATGCAGCACAACAGGGTCTCTCAGGGAACATGCTGCAAACTGTCGCCACCAGCCCAGGCTGAGGGTGCTTCCACAGAACAATAGGCGGAGCCGTATTTCACTGTCAGTGCAGTGACAAATGGTGGCCCACTGAGCCCCTGAGACATATGTAACTTGGCTGGCAATCCATGGCAAGGGTCACGAATTGTCGTCTTACATCTTAAAGCTCAGTGAGACGGTTTTGTGCCGTATTAGTCTCTGTGTATTAAGTTTCAGCAAAGAGGGAGCGGGGGAGGAGGAAAGAGGTTTTTATCTGGAGTTAGGTGATGTTATATGTTCTGGAAAATTAGATAAGATTGTGTGTGTCAAAACCTGTAAAGAACAGATCATGTTTTCTAATAAAATATCTCTGATTCCTTCTGCCTTGCTGCCCCCCAGTACATACGTGTATGCATGCACACACATGCATCTTTTTAGTTGTTTCAAGGCTTATTAAAGAATACATGCTGATAGCTCTGAAAAACCTCATTCTTTCTCAAAGGGGGAATTAATCCATATTCTGTGCATTTTTTGGAAATCTCAAAAGGTAGCCAAAATAGGTGAAAATTCATTTTCCATGGCTGATCATTTTATGCTCAGCATGGAGATTTTAAAGTCTGACTAAGCCCCCATTGCCAGGACAGTGTCCCAGAGCTGACACCAATGATTGCTGATGCTTCAGCTCCTATTGAATTTCCAAAAGGTGTGCAACTCTTACCAGGAATAGGTGTATAAGTATAATCACAATGTACTCCTGATTGCATTTGAAAGGAGCCTGGACCAAATCTGAGCCATGCTGGAAAATCCTGATGCAAGGATGTGATTATGCAGCCAGGTCCCCATGGACAACATCTCCTTCTGAGAAATGAGAAGCCAAAAGGAAGACTAGCCTTACTCCTTCTGTTCAAAACCAAATCCACCTTCACCCCAAGACTTCTCTTAGTGGAAAGAAGACGTCATCCTGAGTAAAGTGGTATCTTGAACATTTCTGTTATTTGTATCCTCTCACATCCCTAGCTGCTGTCACATCAGTGTTATTAAATTGGGATCTATGCTACTTATCAGGCAGAATGCCTGAAGGCTCTGTTAAGCAAACATAGGACAGAGGTAGAAACACCAGGGAAATTACAGGAAAATCATTAAGATGAGAATATCTTAAAGACAGTGCCACCACTCCAGGGGTCTGCCAGACTGGGTGGATCACCACTTAGTTTATTTAGTTCATTACAATCCAGTAAATCTGGTGTCAATAGAAAGTATATCTAGGGATGGACTTGCTGGCACTCTTTACTGACGGATGTCTTCTACAGCTAAATTTGTCTTCTGCATGCTACTTCCTGCAGAGGTAAACATGGCGAGCACCAGTTCCCATCTGCAGAGGAGCTGTTGTGTGGAGTGATAACCTGAGCATCCTTCTTCCACTGCATGGGCAGTAGGACCAAACAAGGAGCCTGTGTGCTCCTTTCTTGCAGATGTGCTGGCTGATGGCTCCTGTGTACAATGGGCTTACAGTTTCTCATGTGATTTTATTGCATTTTACTACTCACATATTTGCTTGGCAATATTTCCTTGCTCTGGGAGCTGATACCTTTGGAAAAAGGTGAGGTGTGGGACTTTGTCTTAGGTGTGTGCTGTGGTTGACTGTGACTGCAGCCCCAGGACAGAGGTGAATGTGTACTCCCCAAGACCAGTGCTCTCTCATGACTGATTCAGGGCACCCATAGGGCAGCTGCACTACAGCTGGTCATGGTACATGAGAATTGAAACCACCAATCTTTACCAAAAACTGATGAATAAAGTAATAAATGGAAGCTGCCATCCACAATTGTTTCTCCAGTGCAAATACTTTATGAATACAAATCGGTGAATATTAGGCATGACATAGTTATTAATTTCTTTGAGCTCATACTTGTCTCTGAATCATAAAACTATTAGATAAAGAGACATATGTGCTGAACAAATCCAGCAGCTTACTATTATGAACGGGTATGCAAGGCCTCAGGTCAGGACAGGACTCTGCAAGGTGTTGGAAAAGACTGTGAAACAGCACTCATGTGCAAGTAATTTTGTAGGAGACGTTGAACAAGAATAACACCAACTCCTGCTCTTTCCTGATGAGTATTTTACACTTTGGGTTGCTGTACCCTAGAGGAACTAAATATCTTTTGAAAATACCTTTACAAACATGCTTAGTGCTGCTAAAAGAGCAGAGGGAGGACACAAAGACAAGTGGGCACTCTCTCTTCCCCTGGATGTTGTGCAGTGAGATGATGAGAGTGAACAGAGCCAGTGCTTACAGTCATACCCAAGGATTGTTTAAAACAAAGAGAAAGATAATACTTTTGAAACCAGGGCCATAATTACTATTTATTTCAACAGCAATTTGCTTTATTATGGTGCACAGCATTTGTTGCCTAGGCAACAGATTTCTGTAGAGGCCTGGCTCAAATTAAAGTAAATCAGGCAAGATCTAACATCAATATCAATATTATATTTTAAAACCAAAAGACTAGAGAGTCAGCAATTCCACCTAAGTGTCGTATTTTTTATTATTGTCATTAACAGATACGAGCAGCACAGTTTGCGCCTAAGTAATACCTTTCCCTACTGTGCCCAACTGATCTTCTTCATATTTATTTGCAGATAAAGTGAATTCTAGAGAGTTCTGCTCTTTCCTGTTGTTTGTGGGCATGGATTAGTCACATGCAATACAGTTCTGCACCCTTGACATGTCTAACCTGATACTTTACTTTCAAGCCCTTGCTGAAGCCCAGCCTCCAACTAGTTTGTAAGCTGGTATGTGGCTTGCTTTGGGCTCAGACAGACATTTGGTGTACACCTGGGGAGGAAAGCTGGGTCCGGTTACTATTATGGCACCTCTTGAATGACTTGAACATTCAATGAGCATGGGGGAGGTTGGGCTCCCTGGCCCAGTTTACAGACAGAGTTTATTCATGGGTTGTCCTAAGCTCAGGTGCCTTGAGTTTTCAAAACTATTAGGCAAGGATATGTATGGAAAGCATCTTTCCATGGAGGGAGAGCATAACATGATGTTCAATGTCCTTGTGCTTGCCTGCAAGCTTGTCTTAATCTCACAGCATCAGCAGCGATCAAACACCATTTTATGGATCACAGAATCAGCTAGGTTGGAAAAAACCTGTAAGACCATGGAGTCCAACCTATAACCTAACACCACCTTGTCAACTAGACCATGGCACTGAGTGCTGCATCCAGTCTTTTCTTAAACACCTCCAGGGATGGTCACTCCACCACCTCCCTGGGCAGCCCATTCCAATGCCCAATCACCCTTTCTATGAAGAACTTCTTCCTAATGTCCAACCTCACCCACTCCTCATGCAGCTTAAGACTATATCCTGTTGCCCTACTGCTGATTGCCTGGAAAAAGAGGCTGACCCTCACCTGGTTACAACCTCCTTTCAGGTAGTTGTAGAGAGTGATAAGGTCTCTCCTGAGCCTCCTTCTCTCCAAACTGAACAACCCCAGCTCCCTCAGCCACTACTAATAGGACTTGTGCTCAAGTCCCTTCATCAGCCTAATTGCCCTTCTTTGGATATGCTCCAGCACCTCAACATCCTTCCTAAACTGAGGAGCCCAGAACTGAACACACTACTTGAGGTGTGGCCTCACCAGGGCCAAGTACAGAGGAAGAATTAATTCCCTGCTCCTGCTGGCCACACTATTCCTGATACAGGTCAGGATGCCATTGGCCTTGACCACCTAGCCACACTCCTGGCTTGTATTCATCCTGCTGTCATTCAGTACTCACCAGTCCCTTTCTGCCTGGCTGCTGTCCAGTCACTCTGTCCCCAACCTGTATTCATAAATATTCAAATTCACAAATAGTGTGTGGTTTGATGATTTACCTATCCATTGGCAAATAATTAAATTAAAAGGCTAAATATTTACAAATCAGATTTAGGGAACAGTGTCCAGATATACTTTCAAATGTTGCTTTTGGGGAATAAAAGGTTGTGTGTTAGGACTTTATCTTATTTGAAGGAACACTGGAAATGTAAATCAGTGAAGAGTAAAATTTTTAGGAAAGAAGTCTGACTCCAAAATATCCTTTAGAGTCCAAGGCAGAATGAATATAGAAAGATGGGACTAAGCACTATGAACTATAAATACATTAATCTCTTTCTAAATTCTGTTTAAAATATGCTAGTCAGTGAAAAATAGACAGCTTGTAATGAACCATTGATCATTCTAATGATTTTTTTGCACCTTTACTCATTTGATTTTTGCTATTTTTTTCTTTTCGTAAGTACATAAAATTCTGCAAGAAATTCTGCCTTGAAAATTTGTATTCAAGAAAAAGTACTAGGAAGGTTGTAACAAAGAGCAATGCAGGAAGGCTCAAATATTCGCCTCTTTTAGGCAGCTCTGCCACCATAATCCTTTAATAGGGGATTTTCCCTGAAGATTTTTGACCTATTATATAGATTTGAACAGCTATTATAGGCTTTCCTTTTCAGACGGGGCTTCTACTCTTGGCAAGCCATTGTCTTTGTTGCCTAACCCTTCCTTAATGTACCTCAGTCAGCCTTTCTCCATTCCAGAGCTGCTGAAACAGTAGGACTATGGACAGACTCTGCAGCTGCTTTGTGGCTGACTGTCCATCCTGCTGAAGGCAGCACTGGGGTAGGGTGCCAGCCTGTGGGGCTGGAGCTTGCTGTTGGGACAGTCACGCACCTTCTGGTGGTGTGCTTCAGGACTGTGGCATTGCCTTTTATCCTGCCACTCACATAGTCTCTGAGGGTGCTGAAAAATCACTGAGAGAGAAAAGGGTCTTGAATGTGAGAACCATTTGGAAAAAAGTATTTTTCTGGAAAAACTTCATTAAGATGAAGGACCTCAAGGTAGTGCCCACTTTCTGAGAGCCTTTATAAATTCATAGTTGCCAATAAATACCACAGTGGTAAACAATTCCAGCTGCCTAATGCAGAGAGAACAAGAGCTATTTAGTAATCTGAAATAACCTGGACTTGGTATGCCACACTCAGGTTGTTGAACATGCACTTGGGGAAGTTATATCAGTTTGCACTGAAAATGTTGGATGCTTTTCTTGGTAATATGCATCCTGCCTGTTGATTTGGTGTTTCTAATAATAGCAGCAATCATATATAGGAAAGACCATTCCATCTTAATACAGATGGAGAAAGAGGTACACATGTTGAATCATTTGCTTATTGGCAAAAGAAAGGATTTTTACTCAGCTTTCGCAAAAATAGGCATTTATTAGTTACTAAATTTCCCCTAAATCCTTTCTGATTAGTGTCTTAGGGAGGTGCAGGACTTTGGAGGTAATAGGTTTTGGACGAGGTGTTTTCACTGGCATCCGTGACTGTTAACGATTAGCAAAGGTCCCCTGGTTTTTTTATTTCCGAGAATATCTTGGCCATGTCTCAATTTTCTAACATGCAAATTCCCCACTTTGGTTTTAATAAGCCATTGAACTGTGTATGCCACTGGACTGTTGTTTTTGGAGCTGCTCAGAAATTATTTTTCTTAATGAAAATTATGCTTTATAATAAAAAATGAAACTCATGTTTTCAATTGAAAATGGTTTTGTTTTGATACTTCAAATGTCTCATGGGAGCATAGTCTGCATGCTTCCTATTCCAAAGCCTTCAGCTGGAAGCAGAGGGTTTCTTAAACAAACTGCTCCTCCCTTGACCTGCCGTGTGAGTTCCCAGCTTTAGGACTTGGCATATGATATTGAGTCCAGTTTGAAAATCTGGGCAACTGAGGGGACTGGAGACAGCTACAGCTTTCATGAACTACCACAGGGACAATCCTAAAATGTTTGGGGTTTTTAAAGAAAAAAAAAACACAACAACCAACCCCTCAGAAAAAATGTTATTTAGACTTTTGGTAATCTGCTTTAAAAAAAATATAATTTAGATTTCTCATAATTTAGATTTCCTGTGTTGTGAGGGTTTGACCCTGGCTGGATGGCAGGTGCTCACCAAAGCCACTTTATCACTCCCCTCCTCAGCTGGACAGGGTAGAGAAAATGAAATGAAAGGCTCCTGGGTTGAAGCAAGGGCAGGGAAACATCACTTCACCAATTGCCATCACAGGAAAAACAGACTCGACTTTGGAAATTAATTGAATTTCTGACCAAGCAGATCAGAGCAGGGTAATGAGAAATAAACCCAAATCTTATAAAACACCTTCCCCCCACCCTTCCCTTTTTCCTGGGCTCAAATTGCCTCTTGATTTGCTCTCCCTCCTTGCCCCAGTGGCACAGGGGGATAGCCAAAGGGAGCTGTGGTCAGTTCATCACAGGTCGTCTCTGTTGCTCCTTCCTTCTCAATGAGAGGATTCCTCATGGTCTTCCTCTACTCCCACGTGGAGTCCCTCCTATGGGAAAAAATTTCTCCACGGTGAGCCTTTCCCACAGGCTGCAGTTCTTTATTAACTACTCCAGCCTACTCCTTCTGTGGGGTGCAGTCCTTCAGGAACAGGCTGCTCCAGCATGAGTCTCCCATGGGGTCACAAGTCCTGCCAGGAGCCTACTCCAGAGTGGGCTCCTCTCTCCAGGTCCAGGTTTCTGCCAAGACCCTGCTCCAGCCTGGACTTCCCATGGGATCACAGCTTTCTTCTGGCATCCATCTGCCCTGGCATGGGGTTCTCTAGGGGCTGCAGGTGAATTTCTGCTCCAGCACCTGGAGCACCTCCTTCTTCACTGATCTGGGTGTCTGCAGAGCTGTTGCTCTCATGTATTCTCTCTCCTGTCACAGAGTGCTAGATCTTTTTTATCCCTTCTTGAATACATTATCCTGGGGGCGCTGCCACCATCGCTGATGGGCTTGGCCTTGACCAGCAGGGGGTCCATCTTAGAGCCAGCTGGTGTTGGCTTCATTAGATGTAGGGGAAGCTTCTGACAGTTTCTAGAGAAGACACCTCTGTAGCACACCCTGCTACCAAAACCTGGCTATGCAAACCCAATACATCTGCTTTTTGAAAAACATAAATTTTTATCAGGTAAGTGGATAGTTCTCACCAAGAATTTAATTTAGCTGAAAGCTTGTCAAAAACCAGTGTGATAAAAAGAGTTTGCGTATCATTAACTGTTTTCCCTTTTTACAGAATAATGTTATTTCTGCCAGAGAGCTGATCTGTGATGCATCAGAGGAAGGTTTATAGGACATAAGCTTGATGAAATTACAAATAGCTGCACTTGAGATATACTAACACAAAGCACTGAACACCATGGAAACTAGGAAACAGGAACTGACCACCTGTACTTGAGTGGTCAAACTCTCCTGCTGCATAATGAAACTGTAACATCCAAAAATACAGAGCATTCTACCTTAGCTACAACGGCTTTCAAACAATTTCAGGTTGATTTTTAAGGTATTTGGACCAGAAAGTCTTGGAGGGTTTTTTGGTTGCTTGGCTACTGGTTTGTTAAGGCTTTGCTTGATCACCTCTTGAATATTATCTGTTTTCCTGTCTGTGTTCTCATTCTTACTATACAGCCTTAGATTTTTTTTAAAGTAAACATATTGCCTTTTTAAGTCAGAACCTGGCTTCTTGTTCTGGCTGTCCTACGGCAGCAGCAGGTCTTGATGTTGTGTTTTCAGACACCTTTCTCTCCCCGTTCCAGTTCCCTCATGTTGCTGTTTGCACAACTGGGGCTTTCTCATGCTTATGTGCACTTTGTCATAGGTCTCTGTATTGTCTGAGTTCATCTCTGAGGATTTGCCTCCTCTTTTTATTGCAATGGGTTGCTCAGACAGGTTTTGCAATGCTAAAAAGAAGTTATGGAGAAATTTCCTTCTATACAAACTGTGGCTTTTTGGTACACTCAGTGCCAAGGTTGTTTTCTTTGTGAGAATCGACGATTTCCCATCCATAATAAAATGATTAGCTGAGTGTTACAGCTTTGTCTAAAATGCTTTCTGCCTTTATGATCTGTGTTAAACTTGTGTTTTTCATGTCAGTGAACTGCTTGGTGAATTATTCTCATTTTCTATCTTTGCATTCATTTCTTTCTACATGCATTCTCCCCACATCTTTTAAACACACAGTAGCAAAAAAGGCATTCTTTGGGTGGTGGGAGTCAAACAGAAAATTTTCAGGCCAGTTAAGGACTTTTTGTGTTACTTTAAAAGTAGTAAGCACTGAGGAACAGAAGATTCACAGAAAATTGATGGAATTTAGGCATATTTGTTGATACTACCCTAAAAACAAACTATTGTGTCTTATAAGATACCTTATGTCTTTTGTATCTCCCTCACCTGCTCCTGTGAGACTGAGGGAGCAGGCACAATTCATTGACTGACTCCTTTGATGTCAATGGGATGAAAGTCACGGCCAAATACGGCTTTAGGCTTTCAAGGTGACTTGGTGTAGAGTTTTGTGATTGCCCTAATAAAGCTACTATAGCAAATCTGCAGCTGCCAAGAAAATTTTAATACAACAACTACCTTTCCCATAGTGGTATTCTATAATTATATTGTGCTCAGGAAAAAAAGTGCCTTCGGGATATTTCTGGAGGCTGCTCTTCTACGGTATTAATCTTGATTGATAATCTGATAGATTAAACCGTTTACCTATCATGCAGTCAGTTGGCTTCCTTTGTTAAACATTAATATATCATGTAAGATCTGCCTTTGATTTAAAGAGCTTGAATTGGCTGAGAGGTGGTAACCAAACTGGCAGTCCTACTCTGAAATATGAGCAAATGGACTGCAGCATTAGCCCCCATGTTTGCTAATTCTTTGGAATGTGACCAAATCTCATATTCAGAGGTGCTACTTTTTTAATGGCCTAGGGGTGTTTCATCTGCATGGGCAAGTAAAGTTGGCTTCTCCCTGACTCATGTCAGCTGTGTAGACTCTGCCTGTGTAACCTGTGAGACCGTGCTGCAGCAGCTGGGTGTCCCTGTAAGTACCTATAATGGTTCTGCAGAACTGTGGGGAATAAAGAATGGTAAATGCATATTGTGACTAGAAAAGAAGCCCCTATCCATCTACTAAAGGACCACGGTGCCTTCTGAATAAAAAACTTGGTTGCTATGCAGACAGTTTGGAGGCCGAATAAACCCTTCAGATGATTTTCATTTATTTAGTCTGTTCTTCCAACATAAACAGGAATGCTGATTTTTGCTTCCGAGAGAAGAGGATTGCAGTGATTGCAAACCTCTAGGTATTTTACATGTTTATTTCATCTTTTCCAAACAACTACCTAAAGCTTCTTGAAGATTAAAATTAATCAATTTAGGTTTAATTGAACTGTGTTTTCAAAATCACAACATGTATCTTTATTCCTAAGGTAGATTTAAAAATAACCAAAAAACATAACTGCAGAGACTATAATTGAACAGTATTTATCTTTTTAATCACTTGTTGGTTTTGTTCCAGGCTTAGCATCTATGGCTGAACATTCAACAAAATATCAGCAAAATTTTCTTTCTACTACTTTCTTACTACTTCAGTGCTCAAGGCATAAATTAATTCTCACTTTCATCTATTAGTAATCCAGCCAATACTCAGTATTTACTGTGCTGGATCTGTGACAGAAACTTGCCCCTGCACAGGCAAGTGTTTTTTACTTCAGCACAGTATTAAATAACTAATGTTGTGACAGTCTTTCATAAATGTCATCACTCCTGCTTGTCAAATGACACTTCAACATGTTTACAAACCAGCTGATAACAACATGGCTTGTTACCTCAGTTTAATAGTGGCTTCAAATCAGAATCAGACCAGAACAGATCTTAACTTTCTGTCAGTGTGGTTTTACAAACCATTAAACAAGCTGCCAGGCACAGGGATGCTCTCAGAAAAATGAGGAGGAGCAGCAGTGCTGCTCAGAAGAGGATCCCATGCAATTCTCCCATTGCAGTCTTCCTGTGCCCCTGCCGTGATTGACAGTACTCTGATGAGCTCCTCTTTGGAGACGGTTTCTTCCAGTTAGGTAAATACATAGGCATCCACACTCTGCCTCTTCCTATTTATTAAAAAAATAATAATCTGAAAAGCCTTTTTATCCGTATTGTTGTACAACAGCAAAATGGTATAACTGCCCCATGGCTCTGAAGTATAATCAGATTCCAGATGCAATAGATTGGTCAGCAGATTATCACTAACCCACTCCCATTTAAACTCATGTGACAGACTATTCCTTTCCATTAATATGTTGATTTTTTTTTTAATACAAACAACAAAAGATGGAATGAAATAAGAAGGTGGATGTGGAACTGAATGTTCTTTCTATCATCAGTTAATTCACCTTTTAAAACGTTTATACTACTTATAGTGGCTCTGAAGATGGCCTTACAGCATCGTGATGCCTGCCTCATATTTTGCCTGTTTGAATGTATTTATATTTAATCATGGTATTGTGTATTTTTCCAGATACTACCTTGCCTGCAGCTATAGCAGCAGCCTTTTAGAAGAGTCTTCTAAATTGTAATTAAATAAAATAAACAGAAAAAGTGCGGAAGCTGTTTGCTGAGGATAAGAGCATTCAGGATGCAAGAGGTGCTATTTTTCTGTGTTGACCTCTAATAATTTGCATAAACCACCTGCCTTAGTTTATCCAACTGTTAAATTGTTATATGAGCATGTTTTTCTCTCCAAGGGCTGTGGACAGATCTCATTAATGTTTCATAAACACTTCTAAATACTTCTCTAAGATCATCCTGTTCATAGTGGGTCACACTAATGAGATCTACTGATAAAAAGTAAAAACCAATCATTATTATGATATTATTCTTACAAACACAAATATTTTGACAGATTATAATAATCATGGAATCTTTACAATGAGAAATTCATCATAATTTTTAATTAAAGCATTATTTCTCATCAAAATAGCATTAATTATACAGCAATAATATTAATTTTTCCATTGACAAACCAACCAGAATTCTGACATTGATAGTCAGAGGTTCTGTAATTATATTCTTTATAGCACATCACAGCTCTGACTCTGGTTTTTATCTGCCTCTGTACATAGTGCTGCCAGCAGCTTTCCACAATACCTTGATGATTTCTGAAAGAGCAGCCATTTTCTCCTCTCCTCAGCCTCAGCTGAGGAGGTTGTTGCTTATCTCCAGTGACTCCTGAAATGGGCCAGGTGCATCTGCATGAGACAGGTGTTGACCTGAAGCATCAGGCCTTATTCTTGTGTCCCCTGGTGCCTCTGTGTGGCTGGCGGGGACTGGGGCAGTGTGGGACAATGGGGCAGTGGGGACACCGTGTTCCTCTTGTGGAGGTGGGAGCACAGGGTGCAGCATGGCAGGTGTGCTGAGATGCACAATACCTCCCTCACAAAGCAATGGGAAACCAGCACAACCACCAATGTACACAGACAGGACCTAATGTTTGACCCCTTCTGAATCATGAAGACTTAAAAGTTTTACTACATTACTTAAGTTTTCTGAAGAACTATCTGCATTTTAAAAGGTTAGATCTCTTCCAAATAGATTGAAATATTTTTCCCAGGATACCCTCAATTTTTCTTGAAAATGATCCCTAAGGGTAGTGCTTAGTGCCTTGTGGAGGATGCTCAGTTCTCCAAATCTGGGCTTGAGGTACAGACTGAAAATGGTTATATAAAGTTTAAACCTGCTCCATCCAAAGTCAGTGGAAGTACGGCAACCAGGATTTCAAAAATACAGGAAAAAGTGTCATTATATACTGTCTTCCAGGCCTTTTTTCTCTGTTTTCAGTCTAGGGCTGCCTAATAGATATTAGCTTTGTTTACACAAGATTCCCCAAAGAACTCCCTTCTGGAGGGAGTGATCTGTGCAAAGATTTCCTCTCTCCTACACATATTTAGAGCCAGCTATAAAGCAGACTATAAAAGAGAAGTTCTGCTCCATAGGAATTCTTATATTCTTAGTTGACTGATCCTAGTGAAATATTTAAGAATGCATGTTACATGAGACAGAAAAGCTGAAATAATAACGGTAAATTGTTTCAACATTGCAGAAATTAATTTGCAATAAGCTTTTTAATTCACAATTTCAATGAAATTAAAAAGTTGCTGCTGAATATTTTGATTTTTCTGAAAATCTGATTCCAAATGAAAAGATATGATAGCAGTTGGAATACTCAATTCCCTGGTGATTTGTGAGGCTATTTAATTTTGAACCACCTTTGTTAAATATACCTTTTTTGGTTGCAGGTATGCATGCAGCAGTGCAGGAGGAAAGTTCAGCCTGGGTGCATGGCATTGTCCCCTGGCAGGATGCCTAGAAAAGACAGGCCACAAATGCAAGCACCTGTTTAGACACTCCAAGGCTCCTCTTTATGTGTAAATAACACACTTCAGTATGGATTTTCCTTAGCTTCACATGATCAGTTTTTGCAGTAGGAAGGAGCAAATCAGCAAGGTAGCAAAGAATATTGTATGGCAGAAAGAACACTGTGATTGTCCAGTGATGTTTCCTTCATCAATTGCTTGGGAAAAAAATCTTGGATCTCTACAAAGGCAAACAAGTGCAGATTTACAGGGCTACCATACAGCCACTAGGTATAGATACTTGAAAGACAAAAAATAAGTTTTAACTGTAGATGCTTGATTCCCTGGAAAGGAGCAGATGAAGTGCTACTCTGTTCAGAATGAAGACTGAAGAATTTGCCAGGAGTCCACACGTGAAGCATTGCTGAAAAACTATAGTTTAACTAACTTAATGTACAAATCTGCTAACTCTTAACTCGAAACAGCTTTTAAGGGTTCTGAAGGTAATAAGCAATGTGGATTTTGCTGGGGGTTTTTTGTTGTTAGTTTTTTGTTTGATTTGATTTGGTTTGGTTTTGATTTTGTTTGTTTTTTCTGGAGAGGTTGATGGCTGTGAATTTCTACTATAATGACCAGAAGAAGGTAACTCAACATCAGGGACATCTACACACTTACAGACTGTAGAATATTAAAGCTCAAACAACCTACTCTTTCCCAGGTAGCTCTGAGGATATCCTTCCTTTCAAAACTTCTCTTATCTCTAAAATACATCAGGCATCTATATGGATGACTTTCTGGATGTTTGACTTTTAATGAAACACAGAAGCAAAATGTTCTTTTGCAAGTCTCAGAAGCACGGAAAGATGCATTTCTTGCAAGCTATTTATTTTGCCCAACACTTTTTGGAGGTCTGTCAATTGTATCAACAGCAAAACTACATTGGATTGTGTTTAACAGAAGTTAAAAAAATGATGTGCCTGTCTCAGAAACTATGATCACGTTGTTTATCTTGTAACACAGCCATGGTACAACTGCAATGAAATGTACTCTCCTTGGCTACAGGTGGTCGGCAGTTCTCACTGACACCAAGAGGTGGAAGTACCCTTAAGAGTATGCAGACAGTGATCCAGATGCAGGAAAATCTCCACTGAAGCAACTGAACCCTGCTTTACTGAAGAGATGGAATGAGACAGTGAAGGGTCTCGACTTTGCCCACGGCACCCACAGAGTCTGAGTGCTCCCCAGTGAGCTGGAAGCTGCTGACCTGTCAAAGCACTGTCAACCGAAAGTGATAGTCACTCCTGTCACGTCTCATCTTTGCAGCTCAAGGACCAAAAGTAAAAAGCTCACTGTACAGAAGATCTGGAGAGGATGTCTTCTAAGTGTCTGACAGAGCCTGACCACTTTAATGCTATTCTCCCAATACACCACAGAGGATATTCTTTTAACAACCAGAATAGCACCAATGGATTTAGCTGTATGGAGCAACAAAGAACTGTGCAGCTTCCAGCATCACCCACTGCTATCGTACACTGCTGGCTACACTGGCGAGCAGCCGTCTGAACTCCAGACTGAACCAGCAGGCACACCTGGCTGTGCTAGAGGAGGTTTACCACAGGTCTATGCCCAGTCCTTCCTTCTTCAACATCCACATATTGTGTTAAGTTCTTCTTGTGGTGATTTGTAGCAAAAGCCCCATTTTTGCTTAGTTGAAAAGAGTCATTACACACCTGATGATTTGGAAGCTCCACTGTAACATTTCCAAACCCTCCTACTAATTAATTAATAAATGAGCAAACCCAGCTCAGAACTACTTTACTATGTTGCTTTTTGCTGCCAGTGAGTCTAAAATAAATCTCATCTGAAGCCTACAGACAAAGCTTTGGACTGAAGATTGGTTTTAAAATTCATCTGAAAAAATACATAAAAAGACATTAAAACTGGTATCTAGCCTCATGTGAGAATACTGATGCTAATTCACTCACACCTACATTTGTGTTTGCACTGAACAGACCTTTCGTTGTGTAACTGAATTAAATGAGTTAAACGAAAAGTGTCTTCCCTCTGTGATATCTATTTTGCAAATCATTTTAGAATCACCAGACTCTTAAAGCACCTGCAGAATCTCCATCCAATCTTCAGGGCTGCAGACTGCTGGTGTCCCAAGCAGACCTCTTACAGACTAAATCACTGAAAAGCCTCTATGCATGATCCCATCCTGGAAGCTACAATTTGCACTGAACTGCTTCAGGATATTTCAGAACAACTTATACCTTGGGAAGGCGAGGACAACGTGAGCAAAAGGGCTGGTTGCAAACTGCAGGCTGCATCATGAATCAGTGCTGATGACAACTATTTGTCAAACCTATTTTACATTTAACAACAAACAACTTCCAAAACTGTCTGTTCACAGCTCACTGATCTGAAATTATTTAGCTAAATGTTTCCTGTGATTTCTTTCAACATGAGAATCATGGCCTTTAGTGCAGTTCTTATCAAGAGAATCAGGCTCTTGTTTCTCCCCAGCAGCCTGAGCTCTCTGCTGTGTTAACTAGAAGATCTATCCATTACCTTGTATTAATACCTCCAAAATCCAGGCAACGAGGTTACCTAAATCCAGTAAATGTGTACTAAATGGCAATGCTAACAATTTAACAATTTAACAATCTAGTTACAAGAGGTAAGTTACAAAAGAAGTCAAGTTGTCTCTGCCTTTCCTTAGTTTTGCCCTTAATGGTCTCATTAGTTTTTGTAGTTGGGCACAGCAGTTAATGGCCTCAGCAATAAATCCGGCAAAGTGAGGCTTTAAATCTTCAAGGTAGATCTGTACTACTGGTTTGTCTTGTTATTTTCCATGTTGACCTCTGCTACCTTTATTTAGGTCACTCTCCCTTAACTTTAACTGTTTCAGAGTCTAACAAGTGATATCTAACTCTGAAATATTAAATCTGGACCACATACATGCCAAGTCAGTGAGTGCTCTAGGCTGTACAAAATGCTGTATCAAGACCTTCCAGGACTACAGTAGCTTAAAATCAGAAGCCTTTGATAACAGTGACAGTAAAAACATAGTTCCCTTTTGTCTCTTGTGCTTCTGAACTTTACTCTTCAGGTTTTTCCAGCAGCCCTCTGAGGGCCAGAAAGCTCTTTTTAAAAAATAACAACACCATAAACCCAACAGCTTTTATTTAATCATATCGCTTGAGGACCTGGGAGCTTAAGGAAGAACAACAAAGAAAACAGAAATCACAATCAGAGCTCAAGGCTGGTAGCCATGTGGCTGACACAAAGATCCTTCATCACAACTTCAGGATCAGTATACCACGATATTAACCAGGTTAGTGATAAAGATCATTGCATTCTGTGTTTCCTTTCTCTTGACAGCTTTCACGTCTGATTCACTATGGTGCTTATTGAGTCCAGGGATGTTCAGCCAGTGTACAACTGGAGTAAAATAGCCATGAATCATGCCCTCAAAGTGCTATTTTACTGTAGCCACTAACACTTTATAGTGTTGTCTAGAAATCCAAAAGAATGATTTAGTCAAACTATGGCTTTTATTTAATTTTTATTAAACCTGGCTCTCTGCCTAAACTCTCAGCACTTTGAACAGCAAATATATTGCTTTATCTGTAACACTTGTAACCTTTATTGATCCACTCAGGTAAAAGCACCAAGTAAAAGCCCTTTATTATTGATGTGAAAAATATTGTTCCACAAACATCTGTCACTTTGCCTTGATAAATCCCTTTCTCATTCAGGGCCTAGAAATCCCATCCATGGTTATTTTGTGGGATGCAATTGTTTTTTCCATATAGAATCATAGAATAGTTTGGGTTGGTCTAACCCTGAGCAGGGAGATCTCGAGGTTCAGCCTGACCTTGAATGTTTCCCAGGATGGGACATCTACTACCACCTCTCTGGGCAATCTGCGCCAGTGTTTTGCTACTTCAGATAGTTGAATTAAGACTGACTCACAGCACTTGCTCCACATCTAACCTTTCAGTACAGTAATTTTGCACAAATACAGCTGACGGTGGTCCCTCCTCAGAACAACATGGTCTTTTCTTGCAGCTTTGGGGACCCCCCTCAGAGATCTCATTGCATTCACTGCAGCAGTACTGCCCCAGGGCAAGCATACTTCTCTAGAGCACAGCAGGTCTGCAGCCTGCTCCTCACAGCATGTGCATCTTTTGCAGAAGAAAGTAAATTGTCAGCAGAGCTTGCTGTGCACAGCTTTGTTTTCTGATTATTTCACTGTTGATTTTATTGCCCCTACTCCTCCTCTCCTGGTGCCTCAAGAGCTGAGCTCCCCCAGCAGAGAGGAGCCAAACTCCTGCACCTTCTGCAGAAGCTGTGGGTGTAATATCACAGCTAATGATTTTTTGATTTATTTTTTTCTGCCTGACGTCCCTAGTCAGTGTATCTGACAGTTCCAGCAGTGGAAGCAATAATTTTCCTACCTGTCACAAGCCCTGTGACCTGGCCATGGCTCAGGGAAGGTTGCTCTGTGCCTCTGCCCTGCCAGGGCTGCCATTCCAGCACCCTTTTCGCTCCTGTGCCTTCTGAGGCAGAAGAAGCCTCCCAAGGTTTTCGGTCAGTGCATGGCTGTCATGTCTTATTTTGCCTAATATACATCAAAGTGATACCTTCCACAAGTGCATTTTCCTATGCCATTTGTTGATTTCTTCCTTACAATTCCACCTGCTGGGACCCAAACTGTTGCCACATTGGTCACCAGGGCACAGAAAATTTCTCTATTTTCCATGTCAGAGTACAGTTTTTTTGGTTTTTTTTTCTAATTATTAGAGATTATTACTTATCTGTGTGTCTTCTGAGTGTAGGAGTATGTGTTCAGGCCATTTATATTAATTGTTCATTCCCATCTGGGCTGCATGTTAACTGTGTGAATATTTGTTTGCATATTGAGGGTGATATCATTCATCCTTGTACAAACAAGGTGTGTGTGTCTGCATGCAAGCAGCTTAATGTATTCATCTCTTCATATATGTGCAGCATGTTCCTGTCTGACACAAAGATGTGCCAGTGTTGTGGTTTGTTCCTCTGCACGCAGCACCTCTCTGTCTGCATGTTAATATCTCTCAGCACCCTGATGACTTAATCATTAGGTAAGAAAGGCAGCATTGCTTCCCAGTGGAGAACATTTATTTTAGGTTTCCATTTTCAGAAATTATTTCAAGATGATGCTCCACCATTATGAAAGGAAAGAAAAAAAAGGTATTTCACATCTAAGATATTCACTCATATTGAGACCAATATTATGCTCCCAATGTACTAGAGAACATCTCTGGATCCAGTGGGTGAAATCCACCTCACCTCTTGTTGACCATTGTAAAGTCAGGCTACTCCAAGCTCATCATTGTGGCTCTTTCAGTAGCCAGTGAAAAGAAATACAGGTGTATAAACTCCCTCTGTAGACATTCTGTCCTATGATGGATGCCTAAAGCAGTGAGAGGATCACTGTCTAAGGACAGGTGTTTGAAGTCGCCCATGGTAACTTGCTGAGGTTTGCATTGCTTATATAGGAGGAGAGTTTTACTCACATCTTTATCTGATGAGGTGAGTCCTGGGACTCCAGAAAAGCAAAAATAAGTGAACTGAATGTAGCCGTTTTTCCTCTGTGTGTTCCATGACCACAGTTTTTGTTGCAAACAGGTTTTTCAAGGCTAGATGTGGACCACACTGGATGAAAGGCATTAAAGGGAGTGGACTAGAATATGTGAACTATAAACAGCATAGGCATTTACTAACAGAGATCCTGGAGGGAAGTTTTAACAGAGGAAATGTGGATGCAAGACTAACCCCAAATCCAATGAAAGATAATCCCCTTGAATTTAGGGGCTTGAGCATCATGGCACAGGTGAATGATGAGTATCTTGCAAATGAAAAAATCATCTGCTTTTTAGTACAGGGCAAGGCAACAGCTAATGTTTGCATTGCACTGGAACTGCTGGTCAAACAAACAGGACATCAGTACTACAGCACTGGTAAGACTGACATAGAATTTAAAGCAACTATCCCCAAAGAAGTGTGAAAATGCTGTGTAAAAACAATAGGATCAATGCAAGGAACAATTAATACCCAATTTTTGATGATTTTTCCCAGAGTATTTGTGAAAGATAGCAATCCAAGGTGAAATCTGGTGCCTTTTGTAGCTATTAAAACATAAAACAGACACAGAATTGGACTTAAAAAAACTACATGATGTTTATTATGCAGTAGAACTGGAACATCAAAAGTGTCTTTTAAGTCTAATAGGATACTCAAATTTGAACAAAAGGGAAAGATATGAGCTTTCTCTTTTTTAGCTTTGATACTCTTGAGATAATTAGTAACTTGATGGATCTAGGAAAGCACACTTATTTATAGAACAGAAATGTTTTTTTATAAGCACGAAGTTGCTGATATACATAAAAATTAACAGAAGTGGACTCCTATCTTCTAAACCTTTCTGTTTAAGTGGGATTTCTAATGTAGGATCAATTTACAGCTTATCTTTGTGCAGGGTCCCAGAGTGATACAGGGGAAGTAACTGCCAACACTTAATTTTAAAGGTTGCGAATTTCAGATTTTTTTAGAATTTCACTGGACTTTAGGTGGAGCTGAATTAACCTCCCTGTTTTAATAAGAATGTTTTGGATTTTGCTGATTTTACTATTCTAAATATGGAAATGCTTCAGATTAATATTTTTTTTCAGGGCAGTAATGTCTGATCTGCTTTAGGCATGCCTCATAGCTGCAGCTTTTCATTATACTCTTTTTTCCTCCTCTCCTCCATCATCCCATGACCCATGACTCCTCAGTGATGCTGCCTTCAGAGATCTATAGCACTATATTTCCTTACCACCAAGCACTGTGTTTTTTTTCTCTTAGATTTGGACCTGAGAGTGTAAGAGGAAGTGAAGAAACATAACCTAACAATTCTCTCTCTTCTGTTCTTCAGTCTCAGCAGTACCTCTGCTCTCTCTTCTATATCTTATCTTTAATGCTGTCATGCCTCACTAAGAGGGCTTGACTCATGGGTTGGGAACTACTGCTTTTAGTGATGACTTGTTACTTTTTTTTTCTTTCTGTTTATCATGTCTGAGAGAACTCGACAGCTTTCAGTCACTGCCAGATTGTCAACACTGGACCCAGACATTCTCTGTGTAGAGAACAAATATGGTCATATCTTTCCAAGTGCAGCATCTAAAAACATACTGCTCTCTGCTGCTTCCCTCTCCACGTGAAATATGCCTCAGTTCTTTCCTGGAGGGATGACACTGGCACTGAAGGGTGGGGATTTGGCTTTTTTGCTCTCTTGTCCCACTGCCTTTCGGTTGAGATGCCAGCCCGGGAGTCTGCAGCGATGCTGGTGTTGGGATGTGGCTTACAGCAAAACTGGAATGGCTGTTTCCCATCTGGTTCAGAGCAGCTGTCAGATGATAACAAATGCCAGTATCCAACAGCAGGAGCCTGTTTTCGTTGTGTGTATGTGTTTGCATTGTGCATGTGTAACTTCTGCACCACTCCTGTGCTGGGAAGCAGCTCTTCACTTTGCTAATGAATGCACAGAACGGCTCATGTAAAGGTACATATTACCCTGTGCTGTGGTTTGCATTGCTCTGACTCACTAGCTAAAAGACCAAGTTAATGTGTATGTCTCAAAGTAACTTAATGAACTATTAACTAGACTATACCCTTTATTTATATTTTGCAAAGGGAGAGATGTCTTGACTAAGAATCAGAAATGATTGTGATAAGTCTGTCGTTTAACATAAAACATGACCTAATAGCTAAAACCTCAGCTATGATGTGCATAGATAGTGTTTATATAGGAAACATGCAAGTGAAGCAGGCTACCTGCAGGGCAGTCTTTCTGCAAGAATATAATGTTTTCCAGTATTGTAGAAATATTCAAAAGCCTATAGCAAACCCACAAAATGGAAACAGGTTTGAAACTTTCCCTAATAGAACATTTTGAAATATAAAAGCGTGTATCTTCCGGCAAGTCAGTTTGCATCCCTGCCTAAAGGAAAAGTGAGTATTGAGTATGGGGAAGCAAAAAGACCTAAATAAAAGGTAAGTCATGTTAAAAACTAGTGTTGCTTGTCTGGGATTTTGGACAAGACTTGAGTGAAGTTTTACTTACCTCAAGTATTGACTGGGTGATGGGACAAGCTTTCCAGCACTTGCTCTTTCCCATCTGGCTGAGGGGCTTTGTGTACTTGGCCAGGACCTGACAACTTTCAGGACTGCTGGTGTGTGGCATTGAACCAAGGGGAGCAGCTGTTGCTTATTGGAGAGCCAAGATCCTGCCCAGTCCCCAACTGAGAGCTTGTCATATAATGTAGCCCCATAATGGAAATAATAATGCTTGCCCTTCTTTAGAAATTACTTTGAGATCTGCCAAAGAAAAGGGCCTATTCAAATGCAAAGCCTGATGCTTTTATTTATTAATAAATGTTGTGCCAGAGTCACCAATCTGCTGCTGGTGCCTAGTGTGGCTCTGAAAACAGAGGATCTGCCTGCTTGATTGA
The DNA here is from genome assembly GCA_013396655.1 of Campylorhamphus procurvoides. Classification (NCBI taxonomy): domain Eukaryota; kingdom Metazoa; phylum Chordata; class Aves; order Passeriformes; family Dendrocolaptidae; genus Campylorhamphus; species Campylorhamphus procurvoides. The sequence continues at coordinate 710,177 of WBMV01000548.1, forward strand.
ACCCAGCTGGTGAGTTGAGGCCTAGGGCTGTTTTGTGATATTGGAAGAGGAATGAAACAGCCAGATGTTAACCAACAACTGCTCAAGCTTAGTGCTATCCTGCCTGTTATTCCTCTAAAACTTGAGCAAACATGAGAGTACCTAAGCTTACCTGCTGGCAGCACCACTGTTTCTCATGCAGAGGACTGGGCTTCTCAGAACGCTGTTCTTCCCTTAAAATATCTCATACTCTTACCAAAAAAAAATAGCAGTTACAGGTAAAATGTCATCTCCCTTGGGGAATAGATTTTAATTACTCTACAGGACCCCAGGGGAAACCCATGCTGCAGCAGACTCCTGGCAGGATTTGTAGCCCTTTGGAGAAACCAGCCTATGCTGGAGCAGGGGAAGAGTGTGAGGAGCCCTTCCAACGGAGGAGGAAGGAGTGACAGGGACAATGTGTGATGAATTTACCATAGCCCCTATTCCACATCCCCCTGTGCTGCTCGAGGGTAGGAGAGAGAGAATGCAGGAATAAAGTGCCTGAGAATGGGAAGGAGCGGGAAGAAGGTGTTTTAAGATTTAGTTTTATTTCTCATATTCTTGCTCTGAATTGACTGCTAGTAAATTCAATTATTTTCCCCCAGCTGAGTCTGTTTTGACCGTGATGGTAATGGGTGAATGATTTCCTTATCTCCTCCCGTGAGCCTTTTGTTGTATTTTCTCTTACCTGTAGAGCTGAGGAAAAGAGTGATAGAGAGGTTTTAGTGGGTACCTGGCACCCAGCCAGGATCAACGCCCCACAGACTCACAAACACAGCATAGATTAAAGGGTTCACCCGATGCATTGCCATTACTACAGCACTACTTGGTATCTCTGGAGCTTCTAGCTCCGCTCAAACCCAACCGAAAGTTCCAGGTAAGACAAGCAGGAAAAATAAAAGCTCTTTTCAGTCTTGCTCTGGCTTTATCTTTCTTCTGTGAATGATTAATAGGTGGGAGGTCTGCTTGCCTAATTTTGTGCTTTGCCTGTTCTCATTTTGACTGCAGTTTCCTGGTGTAGTAAGCCTGGTACAGATTTCAGTCAATCCATAGTTCACACTGCTGGCTTCATTTTCGCTGTCCTCAAGGGAGTTTTCATAGAATCACAGAATCACAGAGTGTTTTGTGTTGGAAAAGACCTAAAGTTCTAACCCTCCAGGTTAGACAGGGACAACTTCCAGTAGATCAGATTGCTAAAAGCCCTATCCAATTAACACTTCCAGGGATGGGGCATCCACAGCCTCTCTGGGCAACCTGTTCCAGTGCCTCACCATCCTCACAGTAAAGAATTTCTTCTTAATATGTAACATAAACTACACTCTTCCAGTTTAAAGCCATTCTCTCCCTTGTTCCGTCAGTACATGCCCTTGTAAGAAATCCCTCTCCAGCTCTCCTGAAGGTGCCCTTTATGTACTGGATGGCTACTTTAGGGTTTCCCTGAACCCAACTCTGCTGACCCAGGCAGAACAACTCCTGTCTTCATAGGAGAGGTGCTTCAGCCCTCTGATCATCTTTGTAGCCCTCCTTTGGACTCGCATCAAAAGGTCCACATCTTTCTTATGCTGGGGTTTTATTCAATTACTTTCCCTTGCACACTTTCGGTAGCAGACGACTTTTTGAAACAGTTCTATGAAAATAAAAGCAGAGGGTATGTTTTCACCCACAAAATCAAAAACAAACTTTTGTTTTATCAGGAGAAATGGAAGAGGAAGTAGCTTCACTTATGTGTTTTTACCAAGCTGTCTCCTTGAGCTGGTATCTTACAGTCCATTTATTTTGATTTCTCAGAACTTATTTCTCACATTAGGATATTGCCTTGTAGCTACTGAAGTATTTTTATCACAGTCATACTGTAAAGTGATGGATAATTTTAAATGCATCCCTAACCCTTCCGTAAGTTCGAGGGAGCGTAGCAGAGCCCTTCTGCCAGGTGCACACCGGGGTGTGTTTATTCCGATAAAGGCAGGGCTGAGGCAGGAGCAGCCGGATTCCCCGCCGGCGCTCCCAGGGAGCATCTCCCGGCCGGGAGCGCCGGGAGGTGGCAGCCTCGGCTCGGCAGAGCCGCCCCGACGGCGGTGGAAATTCCCCCTCGTTCGGCACCAAAATAAAACACTGCGTTGCCATGGATCTAAGGGAAAAACGAAGGGGCATTGTCAGGGAAAGGCCTTGCCTTGGTGCACGGGCGGTCTGCTGCGGTCACTGCCAGGGCGAAGTGCGGGGACAGCGGGGTGGCAGCGAGGGGGCTCGGGGGAGGCGCGCCAGGCTTGGGAAGCTCAGCTTGGTAGATGAGGGCCTAATGTTCAGCTGGGTTAGGTCAGTGTCATTCATAAATGTAAGAAGAGGGTCATTGGAGCAAATCAGGAGAGAAAAAGAGCAAGCATTAAACCCAGTCCTGTTTGCTTTGCTCTGATTGCTAACACCTTTTAATGATGTTCTATCTCACTACGGGATGGGATTTTTGTTGGCTTACTTCAGTTTCCATTGAAGTAACTCGGAAAATTCCAACAGCTTTGGTGGAAACAGACTGCAATAATCTGGGATTCTCGGAAGTGTCCCTCCTTTCCAAGAAACACCATCCTTCTGTGATTGAGAGAGCTCTATCTTCTGCAGGAGCTTAATGTTTCATCACTTTTGATCCTGAAAATGTACTGCATCAGAAATAATGAGTGCAAATGAGATTATGCACTGAGCTCCCTACTCAGAGAGATTAAATTGCAGAGCATTTTAAATATCTTTCATTAATATTATTTGGGTCTTAATTTAATTTCTTTGTCTGGCGTTTGAAATTTATTGAACAATCTCAGTTACTCTTGGTTTAATTCATTGTCTTTAGTTGACTTATATAGTGATTTAGGCTGGCTGTCTTTGAACAGATTTCTTACTCTTAGCAAATTCCTAGAGCTGTAAATGCTTTTCCTGGTTTTCATACCTCCACATTGTTGCTGTGAATTGACAGAATCACTCAGAAAGCACAGCTATTTTTGGGTGTCTCCCTGGCCAATAATGAAAAATGTTCCTCTTGCAAAAGAAAATTGTTTCTCTTCTGCATGAGTCATGACTCTGCTTGTATGTGCAGAGCAAAAGACTTCCAGCTTCGCAGGCTCCACTGGCATTCAGGGTAGGATTCAGCCAGCCAAGATTCACATGTGGAAACTAAATATGGTCATAGGGTTACACTCCCATTTTTTGCCCATTACTCAGGCTTCTACATGGTGTATTTCAGTGCCTACTCCCCTTCTGCCGCTGTGTATCTCCCTCTGCAGTGAGAGTTTACTCTGTGGATACAGCTAGAAAGATCTTAGCACCAGTTACCAGTAAGTGCTGTGTTTCATCTTCTGCTTAGGAGTACTACATAAAGAGACCCAGTATTAATCCTGGGAGGAAAGCTAAATTCTCAATACCTTTATAAAGCTCCAGGGCAGAGAGTGTAATCTTAAGTCTTACTTGAGGTTTCAGCTGTAGGAGTCACCACAGTTTTCATGGCAGAACCTGCCAAAAATAGAGAAACAAGAGGGAGAGAACATGTTGTTGTTTTGAAAACAAATCAGCCCATGTATATTCAGCAACAAGAAGTCAGAGGGACAATTTTATAATTATATACAACATCAGAAGGGTTCTGATGTCATGGGAGACAGAAAAATACATGCTAAATTATACTACAGTTCCCTATGGAGGGTAATCAGCATGCTAGTGCAATTTTTTAGGTTACAGTGAGGGTGTTCAGCCCCTATGTGGGACTGGTCAATATGTGCTCTCATACTCCCCTCAGGCACTGTATAGATCTGGGTGGGAGTAGCCACAGGCTTGATCTGATACTTTGAGCCCAGTTTTAACTTCTCTAAGCTCTTTTGTGCTGCCTGGAGACACAAACTTCTGATGTCTGAGCTGGTCCCACTTTTCACCTTCAACATCCACGCAGAATTCAGTACAGATTTGTAACAGCATCATTGTCAAAGATTTCTATGAATGAAGCCTGTTTTCAGCAAAGCTTTTACGTAGTGTCAAATTTATAAGTTTCTCCAGTAAATTATATAAGACCAGACTTGATTAAGACAGAATTATGGTCAGGCTAGATTACCATTTGGATAGGAGATATTTTGTTAGCTGACCATTTGGATAGGAGATATTTTGTTAGCTGACAATTTACTCTTACCCTGTACAACTTCCATGGGACTTTGTGGCTTGCTACAATATTTCTGTTAGAAACCAAACAAAATAATTTTTACTGTGGTGACTGTGGTGACTACATGGATTAGCAGCCTTGAACTAGGAGTATCTTATACAACTTTTTCAGCCAAACATTTTAAATTACAAGTACCTTCTTCTGCATTTTGTTGTGTTTAACTACAACATAGTCACCAGCAGAAGAAATGCAAAATAAAAGATTCTAACTTTAATTAGATAAGTAGAGCTTATTTCCATGAGAAGTGCCACACACTAAAGAACCACAAAGTTTAAATTCATATCAGATTCACCATGGTCCCTTGTTGCTATGGAAAACGAATCCTACAGCTTATTCCTTTACCATGAGAACAAGCTCTTTGAAGAGACATGGGATAGACAGTGCTGCAGGGGAATATGAAAGTGTTTTTATTTCTGTCATGTGTACCAATATTTGCTCTGGAAACAGACAACTTGTTTTGTGAGAACTATTCCATTTCATGCCCTTTTCCAAGATTATTGAACTGGCTTTAGAAATATTCAGACATGCATTATGCCAAGTATTTGCACCTGTTACATTCTTTATGGAAAATTAAGTCACTGGCTGTAAAGCTCCTAAGAGATTTATATTCTGCCTCAAAAAATCATTTGGTTTTTATACATATGAAATTTGATAGTATGTGGCATGAAAATAGATCAGCACAACTGCTTATCTGGGCCTTATCTACCCACTTATGCTTGGTTGACAGATAAATTGGTATTTATTAAAAGTATTATTTCTTAACAGACTTTCATCAATAGCAGTGTTTGTTAACCCACCTGGACAGCTTAGTTTTGGGGAGCAATTTAAAATTTGCATTGGATATAACCCTTGGAGCCATGTCAAGTAGCATCATATACTGAAAGAACTGGATCTAACACATAACTACCAGATCACATCAGTCATCATCTGATGGGCATTTAGAAACATAGTACGAGGACTCAACAAAGAAGAATAAAATTGTTAGCTAATAGTTTTTTGCCACATTTGATCTGGTTTCCTTAAAGAAATCAAGACATTTTGCTTCCAGCAGGTGTTTGTAAATGCAGCCAAAAAAGAATGCAAGCTCCACCTAACAGAAGTTTATGAAATATTGTGGAATATGGAGAAGAAGGGCTAGAGAGTGCTTTTATTCCCCCTGTACTCGGCACTGGTGAGGCTGCACCTCGAGCGCTCGGTCCAGTTCTAGGCCCCTCACTACAAGAAAGACATTGAGGTGCTGGAGCGAGTTCAGAGAAAGGCAATGGAGCTGGTGAAGTGTCTAGAGAGAGTCATATGAGAAGTGGCTGAGGGAGCTGGAGTTGTTCAGCCTGGAAAAAAGGAGGCTCAGGAGAGATATCATTCTCTACAACTACCTGACAGGAGGTTGTAGCAAGGTGGGAGTTGGCCTCTTCTCCCAGGCAACTAGTGACAGTATAAGAGGAAATGGCCTCAAGCTGCAACAGGGGAGGTTCAGGTTGGACATCAGGAAGAATTTCTCCACTGAAAGGGTTGTCAAGCACTGGAACAGGCTGCCCAGGGAGGTGATGGAGTCACTATCCCTGGAGGTGTTTAAGAAATGACTGGACATGGCACTTAATGCTATGGTCTAGTTGGCAAGGTGGTGTTCAGTCACAAGGTTGGATTTGATGATCTCAGAGGTCTTTTCCAACCTAATTGATACTGCGATTCTATTTGCATAACTGCTGGAAGCTCATGCTGAAATGGAGGCAGAGTGGAACAGAAATTAGAACAGAAAGAAAGGATTTTCTTTGAGACTCATGCAAGTTGTAGACCTTTTGCAAGATTGCCGTGAGCAAATATGGAGGGAAAGAAATATCTTGAGCTGAAGCTGCTAAGCAGAGCAGCATGGCTCTGTGAACTCCTGTAAGTATCTTGAAACAAATGGGGTAGGGCTGAGCATTCCCCTCAGCTAGCGACGTGTCTGTATGAATGAAGGAATTCCTGGATGTCATGGTGGTGTAACACTGAGGGTGAAATAGGGAGAGGGGCTAGCTGGAATGACAGTACTGACCACAAAAGGGTAATAGTGGAATGAAGTATCATTCAGCATTGTTAATCCTTCCCAAGTTTATTTTACTTTCCCTTGTCTCTGTACTGGCTTAATGTTCTAAATTACAAATATTACTTACTCAGAGAGTCAGGGTTCAGTGTTGAGAATTCAAACTGGAGGTTTTTGCTAGTCCTAAGAGGAATCCCTCTGCATTTCAGTCTAGTTCTTGTTGCCATCAGCAACAGAGTTGCTTTGAGTTTCAGTCCTCAATAATCCGTGATGCAACAGGTCATTGAAAATTCAGTTTGGTGTTTGTTTCTCTTTTATAATTCATTTTGGATGACTATCTACCAACAGGATAGGTTCAACTGTAAAATTTTTAGTCTCTCAGCCAGGAAGGAGTAAACTGATACATGGAGACGTTCAAGTTTTTTTGAGAAATCTGCAACAGAAAGGCTTTCCTCACTCTACTGAGGAGCTGGACAGTGCTGGCTTTTATGTCTCTGTGCTGAATACTGGTATTTGGTAAGACAATTCTGCAACATAGAGGAGCAAATCTGTATTTTAAGTGGCCTCCTTCAAGGGATATTTGTTAGAGATACACAAAGGAATTTTTTTGACTATAGAAATGATGCTACAAAGGCACTCAAATTCAGACCAAATGATCCAATCCTGCTAAAATATGACAAAAACTGTTCCAGTTTTTTGTCCCTAAGCATCTTTTTTCATAGGTTCCTTTGGACTGTTTCAGCACAAGTGAAATGGCAGAGTTTTAGCTACTTCCAAATGTAGTTGAATCATTAACCATTGTTTAGCAGAGAGTAAGAACACCTGCTTTTGTTAAGAGAAGACAGCTGAATTGACGGATGCCTGTAATGTTTGAATTGGAGTCTACATATCATGAAATAAAGAGATAAAATACTGTATAAGCCAGAACATTAAAAGAAGCAGCCAAAGTATGAACAAATGTCAAAGGGACTTGTCCAAACCTAAAAGAACTCATACACTCTGTTCGGTTGCCAGTTCCTATTCTTGAGATATTTACTCTCCTTCAAGGAATCTGGACTACAACAGAAGATTTCTGTCTGTGAGGCAGAGCATATCTATAATATGAGTAATCACAGGAAACACAGGGTAAGCATCGCCCACCAGCACATTTGGGTTGAGCTTTGGGATTGCATGCAGAGGATTTTCATACACAAGTCTGACTGCTGCTGGCAGCTCAGGGTGATTCCCCAGCCTGCATCTCAAGAATAGGAAACAACTTCCAGGTCTGTTGTCTGTCCAGTCATGCTCCTGTTGTGTCAATTTAATCATACATACCACATCCAAGGTAAGTTCTGAGCTTACTTACCAGTGCCTTTAAACCTAACTCTACCTGACAATACCTATGGTGATTCCTCTTCAAGGCAACTCACACTTAAGTAGAAGTTTTCACATCTTAATGATACAGTAATGTCTTGGTTATTGCTGTCTCTATTGGTACCTATCACCACATTGTTCATATTTGCTCTTCTGTATGATTCTCTTTCAGTTCAGAATTTACCTGCGAAAAGTTACAAGTAGGAACTGATGAAAGGTATTAAGGTGTGAATAGTCATCCCACTCCTTTTTTTCTTTCAGAAATCTCAACCCATTGCTTCCAGGTGGAAGTGCATCTGCTGTGCATCATTTCTTGAGTATGAAAGGATGACCCCCAATATCTCTCATCGACTTATTCACTTATAGAACATATCTGCTCCATTTGACGTTTTGTTTTTTTTATGGTACCAACTAATTTTCATGTCGGTTTTTTTCACTTGGGATTTTCTGCCAGTAGGGTTTCTGGCAACATGTATGTCTGGCAAGCTACATCTAGAGCTCTGGTTGCTGGCAATCAGCAGGCTGAATGTTTTGATGAGTAAGAGTCACAGATGAATGCCTATATTCTGTAAGTTGCCAAAAAGTTATACAACTACAGAGCCCTTCATCCTTTAAGGTTCCTCTGAGTGAGGCATTTTCTAGACCAGAATAAATAGCCAGGAAAATACTGTCAGTGCAGGTGTACTCCATATCCTGGCTAAATGTTCAGAGATATACTCAACTGAGAAGCTTGCAGCTATGACAGCCTTATATCTAAGTTAGTCCCTGGGTGTCAAAACAACTCCTGAGAGCTACTATCAGCCTGCAGAAGAGCCTTCAGCCTAGATCCCTAGTGTTTCAAGCTGGAAAACAGAATTATCTGTAGAAGGGCTAGAACTGGAGCCTATCCCCTCTGCACTGATAACCACAATAGAAGAAAAAAATCTGGATTCTGAGGAGTTTAGATCAACAATGGGGTCACACAGCTAAGGCAGTTCCTTTAAGGTGACATGGTCCATATTGGGAATCATCGTGCCACATCAGGGATCCATGGTTAAGTCCTGCAGAACACACAAGGAGAATCAGTCTTGCAAGAATTGAATTCATAGTAGTCAGCATACTGAGCAGTGAGAATCTAAAGTTTACATCTGGGAGTGCAGTGAGAGGAGTTTAAGGCTCCTCTGTCTCAAGGAGTGCGATGTTAGACTACAAGCCTCAGGGAGGCATCATTTCCCGGCACTTGTCAGTGATCCTTATCATCTCCAGTTCCTACAGGAGAAGGTGTCACAAAGAGCAAGGTGTGACCTGGGCATCCTTTCAGTGAGTTTTAATGACAATCATTTGCCAAGGAAACTCAGGTTCTCAGAACAAAAGTAAATTATCTACTGGAAATGAGCATAGAGACTGCGGATTGTGTCTTGAATCAACACTAAAATGTGCCTTGACTATGAGAGAGAACACATGCTTGTATTCAGTCTAGTCATGCTCTTCCTACTTTTGCTATCCTTACAATCATAGAATCATTAAGGGCGGAAAAGACCTCCAAGATCATCAAATCCAACCTTGTGACTGAACACGACCACGTCAACTAAACCATAGCACTAAATACCATGTCTAGTCATTTTTTGAACACTTTCAGGGATGGTGACTCCACCATTTCCCTGCGCAGCCTGTTCCAGTACCTGATCACCCTTTAGGAGAGAAATTCTTCCGGATGTCCAACCTGAACCTTCTCTGGTGCTGCCTGAGGCCATTTCCTCTTGTCCTGTTGGAGAAGAGGCTGACCCTTACCTTGCTACAACCTCCTTTCACATATTTGGAGAGAGCGATAAGGCCCCCCCGGGCCTCCTTTTCTCCAGCTTAAACTCCAGCTCCCTCAGCTGCCTCATATGACTTTCTGTCTAGACCCTTCACCAGCTTCATTGCTCTTCTCTGGACATACTCCAGCACCTCAATGTCTTTCTTGTAGGGAGGGATCCAGAAATGGATACAGCACTCACTGTATGACTTCACCAGTGCCAAGTTCAGAGGGACAATCCCTAGTCCTGATGGCCATGCTATTTTGATATATATGCTACTTATTGAAAGCATTTACATATCTAGTGAGAATACTGTGCATTTATATCTTGTCATTGTTATCAGATATACATTTTATCACTGTGCCTTCAGAAGGTCATAACAGAGAAAAGGATCTTTGAGACAAGATGTGCTAGTTGAACTATACAAGTGAAATTTTAATTAAAAGTTCTACAGAAGGGCAAGATAGAAATAAAATAACCTATGTCACACGGTGTCCCAGTGTCAGATAATATGAAGTGAAAAAATCAAAGTTTGTAAGACATGAAGGAAGATAACAAAGGTGTTCTAGCTTAACAAAGACTTTTATTCTGTGCTTCTTTCCCCCTCCTCATGAGACAGGGAAACAAGAGGATACAGCAGACGTACAAGGCAATGAAAGCCAACAAGTGAACACAGAACAGTTCTTATTTGATCTAAGAGAGGGTGAAAAGGTAGTTTGGGTACAGCTATGGAAATTCTTGGTCACTATTAAAATACAAGGTTTGTCATTATATCTTGTTGCAACTTCATTTCAATAAATATATTTTTTTTAAAAAATCTATATTTAGTTTGTTCTCAATCAAATCAAATGCAATCAAATTCAGTCAGAGCGATCAGCCACAAAGCCAGACAGTTCACACTCTCATTTTTCAACACTTGAGTGCTCCAGCTGGTTTGGCGTGTCCAGCTCCCTGATATATTGTCTCACAGTAGTCCAAGTAAAACAGTTCAAGCTATGTGGCAAAATTTAAGAACTGGTGACTCGGAGGATGAGAAGAGTGACCAATGACAGCAGAGAAAGTTTCTAGTAGGAGGAAAAAGAGATGTTGAGCCCACCTGATCTCACAGGTCCTGACTTTTGTATCTAGCAGTGTAAGGCTGTCTACACCACAATTACAGCCATGACAGGAGTTTGCCTGGTGGCACTGTCCAACAGCTAATGCCTAATCCTTTAACAGACAAACCCAGATCTTACTATGGGGCATATCATGCCTGTGGTACGGGTCCTAAGTTTTGTGGCAGGAGCATGCCTATGAGATCCAGCCACAGCACAGCCGTGTGACCACTGCTCAACGAAGCGCCAGGGACAGTGTGATCATAGTGTGAATCTGCACATCTCTCCCATGAAGAGTCTTGTAGTCACGGCATTATAGACGGTTAATCCTGAATATAGCAGGCTCTTTTAAAAAGCAAGATATTTTTGAATACTGAAGATGTATTTGGTTTATTTTCACATTACAACCTCCCTTTTACCTTCTACAATATTTTACATTTTCTCACATAGTCCTATTCAACACGCTATTTGCTACCACTGGCCGATTCACTACTGCTAAACACACCATTCTGCTACTGGAAAATGTAAGATAGCCTACATTTATTTGGTGTCTGCTATTTGAACATTAAAATACAGTTAATAGATTTGTAGGCCATTTGTAATAGCCTGTTTTGTTGGACTTTTGTGACTAGCTTAACAGTGTGACAGGTATTGTGCAACAAACCCATAGAAACAAACTGTCCTGTCACAAGTTAGGTCTATGCATGGCTGAGTAAGAGTTGTCATTCCCCGATTTCCATACATTAAATGCTTAGGCTAATGAGCTTTTATTAGGAAAAATCCTGTTTCCACTGGACTGACAAAGAAAGCTTTAAACAATTTTAGTCCACGTGACTTTCAAGAAAAAAGAAGTCAGACAGGAGCTACTATTAAGCATCTTTTTATTGTAGTCTTTAATGTACATGCAGAGTTTTAAAAAAAGTGGCAGTTATATCTCTAAGCATATAACAATAATGTAAATGTTTGGATCAGCAATGTATTTGGATTAGGGACTAAGAACTCTAAGTGAACAGACATCTTTCAGGATATACAGTTTATATTGTAAATCAAGAAGTTTTTTTCAGAGTGATTTTCCTCATAAAAAGATAAAATATTTCTTGTTTACAATCTTGCTTGTTTTTAATACTGAAAAAATCTATAATAGTACACTCTTCATTATGTACATAGAAAAACATAAAACTATATCCATACCAGTGTCTGTTTTAAATGCAAATAGTAGTTAATAGTTTTATAATTTCTTGTGCACTCTCTCCCTCCTTCCCTCTCCCTCCCTCCCCCCAACACCCCTTAAAAAATGCAGCATTTCCTAAAGATTTCAATGCTTTGGCAGAAATAGAACTGAAGGCACTCCCATGTTAGGTAAAGCAATATGTGAAATAGCGCTAAATAAAAAAGCTGTAGGTGTACCAGGCAGCTCCAGGCTCATCCCAAGGGCCAAATCTTGCACACCTGGAGAGCAAGAACTGGTTTGCTGGAGATTCCAGCTGGAGCAGGCTCAGGCCCCAGCTTGGTTTACAATAAAGCTGATTAGCCTCACAACTACTTTTACAAATGCTTCACACAAACCAGTGAGGATGCAGAGCATCTCTGAACACAGTACTGTCACGAGGGCAAAAAGCTCTTGCAGGTCACAGCATCAGAATGTGTTGCAAAGGGTCCGCTACTGAGGCCTTCCACTTTGCAACACGGTAGTTTCACACAATACCCTCTGTTTAAGACTTCCTGATGTGGCAGCTCAGCTAAAAATGAACAAACTGACACACAGATGTGAAGATTCTAAACCATCTCTTGTGATGGAGAAGTTTAAACTCGGCAAAGCATCCTGAAAACAATCTGCGTGCCAGTGGCAGGCTGACTTCTGGTGATAGGGAGATTTTGAAAGCTGATAGGAAAGTTTCTCTCAGGGGCAGCTCCTCCCTGGCCTCCTGTGGCTTGTTTGGCACACCTTCATTTTTCTTGCAACTCAGGATTATCTCTGGCATACCTGCGATATGCATTTATATGAATACTTTGCAAAAATATCCCATAAGCCTATGAGATAAGCACCTAAATGCTTGCTAAGGGAAGTGTCATAAGTCACAGTCAGGAAATACTTCCATAATGACCAGTTTTATCTCTCAACTGCAGTTTGTGTCTGCAATCCTAGCAAAGGTTGAGGAACAACTGGATGCACACTTCCAGGAGAGAATGAGACAGTAAGGCACTGATGGAAGCTTTTACGTGTCAATGTCTACAGCCTAATAAAGTGTTAAATTTTCAGGACATACACTAGTTCAGTAATATGTTTACTTAACTAATTTATTCATAGTGCACAATATCTGACCATGACTGTAAATAGCTGAGGTCAACTGACAATCCAATTGAAAAAGAACATTCTGCTAAAATCTGCCAGCTGGTCACGTTCATTCTGCTGTGATAGGTCTGCACTCTTTGGCCACAATAAAATGAATGGCTTTGTAGTGTTGGAAAGCATTTTTGTCATTCTTCAGTATCACTGTGGATTTATCTCACGAGGAAAGAAGGGTAAGATAAAAAGGCATCCAACAACACTTCAATGTCTGAATTGAACATCCAGCAAAATGATATGCCGCTGGCATGGAAGAATAGCCATTTAAGGTTAGTTTGAAATGCAGACTGGAGGGAAAAAAAAAGGAAAAAGAAAAAAAAAAAGGCAAGTAGTCCAGTAAGAATAAACAGTAGAAAAAGAAACTGAGCAAGTGATTCTTTGTTTTGGGCCAGTATATCCACCATCAGTTGCTGTATGTTGCTTTGGGAAACACGAAACTGGCACCAAAACACTCCAAACAACACAAAATCCCCACCCCCTTCCTATGCTGACGGCTCTCCTGAAATGTCCCTCAAATCTCTTTCCGTACTGTGAATCGGATGCTGCTGAACATTTTGCCTATGGCCTCAAACAGTGGGTCGCAGAACGTGTGGATGCAGATCGAATAGACGCGGCTAATGCACTGGATCTCAATCAGGTAGCTCCTTATGCATGGCACCACTGCCCAGATGTGCAGGAATGACAAAATGGCAAAGTAGATGCCCCAGATGAGAGCCATAGGAATACCAAAGATTGCTGACAGTAAACGATAAAACCAGTATTTCGTTACAGTGAAGGTGGTAAAACTGGCCTTCCAAATCCCATCAAAGCTGTGTGTTCCCTCAGGCTCAGCAATCACATCTTCAAAATCGATCTGCAGCAAAGAACACAAAGTCAGGTCAGTCAGACATTCACATGAGGGGTGTATTCCAGAAACACCTTTCCTGGAGAGCCATGGTCCGCTGCCAACAGAACACTGAAGCATGTGCTTCTTAACATCCCAACGTGATTTCAACCCATCATAATACATCATTTAAGTAATGGATCTTCAGTAACTGTCTTTTTCCACTGACTACTAGGGAGCCTCAATGATTAGCTCTAAATTAGACATCCAATGTCTAGATGGAGTTTTCCACAAAGCTGTATTTTCTTCATCTCCTACAGCCTTAAAGTATGCAGTGCCCTTAAAATCTGCTTAAAGGAGAAATCAGGTGAATAGAATAATCATTATTTCTCTGTCTAACTTAACTGTTTCACATCTTTATGAATGAAGTAAATGCAGCCACTACTTTGACTTTTTACACACATCAGCCATATCAATAAAATGTCTATTATTTGTCCAGATTTTGCCATCCTTCCTTGTATCACATTGCTGAATGTCAATGGTGAATAAACAGTGAGGCTAGCTATTTAAATATATGCTTTGAAACCAGCATAGATAGTTCCTAGTAGACTGAGAAATAAAACTACGAATTTAGACATGCATCAGGTGGAGCTTCTCTTTAGTCCTAAAGCGTAAGGAGCTCTTTCATCTTTATAAATATGAGGAGGCTCTTCACAGTAGAGCCATTTCATTCTAGCCTGTCCTGTTTACGTGACAAAACTCTGTTCATGAAAGACATGGTCAAGCTAACCTGTTAATGTTTAGAAGGAACACACTCTTCCATGTATTTTGTAGTTTTGACTATTCATAAATCATTCAGAAAGTCACTAAAGGAAGCAGTACATTCCAAAAGGCATATTTTAGCACTTTCTGTTGAAATACTGAGCTGTTCAGGAAGCTTAATTGTCATAACATTTCTATTAGAAAATTAACAGAATTGCAAAGATGCTGCAGCTCCATGTCACATGGATAAGTTTGATATAACCCACAATACAGGATATTTAGTTTAGTTAGCGGTACCAATTGTATAGGTAGTGCATTCAACAGGAAAGAGAACATCACAACACTACTCCTCTGCAAGAAACTAAATGACTGCTTAAATTGAATGAAAGAAAAAAGAATTTGCATTCCTGGGACTGGGTCCCAAAGTGAGATGATAATGCAGCTGAAAGTGAAGATTTACAGGAGAGGATAAGTATGATACAGGCCAGCAGCCTCAGAAATTCAGTCTATAGGAACGTCACATGCTGGAAGGAGATGAATATAAATACACTCACTGTAAGTATTGCTTACACTGTAGGAAAACGCTCACCATCACTTCCTTTAATATAAAATATACATAATGATTGGAAAGCACTCCTTCTTCTCTCCTGCTGAATTTTTTTATGACCTCCAAACTTAAGTTATTAACAAAGGGAAAAATACTATAAAAACACTGGACTTTCTGGCTTCTTAAACAAAAAAGGTAATTCCAAGCAAAAGTGCACAGTCTAGGTGCAATCTACATGAAGCGCTTGAAAGTCCTTGGGAGGAAATTTCTGCATCATCTGTGGTATCAAATATCTTGAATGCCTAAGATCAGGCTGGCTTAACTGGGCATATTACTGGACCCAAATACCGCTCTGTTTGCCAGTGCTTCTCCCTAGACAACACACAGTGCAAACTATAAACCTCTTCTTTATCTGCAACTCTGAAGTAGGCTCTAGTGATTTTAAAGTCATTGTTTGGGATGGGAATTCATCATCATCATCACCACCACAAGTCAAGATAGCATTTGGACTGAAATTCCATATCCACAGAAACCCGTGTGAGACTCTGCGGTGGTGGAGTCCCCAGGGAACACACATCAGCTCTATGCACTTGTCCATAACAGTACACAGAGCCAAAAGTTTGTTTGGACTTTCTGAAACCAAACAGCTCAACTTGTAACTAATAGTTACAAGAAGAGAAAATTAAACAGAGTTGGAATAATGGTTCTGTTCTGCAAAAGTTCTATGGGTATGCAATAACCTCTGCTTTTGTAGGTCATGCCCATGAATTTTTGGTAAAAGAAAAGAGTTTTCTTTAAATCAGTCTAAAGATAGCATAGGAAGTACACTACATTCATTGCTCAGTGAAGACATGAAACTGGAAATCGTTTGGGCTCTGTAATTTCGGTGGGCACAAGATTGAAGCTCTTGTGAAATAATTCTAATTCTGGGGAATGCATCGGAGGCAACAACATGCTCACTGTTTTCATTAGTTATAAACATTCATATTTGGGGGAATAAACAACAGGCAAAAAATTAGCTTTATGAACTACATTGACCATAATATAATTATCTAAAGGAGTAATTAAAACTCATCTGAAGTCTAATAAAATAGAGCAAGAAAATTTCCTATATATATTGTGATCTTTTCATTAAATGAAAAACATGGATGTCCTTATATCAGTCACAGAATTTTAGGACTGCATCATGGAAGGAAGAAGAAAAGGTGGTAGATGTATATGTGAAGAAGTCAGTATCTGCCAGCAATGTCATTCTAACTGTCATACATTTTTTCCTGCCCCTGCCCCTCCAGATGATTTCAAGATCTGTACATTGTCCACTGAAATCAATCTCATTCACCTGAGTACAGAAGCTGGCAAAATACATGCCTAAGTTTATGGAGCAAAAATGTTTTCTTTATGGAATACATAAGTAAGCTTACTTAGAGAATCTGTTTGTGCAGCTGTTCAAAAGCAAACTTTTCATTGTAGCCCACATGCCATGGCAGCTCATTTTCAAAGCGACTGGGTGTTCTTGGTTTATCATCAATGTCTGCCTTGAAATCAAATAATAAAAATATGTATATGATGGCAAAACCCAGGATGATTACAGTAAAAGGAAGTTGCTCCTCAAAAATATTACTACATAAAAACTATATGGCTCATCATAGACCTCTTAACTCTAAAACTTATGGCCATTCATTTCATGCTTCCCACCAGCTGAGGTGGGAAAGGCCGCACAGACATCACAGAAGTTCAGAGCACTCAGAGTTAGTCAGTGCAATACCTAAAGTTTTCATGTTCAGTTCAGCTGTGGTGAAGTCTATCCTGTATTTTCTCAACTGGTTGATAAGGGAAATATTAAATCTCTGAAGGCAAACAAGTTTGCACTGAGCTCCATTGGCCTTTTCATGGTTACATCTTTTATTTAGCTAAGTGGGACCTATTTGTATCAGGAAAGCATGTTTTTGTCTCACGCAAAAAGCAACCATAGATTAATGTGAATTTTCCAGAACTTTTAAAATATATAGTAAGACTGCATCATAACTTTGATTCCTTTAAAAATAATCCATTGTAATGAATGTTTTACTGGAAAATGGAAACCAATAAACTCACCGGTTTTCAAATCAAATAGTAAACTTCCTGCAATCGTGATTCTCAGTAACTAATACTATTAGCCTGTTCTATTCTACAAAATGTCCATGGAGTTAAACCTGGGGAGCTGACAGAAAAATTGTGCCATATAACATTTCCAGATGGACAGCTCTGTCCTCATTCCAGGACCTGCTGCTAATATTAGAACATTTATAACATATCTTTGGTCAGGATTTCCCAGCTCAAGTCATACAAAGTTGTCCTAAAAGTACTCAGGAATAAATCTGTAAGATAATAGCGAAGTATTCATGCCACCAGTAAATATCAAGGTTACTTTCTCAGAGCAATTTCAACAGCTCTCAGAATGTTTACATCAATGCACAGAAGCTGAACAGATGGCCTTGTAGGAACCATAGCTGATATGACACTACTATGTCTTTCCCATTTCATTATTCCTCAAGTCCCATGTTCCACATTACTCTAGTTTGAGTAAGGGAACTTCTGAGTGAAAAGACAGAAAAATAGCCTGACAACTCAAAAAAACTCTTAGCTGAATACAGTGTTAAAATGAAACTGTTATCTCTCTGAAGGCTGTAAGAATATTATTAAACTATGTACATGTCAAAAGAGTCCAGCTGTGCCTGGCACCCAAAGCTCTGCAGTGCTGTCCAAAACCAGACTTACCTGCAGCAGTGTCTTAATAAAGATAGGCAAGGAGTTGAGGTAATCTGGGCTCTCCTACTTCTCCATCCACTAAAAGCCTACATACAGATCCACTGGCTAAGAAATGATCTATTTATTTCACTGTTCAAGCAGTACGGGTAAGTCAGGAACTGAGATACCACTCAGATTCTTCCTGAACTAAACCACTCCCAGGAAGGATACTGCTTTTAACTTGCAAGGATCAGTCCTCCACAGGAGGAACAGGTGACTGGATGCATTTTGCCTTGCTATGAGTTGCATTTACATCACTTGGCTCACTCCCTCCCTCCTCAGGCATGCCTATTCCTCTCCTCTGGTTTTTAGTTCAGTAGCACTCACTGATGGTGAGTGCCATCAGACTGATAATGGGAATTCAACTGAACAAGGCAAAGTAAAAATAGGACTGACACATGAAAGAAGTGGTCAGAAATAGAATCCTACAAAAGACACTCATTTCTGGAAATGAATCTAACTGGCTTGCAAGGATAAAACACCTTTTTTAGGATATTGTTCTCAAGGTCACATTTGCCAAAGTATCATGTATGTGTAGATCTGTGAAGAACTCGTTTTGTTCTACATAAGGGCATGCTTAGGTTAGGCACAGGTCTTATTCAGTAGACTACATGTTCAATGTGTAGTTTGTTCCTCCAGAGCTGTCAGGGTGTGCTGTGAAATGACATTGAGGTTGTTGCAAAGCCAATGAAAATACAGGCACGTTCACTTGAGACAAGGAGAGAAGTACAGGAAATTTGTTTTGACCCTCTAAAGGATGCTAATAACTCGCTACAGCCTTCTGTTTCAGCCTAAACTATTAAACACTATCAACTCCTGTACCATGCCTACAATACACTTCCTGACTTCAGCTATTCTTTGTTTCCTACTATTCAGTTTGGCAAAGCCAGTTTTTACATTGCTTGAAGCTTTTGTCTGATTCTGCTATGAGAATTAACACAGCTTTTTTTGCTCTGCATATGTTTATTAAACTTTTATCAGGAAATTAAGCAACCTGCTTTGATTCTAAAATAGATTTATTTACAAGAAAGGGAAATGGTATGGGATTTATTTACAAGATTTTTTACAAGAAAGGGAAAAAGTCTGTTTAAGGAAAAGAACTACTAATTAAAATGTTTAACAGTGTTAACTTATCATCTGACTCAAGAATATATACCTCATGTATGAAATTAGTTGACATTTTGACCTTACCATTTTAAGTCCCCATATATCAAAACCTGGTAAGCTGGAAAGGTGTTAAATGCCAGCCTCAAATCTCCTACTTACCAATTGTCCTTCTCCTCAAAAGTTTGTTTTTTGAGGTACATAATACCCATTACATAGAAAAAATTACCATGCTGGGTCTATCAGAAAAAAAAATTTTAAGACCATCAGCATTAGGCTTTGACCTCCATTTCTGTGTTTGTAACTATAATTATTCAAAGTTTGTGTGGTAGCTGTGTGCTGCCAACTGTGCTCACAGCAGGCAGTTTGCACTGCCAGGCACCACCCCTACTGCGCTGAAGAGGAACTTAGCCACCGGTGAGGATGCCTACATTTTTGAGTGCCATCAATATCTTTTGGAGTCACTAAAAGGTTCCTTAGATCCTTACTGGATCTCTCTTGATTGATCACTAATATCTCCAGTCAGGCAAACCACTTAAATATACACACAACCTGAAAAATGGGGACTCTCCCACTGATGTCAATACGCTTACATGCTCTGCAAGATCAGGGCTAAAGTCTAGTCTGAATGGACACAAGGAAGAGTAATAAGCTAATTTTCTTTACATTTTTGCAAAAACTGTGGAAACTGTCTTCAGTGCTCACCCTGGGCTGTTTTGAGACAGGTTGTCCCTGATTCCAAGACTGGAAATATAAGATTGTTTCATCGTATTATACTGTGGCCTTTTAAGACTTGAAGCAGACACAGTATTTTTTTTTCTGTTGTGATAAATGCAATTCGTAAAATTCCTCAGTGTATTCAATGTCCTTTAAAGAAACATTCAACAGAAGAAAATGTATAAAATATCACAAAATAACAAGCCTTTCTATTGCATGAGTCACATTTGGGCAGTGATGTTCAGGATAGGTGCAATACTACTAACATTGAAGAAGGTGTGTATTATTAAAAATAGGAAAATGCATGGGCATATGACATCATCTTGAGCTTTTGTACTTCCATGTACTATTTGGAACTTAAAAATTTCTGATTACAGTGCCTCTAGAATAAAGGCATCACAACAGCTGAAAAAAAAATTAGGCAATAAACTTACCATCTTTCTGTTAAAACAGTGATACAAGATAAACATCTACATATTTCCTTGGTCCTTTGGAATACCATGTTTCTACATAAGCTGATGCTTGTCTTCCTGACCACTGCCAGAGTTTATCAGAAAATAATGAAAAAGTGGTACTGTTTCTACTGAATCTGCAGGAAAGAGGATGTGGAGGTATTGAGACTCAGAGGAGTAAAGCTGCTCTTCTCCCTTCCCTCCCAGACACCAGGAGATTCGTTTACCCTTTAAAGTGCACTGTGTAATCTCCATCTGGCAAATGTTTACCTGTAGTTACGCAGAGAAGCTGGTACTTTGTTCCTGAAAACATAGAGCTTTGTCATTCCTGGATGGGATGCTTCCTCGTTAATCAGGTTTCAACACGCAAACATGCGGTGCTATCAGGTGTTTCATAAAGCCAAACCTCATTCTATTTCACAGCATTTATATAAACCTCAGGCTAAAGCATGGGTGGCTACAAAACATGAACACTCAGCAGTGTTCAGCTACATCACAAGACAAGAAATCACCTTGACTCTTGGTATTGGTGGGAAGCATCTAACAAGAGAACCCCAAGAGTCCCTCCAAGTGGGGCAGCAGCAAGATTAGGCTTTGCCTGTCAATTTTGAACTTTGTCTTCACGGCACACTGATCTTTTGTGGACTGACCAAATCACCAGGCACAGCACCTCCTCTTTGGCAAAAAAAACAAGCAAACAAACAAAACCAAACAAACCAAACAACTGCCATGACTGCAACGACTACCGACAGCTAGGACCAGAGCTGTTGTGTAAGGCTGGTTAAGTGCAGAAAAATAACAAGTATTTCCAAAGTGAATGAAAGCCTAAACAAGCAAGTAGAATTATTGCACCCCAGTTACTTGTTCAAACTGACCAATAAATTTGCCTTACATTCCCTATGTCCCTGAGCCTGCTTTCCACAATACGACAAGAAAAGTATTCTTCTGGCAGATTTCTTAATGGAAATAGTGAATCTTTCCTGGGTGCTATAGAGAACAACAGAAAAGCAAACAGTGCTTAACAAACAAGGATATTCAAGTTAGAAAGTAGGACAGAAGGACTGCACTTTTCCAGTCAGAGAAGAAAACCAGTCTGGTCAGGAGTGTTTCCTACTACACGCATAACAAATACTCAAATGGATTATAAAAATTTCTAAATGATGCCATGACTTAAAAAAAGGTGGTGAATTCAGATCACCATTTCACAAAACTGAAAATCCATGAAAATAGCAAGCAAATTTGCTCCTAATTACTGAGAGAATAACCTCCTGCTCCCCTGCCCATGAAGAATTACTGATTACGTACCAGAAGAGCCCTGGAGATGGGCTTTGTTTTATCAGATGGGCAGGCTCATCAAAATCTGTGGAAGTACTTGTGAGAAAAATGCAGCTGATGCCAACGGAAGAGCACGGTAGCAACCAGCTATTCTCCAGAGATCTATTCCTGAAGGACTTGCCTACCGCATCTCAATACAGTCCGACAGAAGGAAAGACCAGCATCTTCAAGGAGAGATCTGCACTCCTGTACAACACAACAGAACTTCCTGTGCAGGTGGGGATATCATGTCAGCTAGTTCCTTGAAAAGTATCTTGATATTGGTGGAGTAAGCAGTCAGAAAATAAAATTACTGTTTTCCTCCCTGGAAACTGGGCTGCTGGGAGGTTATTGCTGTTTTCCCAAAGATAAACTCTTAAAAAGCTTTCTTTGTTTTATTATTTGTTTCATGTTCTACAATTCCCTATTCAATACAGCTATTTTAGCAAAGAACCCTAATACATATATGCGCATCCACATAGGTATGTTTAAAGAGGTGTATTCATGAACATGAACACCAGTGTCAAGTTCTGACTACACTAAATATAAGGGGCAGTTTTTAATTGATTTCAGTGGGGTCTGGAATCAAGCAGAATCCCAAAACTTTACTAAAAGTAAATGCACCCTGTAAACGGATTGTATATTTTACATTATATTTTATCTAACATAAATATTATATATTTATATTTTATTATTGTATGTTCATATGCTTTTAGGGTAATAAACTGCTATGAAGTATAACTTTTTGGAGCTTGGTCAAGCTTCATCCCTCCTAAATTTATTTCTAATAAATAAATATATTTCTAATAGGAAATAGAAATATAGAGACCTCAGACTTGAGTAGTGCATGGAGAGGGACAGTGACTTTTGGGGATTGTTTTAGACATGGAAACAATTTTTTCCTCTTTATTGTTTGTAAAGGGATCCTAAGGAAAGGAGACAGGGACTATGTATGCTACCCATAAACACATTCCTGTTAACTGCTGCAACCCTTTTTTGCAAATCTGTATAATTTGTTTGCACCTTTTATCTCATTTCCACCAGAACGTGCTTACTGCTGACAGTGAGTGTGCAGTGATGTCCAGCTGCCTCTCTGTTCCTTTAAAAAAGAAAATTGCCTCTGCATTTGCCCTGTTAGAAGGTCATCTTTCTTACATCTTACATCTTAAGGTTCAGATTTTTAGTTACTGAACCTTAAATATGAAATAATTATTTCTAATTCATAACAAACAAGATATCATTGATGACACCAAGCTCTGTGGATCAGTTGACACACCAGACTGAAGTGATATTGTCCAGAGGGACCTGGATGGGCTTGAAAGGTGGTCCCATGTGAACCGCGTGAAGTTCAACACAGCCAAGTGCAAATTCCTGCACCTGAGTAAGGGGAATCCCAAGCACAAATACAGGCTGGGTGGAGGATAGAATGAGAGCAGCCATGCAGAGAAAGACTTGGTGGTGTTGGTTGAAGAGAAGCTCAGTATAACCCAGCAATGTGCAGTCGCAGCACAGAAAGCCACCTGCACCCTGGGCTGCATCAGAAGTGTGACCAGGAAGTCAAGGAAGGTGATTCTTCCACTCTACTCTCATGAGACCCCATCTGGAGTACTGCATCCAGCTCTGGGACCTCCAAGATTAGAACATGCGCCTCTTGGAGTGAGTCCAGAGGGGGGCCAGAAAGGTGATCAGAGGGCTGGAGCATCTCTCCTGTGATGACAGGTTGAGAGACTTGAGGTTCTGCCTGGAGAAGAACAGGCTCCAGGGAGATCACTAAGAACTTTGCAGTACATAAAGGGGGCTTACAGGACAGCTGGAGAGGGACTTTTTACAAGCGCATGCAGTGACTGGAATGGCTTCAGAAAGAGAGGAGGTTTAGATTATGTATTAGGAAGAAATTTGTAAGTGACGCACTGGAACAGGTTTCCCAGAGAAGTTGTAGATGCCCCATCACTAGAAATGTTCAAGGCCAGGCTGGATGGGGCATTGTGCAACTTGATCTAGTAAGTGGCATCCCAATCCATAGCAGGGGAATTGGAACTAGATGATCTTTAAAGTCTCTTCCAACCCAAACCATTCTACAATACATGAACTTGAACTTCGTAAAACAATAGATGACTTTGCAGCTGAGGTCTACAGGAGATATTAACCTGATCTTGAGGGAAAACTGGTTATTTTTTGTAGCATTTGTTTGAATTCCAAGAACACATTTCAAAGTTGACAGAGGAAGTGTTGCAATCTGTCTATGAGACTCCCTTAGGCTTTTTTAGAACTCCCAATATAAATTCAGCACAGCAGGAGTTTGGACAGAGAATGTGATGCTTTCACCTTCAGCTGTGAGAGTGTCTTCTCACTTCTTATCTATGAAGCTGAATTTATCAGTTCCTATTTATTTGAAAATAAAGTATGTGGGTTAGATAAATAAAAGACTAGGGACAAACCCCACCCTTGTACAGCCCCTCCTAATATCTATAGCACAGTTCCTTTATGCTGAATAAAATAATGTTTTATGCGTTTGTATGCTCATTAAAGTGGAGACAGTGGTACTGAAAATATTTGTTCTTTTGAATGCTAATCTTATGACATAATTTCTGACAAGAATGGTATTGCATGAAATTCAAAGTTTGTTTTGAAACTATCTGAAGACATTTTCATAAGAAATCTGTCAGAAAAATATAAAGAGACTAACAGGATTAAACCTGCCTTCTCAATAAATCAAAGAAAAATAAATGGCATAACTTCTTTTTCATGTTCTAAATAACAAATCCTTTTCAGTCCAAGATGGTTTTTACTACCGTCATTTTCTAGCAAAGAAAAGAGAGATCATAGTTCTCGATCAAAAAGCTCAGCAAATCATTTACTGATGTAGACTTCATCCTGCTGTCTGTTTACGACAAGAGTATTTGAGAATTGTGGCAAATACAAACTTGTCTTAATTTAGAACTGTATCTGTCTTCAGTTCTTCAGAGATCACAAGTGCTACAGAATCACCCAAGTTCTTTTCTTCTTTCTGTTGCCTAAAATATTACAAAGAGCAAATTTCCTCATTGGGGACCTCATGGCCAGACCATCCACTGTAAAAAAATATGCCTGTTCTCCCTGGAGAGTTTTGGATTTCAATATTTTTTGTTTGGTTTAGATATCCATAACCTATGCTACAGAAGATGGTGTTTCTATCCACATAGTGGGATAAAAAAAATCTATAATTAATTAAAATTTTTCTTAAAATTTTCTAACATAATCTGAATTCTGCTGAAGCTATCAGAATCAAAAAGTATTTGTCTCCTCTGAATTGAGATAGTGTCCAATACATTCTAACAAGAGGAACAGCCACGCTGAATCATTGCCTCTGTCCTCATGGACATCAAATGAACATTTTCCCATGGAGTTATGAGTCATGTTCATCATGCTAAGCAAGAACACTGTGCATAAGGCTTTAATAATACCATGAGTTTAAGTGCAAACACATGAAAGAAGCTTTCATTAGGACAGATGCCATTATTAGCTGCAATCTTACGGACATTTGGAAATTCCATGTCTGGAAACTCCTAATTAATGTGCAAGAAAAGTGTTTTTCAGAAGTATCAAAACCTCGCTCAGTCCTCATACAGACTGGCATTCATAATGACACTGAGTTTTTAATCTCTCACTCCTATACTATCCATGGAAGAAATATTTGAAACAGAATTGGATCACGTGTGTAGCCAGTCAAACATTTGAATTTTCTTGCTTTTAATAAATCTAAACCCCACAGTTTGTTAATAGGGCACAATGTTAGAGAATAATTTCATTTAAATGCAGCTATGTACAAGTAAGGTGTCCTGTCAAAGTTATATGTATCTTCAAGTGAGAGAAGCATGCCCTTTGAGAGCACTGCTCATCTCATCCTACGGTTAGGGCTAAACTCTCTGATGTAAATCTGCCTACAGTGGCATTTCACTGTGATCACTGCCGATAGCAAGAGCCCAGATGACAAGCTTGGATTAGAACACACACACAGATATATCTGTATATATATATTTATACATTTATATATTTATGTAAATATATTTAAAGTTACAGATTTATCTACTTTCTTGGGACTTTTAACACAAAGGGCCTGCATTGAATTTTACTTAATTCCTTTTTTCAGAAATAGTACCTGATTGAGCTCTGCTTTTGTCTAATTTTATTATGCTGAAAAGCAGAACTGTGGTTCTCTCAGGTTGATGCCTGTTGTCACATCCAAATGACAGCACTCAACACCTTAGCTCTCCCATGCAAAAAGAGCAGGGGATGATACCTGCTTTCCTTTCAGAAGGTTCTCAGGTGTGGGGATGGGAAGTGCTTTGCCCAGTCATCTCTCTGCGCATCTTACACTTTTCTCAGTACCACAGGGAGGGACCTTAACTGTGAAAGATTACATAAAACGGCAAAGTGCTTTTGAAAAACCCTCTCTTTTCATCAAAAAGAGGCAGAAATTGTAAATAGCTTTAAAATGGTTGAGTAATACTTTCCTCCCTAACAACTACATAAAAATATTACGGTATTTGTCAACATCTGACTAAAAATTCCAGACTTTTTCTTGCAATGAGCTGAATTGTCCTTAACTGCATTAGTTTTAAGTGGAGGGCATGAATACATAACTGTTTAAAACTGTGTACAAAGGCTCTGCATCCTCACGTCTGTAGCCAGCCAAGTACTGGAATTCTTTTTCCAGAGCAAAAAAGAACATAAACAACAAACAGTGGATAGACACCACTTTTTAAAAAGAAAATAATAATTATGTTCTAGATGGTAGACCAAGAACAGGCCTTTCTTCCTGGCACATCACTGTAGGAAAAAACTGTCATCTGGCTGTAGATGTGACTACATATTTGATCCTCATTAGTCCCTAAGGAGTAGAGTTTTCAGGGTTGGCTGCAAGATCCATCCCCATCCTGACCAAGGAAGTTACTAAGAAGAGCAATCTGTGGGAGAACTGGCTCTCTCCTCTGCATTTTTCTAATTCAGTAAACTCTGTGCAGAATTGATCAGAAATACTTTGAGAAACTTTGAACTCCACAGTTGGAAGGCTGCAATTTAGCCATATGGGAAACACAAATATTGCGTTGGAAAACAAGAAGCGCAAAGACTGAACTTCAGGCATCTTCATGTGAGTCCTGGGTCATTGGCTAATGAATGAGAATAAAAAACCCAGCAATCTGCTTTCTATCCTGTTTGTTGCATCTCATCACACCAAATAAAATGCAGGACACAAATCCAAGGGTAGATCTGCCCGGTGAAGGACATATGAAACAGACACAACTGTGAGGCAAACCAGCTGTATGATCACCAGTAGGACTCCCAGAGAGGTCCCAGGTGCACTGAGGCTGTTTCTCCTTTTCTTGACTTCCTCCTTGCCTCTTCCCTGACTAGCCACCTTCACAAGCCAGTGCCTGAAGGAATGGGACCACCAGTGCATGCTCTGCTGCTGTCAAGGTGATGCATGAAGGCAGTCCTATGAAGAAGAAACTCCTTCCTTTCTGGTCCTCACTGAAGGAATTGGAACAGGAAGGAAATTCTGGTGATTTTCACTAGATTGTGCTTCCTCCAGGACAAAGTCGTCAACTTCATTGTCTGCATACCTCAAGTTCTGTAAGGCCTCATTCACATCCCTCTCGGATCAGAAATCCAGTCATTTGCCCTAATTTTCTGGAATCCTCCAAGCTCTTAACTTCTACTTTGTCATTAATTTGAAGACAAACCGTAGGCAAAGTCACCAACAATTCTGGGGTAAAGCTGCTCCATGTGTCTAGCTTTTATAAAAGCATCTCAGTTGGGTTTCTTCCCCTTGCCTGGATCCCAACCTTATTGCTGGCTGCACCACACATCTGCTGCAGGGAAAGCTGTGCAGATACTTATTGTTGCAAATCAAGGGAACGTGTCTCCTGCTTCTCACAAGAGAAGGTTATTTTTAAAATGTGCTATGGGAAGTATTTGAATGCAGACAACACTGAGGCCTTTTAGAGAGCTGCTTACAGAGCAGATTCCTCGTTCTCTGTCTAATCATTTCTATTTCATGGCTGACTGATTTGTCCCCAGTTTCCATGCTATTGTGCCTCATACTCAAGTGGCAAGAAACGCATAAAATGCTGAGAAAAGAGCAGAAGGTTCTGAATCTAGGAAAATGTAACAGCTCTAAACA
Source organism: Campylorhamphus procurvoides (assembly GCA_013396655.1). NCBI lineage: Eukaryota > Metazoa > Chordata > Aves > Passeriformes > Dendrocolaptidae > Campylorhamphus > Campylorhamphus procurvoides. The sequence goes on from WBMV01000548.1 coordinate 737,642, forward strand.
AAACTAAGCTCAGTCTGAACCATACTTCTGGCTTTACAGCACTCCTGAACAATTTTTTTCTCTGATGTTCAGTACCTGCCTAAGGCTAGGGACTCATTCCGTTATACTTGTATATCATTTACACTCTGCCTGGATGACTTTACCGCTTAAAAGGCAGATGCATGACAGAAGGGAACCACAGAGTGATGGCAGAAGCAGGAACTGAACGTGTGTATCTTCACGCGGACGCAAGCCTGTCCCCTAGGTACTGTGTCTGAATTGTATTGCTACATGTTAACAGACTGAATCTGAACACAGCATCCAAATAAATGTGAATTGTGGCAAAATTCCTCTCTCTACTTTTCAGGTCAGACCTATCTATGATATACTTATAAAAATCCAAGTTACTTATCCTTGTAATAAAACAGAAAATGTTGCTTTACAATGCCATATTTTACAAAAAACTGCTGGTTTTATCATGCAAAATGGGTCCTCACTGGTTACCATCAAATTTGTTTAGGTATATTCCTGTGCCTTGATGTGACTACGTGCACTACCAGGACCTCACTCGTTGACACAGAAGCGGTGTTGGTACTCTGGCTGTTTGGTGTTTTTCAATGAATGTGCTGGTCCACAATTCTTTCAAAAAGGACTAACTGAAAAGTTTTTTCCATTCCTATAATGCTTATTTTCCAGGTTTCTTTTAGAAGATTGGATGTAACACACTTCCTTAATCCTTGCTCCTGTGGGAGGCAGAGAGGTCAGGATGGGCTTTGTATGCTTCAGTTTAAGTCCACTAGGGTTTTTTTGTCAGCGGTCTCCCTCTTTTCCCAGCAGAATCTTTCTTTTACAAGTTAAGTTTGTGGACACCAGGTTTCTGACTTGCCTGGGGGCTATGACTCATCCTCAGAAGGTTTGGTTGCTTTGGGGACTTCTGTTGATGTATTCAATAATCCATGATGCAGTCTCCATCAGCTGTTCTATTCCCTGTCTACTCAAATGCTCCTCCCTGGGTAGAAGAGAATATAATTTTTCTCTTCTTTTTAAAATCAACCATTTTAATGGAAGTTTTTTACCCTTAGGTATGCAGATGAATTTTTCTAAACAAGTAACAACTTTATGCCTTTTCCTTCTATACAGCAAAGCTGACAGTGGCTACTTTAAGTCCTTATAGACTGCTTTGAGGGGTAATTCTTAGCATTGATCCAGCATGATGGTTAATCATATTTAGCACCTTCCAATTGTGTTGAAGTCTGGAATTTGAGGTTACTTGGGACCTTGTTAAATTGTTTCCACATAGCAAGAATCATTTTACAGATACACATTCAGAAACCAGAGTCCAGCCTCTTGATTCTCTGGAAACAATGCAATTATTTCTCTTTTTAAATAACAGGTCTTCGTGACCAACAAACATGGTGAACAGCACACACTCTGACACTGCTGGACACTAAACAATCCAGTTAGTGGCTTAGTCATCCACTCCGACCGGGCAGCTCCCATTTTTCCTAGGGTCTGACAAGCCTAGGGTCTAACAGCATCCTTGATTTTCACATGCATAGTATAAAGTTGTCTGTTAAGAGAAAATTCAGCTCTGATTTTTCTGACCAAAGTGACTTGAAGCAAGTCTCCATTGGCATTAACTTGTCAAAATAGTCAAACTGATTTATAAACTCAACCAAAAAATCTAGACAAGGACATAATTAGATTTTCCTTAGTTTTCTTCCCTTTATCAGTTTTTGAAGGAAAGAAAAACACCAAGGAGAATAAAAGTGAACAAGGACACAAACCCAAACGACCATCAGGACCTCTGATTTTGCACCCGCCAGGCTTAGGGAGGGCGATCTGGTTTGTGGCATCTCCCTGCCCTGTCTCCGTGCGAGCTTCGGGGAAGGAAAACCTTTCTGACGGTGTTACACAAGGTCACGCAACTCATTCCGCGGCTACCTCAGCGGCGACCGGGACGTCCCGGCTACAGAGCTGCGTGCTGGCACACCCCGCGGTGCGGGAGCCGCCCCCGTCCCCGCGGTGCGGGAGCGCAGCGCGGTGCGCCCCGGCGGGGAGCGCGGGCAGCCCGCGGCACGGCAGCCC
>WBMV01000548.1:740624-808496 GCA_013396655.1 Campylorhamphus procurvoides
CCACCGCCCCCGGTCCCCGCTCCTCCGACGGGTCGGGGAGGTCGGGGGGGCTGAGCCGCTGCAGGTACTCGGCGGCGGCGGGAGGGCAGCGGAGCAGCATCCCGGCCCCATCCCCCGGCGGTCCTACCTCCGAGTCTACGTATTTGGTGCCGGACATGCTGCCGCGGGCTGCTGACGGCTCTGCCGCGAGTGACTCTGCCCTGTGACTTGTAAGACCGGAGGCAGGAAGATCCCGCTCTGCGGAGCTCCCGGCCGGGGGAGGTAGCTGCGAGGAAAGGGCTGGCCGCTGGCCAGGGCGGCTCCCTGCCTCCGGCTGGGGTGGATGACAGCCGCGGTACAGCCCCGCACACGGCAGGGCGGCGGGGAGCCCCCGGGGGCGGGAGGAGAAAGTAGCCCTGCCCCGGCAACCTGGGAGGTGGCGGCCCCGGTCCCGGGTGCTTTGGCCACGCTTGCAGAGACAGGGACACTACAGGGTCCCCTCCACATCGCCCGCCCTGCCCCGGCCGCCCGCGACCCCCGACAGCGGGTCCCCGCCGCTGGTTGCGGGGACGACAGTGGCTGCGTGCGGCAGAGCCACGAGGGACGGGGTGAGGGGGCAAGGGAGGGCAAGGAAACAGTGAGGAGATGGAAAACTTAGTGTTTCACGTCCACAGAGAGCGAGGCGTTTGTCGGGTTCCCCCCTCCCGGCACTGACAATAGTTTACCGAGGAGCATCGCTGCTCCAGGAACAATTGTGGAAACTTGGACATCCTTGGGATGAAGAAAAAGAGATTTTTCTCAACTGGTTCATTTCAAATGAAATGCAAATATTTAACAGTTCTTCACTTTAACAGTGCTATATTTTTTTCCGAGAGATTGATCCATGCATGTTTGCAGTTCATATTAGCCACTGGGATTTACTTTTAAAGGGGAATGGTGGGACACCGACTGCTTGCCATGCTCTGTTCACAAGGTTCTTTGTAAGCTCGGGGGCATAATGCTGTAAAGATTGATCACTGTATTCAAGATGGCTTAGGTTAGGGTTGCAGGGTTGCAACATCACTAGACATCTATAAGTTATGATTTTTTTTTTAATTTTTTTTTTAATTTTTTTTGGTGCTTGCAGCCATTAGTTTTGTGTTAGGAAATCAGACTGTGGTGAAAGATTTATAACATTAACAGAAAAATAGTGACCTTAGTGTTATGCCATTTAGCACAGAATTGCAGCAACAGAAGCAGAAAATTCTTGACTGCAGTACATTTGGCTTTGGCAATTCAACAGAGAAATTACCTCGAAAAAGCCACTGGCTAAGATGGATGTGGGCTCCACAGATGTAAATAACTGCACCTGTTGAAAATGCAGTCCTCACGGACATGTGTTGCTGATAGGATCTTCAGTTAGCAGTCAACTTTCTTTAGAAGTTTATATTGCTCATAAACTTTAGAACAAATGCCTTGGATGGAAGTCTTCCAGCTTTCCAAGTTAGGTGTAACTTTTAAAAGTAACTATTCTGCTGATGGAATAATTCGCTTAAGCCATCATTAAAATATCTTTCTCCATGCATTGGAGTGTATACATGGAGTCAAATGAGTGCATTGAAAGATATAGTCTCTGCAATTTTTCTAGCCATCTGAAAAACCTACAAGACAGTTCTTTGTTCTCATACCTAGGAAAGTTTTTCAGTTAGTCACTGTCCTGCACATAAATCAGAACATTTTGATCCATCATTCAGTATTACTGTGTATCATCTTAAGTATGACTGAAAAAAAGAGATACTTGCTAATTCAAAATAGCGAATTGGTCTCGGAATAATTTCTGCAGAACTACAGCCTCCTTTAAAAGAGATTTCTGAATCACACACCACTACTGCAGCTAAAAGAATATGGGAAGCTAGTGGAATTTATAAGTTTTATGAGATGAATTCCAGAATAGCCTGCAAACAAAGTGAAATGAACCATCACATCTGATGAACCTTAGTGATGTTCTTCTGGAGCTGAAGAAGTACCAAGAAGACAACCTACAGAGAAAATGGCATGGGTACTACCAACCTGTAAGAGTGAGCAAGTTAGATCTGCAGAGATGGAGAGGGATGGAGCCATGGTCCATTACCCCTAGCACTGCTCTACAAGAAATGCGCACAAACTTAACAGGCAGAGACTTGGCATGGATGCACACAGGAGTTCTGCAAGGAGTTCCCATTACATTCAGAGCACAAGTATAGCTCAGTGCGAAAGGGCCTGATAAATACTTGCAGGGAACTTTTGAAAGTGCAAAGGTTCTGGTCCTCTTCTCAGTTACTATGAATGGATTATCCAGGGGTGGCCTAAAATTGCCAGAGATTGCAGACACCCAGCCTGGCCTTGGAAATGTCACCCAAAGTGTTCTCATGGTGCTTTGCGGTGTCTTTAGTAGCCCAGGTCAGTTGCTGAATGGGACTACATGCCACCTTGGTTGGCCACCTCATTGCCTTCTTTCTCTATCACACAAGCCTTAGACATTTCATATCTAATTTCAAAAAGTTTTTATTGTGTGGAAGTCTTGCTTTAACTGAACTTTCAAACCTCGGGATTATCCTAGTTGAGGACTTGCTCTAGACCTGGAGCAAAGTGTGTGCAAGTTATGATCTGTTTTTTTTTATTATTATTATTGTTTTGAGAAGAGGAAAGGTTATAGTATGGGTAGGAAACATGCCTTCCAGAAAGCCAGTGGAAAGAAAAAAAAAGGTTGGACAAAATTCCTGGTGTCAGAAAATGAGTCACAAAACTAAACTGAATGTGGATGACTGTTCACTGAGTGTCTTTGTCTGGTATCAAACACTCCCTCTTCCCCCACTCCTCACCCCCCCTTTTTTTTTAAGCTTGTGTAATTATTCCAGTTGTGGTATTAGCAATACTCCTGTTATATTTCAATGTCAACAAGAGCAAAATCAGCTCTGGGAAACTGTTTTGTTTGTATTTTTGTTAGTTTTTTCGTTTGTTTTTTTTTTTTTCTATTTTTTAATGTATAGTTTCAACAGCAACAAAACTGTCAGACAGCAGAGGCTGTCCATGAGCAGCCTGCTTTACTGCAGAGCACTTACAAACCTGAGGCTGAGGAAGATCATTGCATTTTTGTGTCTTCTGTTCAACTGTTAACCACATCATTTTATGTGTGTTTTTGTATGTTTGCTGGATGAAAGGCTTAGCTGCCAGAACTATTGTTATTGAACCTTTATGAGCCATCCTAGTGTCCTCACCCTGCTGCATGAATAATAAGCATTGGGGTGGGCTTAACATGCAGACCAATGTTTTCCTCGTTTCATTATTTATAGACTTGTAGTCCTGGAGAAGTCATGGTGGTCATCTTGTCCCTACTGTCTGGAGAATTTCTGTATTTTAAATTGTAAGTCATTGGATCAGAACTTTTCCTTGGAGATATGTGCCTCTTGCCTCTAGTATGCAGGAGATATACACATCTGTTATTTGTCCTGTTTGTCCCTTGCATCAAAGGAATAGTTATACCTCTCATGTTCATTCCTTCTCACAACCTCTAGCTAGGACTGATTTCATTTTTTGTGAAAGTGCTGCTGCCAGGAAACATTTCACAATAGCCTAAGGGCTAGAAGAAGTAAACCAACACTGGAGAAACCTGAAATCAAATTTTGCCGGAGGTGTGTCAATACATATGGGCTTACTCCTGGGAAAGTGTATTTTGGGAAGTACCAGTATACCAGTAATTGTATTTTAAGGAGTTTAAGACTCTTACTTTCTTTTGGGATTCTGACTGGGCTTAGATGTAAGATGCCAAGTTGCTCAAATAAAGGCAGTTCTGGGCATGACAAAAGCAAAACTGTAGGTACTGAGAGGGGTTATGTGAAAGGGAGGCACCTTCAGAGTTCAGACATGTTTCTGGTTGGGTGGCAGCTGCGCAGGGATTACAATTTTGGATTGAAATACCTGACTTTCTCTCACTTCAGTCCTATAAGTAAGTGTGTACATCTTTTATTAGGGCTAGTCCTCAAAGGACTTGATCAAGATAGCTTGTAACTGCTTTGGCTGGAGAGGCATAGATTGGAAGCTTTAATTTTGCCAGGCCTTGTGCAAATCAAGTCGCTCTTTTCTGTGCTTTTCAGCATCAAATTCCTTGACAACTACTGAGCTGGACCATGAACCCTGGTCTCTGTCAACACTGTTCTGTACCATTCTGCCTGTTCTATGTTATTAGTTCATGTGTTTTATAGAAATATCAGACTATGAGAACTAGTCTCATTGATGGAACTTAAATACCCACTCCGTAAGGCTTATGTATCGTCACCAAGCTTTATTACCTAAGCATGTCATGGTCAACCCTAGCCTGATAGTTGCAGCATTGTGTAAAGAAAGTAAGATCATGTAGGTACACGGGGTGAGAGAGCAGCTCTTAATAAACTGAGGCAGTTGAAAAAGTAGACAAGCTTTCCTTGAGGTTTGAAATAAAAGTGTAAATCTCTAAATTTTATCCCACTGAAGTGTCTAAAGTAGGATGTGAAGGGGTCCTGTTTTCTTCCACTTGCAGCTGGAAGGGGAAGCCAGACAACAGACAAAACAATATCAAACAAAGGTGACACTCACTCCTGGCCTCAAGTTGTGAGAGAACTATGCAGAGAAGAACCTGCCTCACTACTTACATGAAGCTCCAGCTGCTTCCATCAGCCTTGCCAATTTCTGTAGCAAATACAAGTCTTTATGTAGCAAAGAAGCCAAGCCAAGACCAACATTTTGCATTTATCAATGGAGTGTCTTCTCTGCATGATTCAGAGAAGGAAACTATCTTAGCTCCTTTGAATGGCCTTTCAGAAGACATTTTCTTTTTGTTGCAGTAAGCTTAGGAAGACTAGTGTCACCAGGCTAAAATTAGCCTTTATTAATTCTTCCCTGTTTTGTAAATCCCTGCACATGAAGAAAACACCTCCATTTTTAATGCATAACTGCTGGTTCAGTATACCCACTGGAGGCCTTCAACTCCAACTTTTGTGAGCACAGACAGACAACAGCAAGACTGGTAGTGTCCAGGGTTTGACCTTGTTCCATTTGCATTTTTATTTCCAAAAAACCCCAAACACATGTATTCTTCCATGTGCTTTTAAAAGAGTTAATAACAACAATAGTTTTATCTCTGCAGGTGGGGGAATGATCACACCCTGTAAAAATAAGGCACTTACCATTCTTTGGCTTCCACTAAATACAAGTGTGTGGTCTGAGGTCCCAGAGCTGCAGGGATGTTCTGAACTTTTTAGTCAGTGAATGCCTAAGTTAACTTTTTGGATAGGTGGCAACAGGCTCTTCATTTACTAATATATCAAAGTTTCTGTTAAGAATTTATTTCAATTTATACGATGAACAAGCAAATGCTCCAGAGTCAGATCAGGAGAATTTTAAGGAACAGCTCTTGTAAGCAGGCAGGTTAAACTTTGTGAATTAAAAGACACAAACACAAATCCGGGGCTAGTTCTGTATGTTAGTTGTGATTTTCATGAAAAACAAGATGCTGAAATATTTTGCATGTCAGAACTGAGTCTCCAGCTCCTGATTGTAGATCTAAGGTCTGCAGTAACAAGAGACAGGATGGAATTGGAACATCTTACACTTATTATTTATAACAGCTCTACCATGATAATGGAAAGACTACTCTTGTTAAGAGCTATATTTTCCCCATAGAGAAGAAGATGCATCAAAGTAAATGACCCGAATTAGGTGTAAATTTTCCTACATTTGTTGCAGGCAATGAAACTGTTTCTGGACCCCCTTCTTGTCTAACTTCTCATTGTTAAAGTTTCTATTAAGGGATCAGCTGGGATAGTTTGTCCACATTTCAAAAAAAATTGGAGACAAACATAAGGAACCTACTCCTACATCAAAGTGCACAGTTCAGTGCCAGTGCCAATTCAGTCTCTGTTGTCTAGCAGTGCTGTAAGGTATTCACAGTATCAGCTGCGCCAGAGCTTTGGGATATCTGTCAGAACTGTCAAATCCATAAAATCCTGAGAATACTTGCCAGCCAGAGTTGCCTGGGGCAGATTCACACCTAAGTATTGGAGAGTTTGTATATATTCATGCTTCCTTCCACTCCTTTTATGGATGAATTAAATATATTTGTGAAGCATCTAATATTTTACCCAAAGTCTAACAATGCATTTTGTATTTTCTTATAGCAAAAGCACATCTGTTTCAGAGAAAGATACTACTATAAAGCATATAAGAAACTAACAGCTCTAATTACTTAATTACAAGCTTGCTTGAGTCTTGTAGCAGCTAGAGAAACCGTGAAAAGAACTAATTAACAACAAGCCTAAATCAAAATAAGAACAAACTGAAACCATTCCACTTAATTGTCTGAGGTAGCTAGAGCCAGATGACTTCAGTAAGCTATTTAAGAATGCATACATCCACGAGTGCATAACATAAAATGATACATTTTTCTCTGGGGAATGGCCTCATTCTCAAAACTTCAAATCCAGACTTGGGTTCCTTCAAACCTTAGGCTTTTATAGGGCTCCTTTTGGACATAAGAACTAGTAATGGTAGATTTATTTTCTTTTAAATGAATTCATCAAGGGGATATTTTTCAGTGGAAAATACCTTTGTAAAAATCCTTGGACGTTGTAAAAGAAAATAACTCTCAAAAGAGTTCAAGTCTAGCCTGGCCAATTTTTATTTTCAAAAGAGTTATTTCCATTTTTAACATAAGAAAGGTATTTTGAAGAGCACATCTGAAAAACAAGCTAACTTCTTGCAGAACAAAAAAAAAAAGAGAAGTTTCTATGGGCAGTCATCATTAAGATCCAGTTTTTGAAAGCCGTGTGAATCCCTCTACATGGCACAAATGCTAAAAATACTTTTAATATACAAATACGTTCTTAATGTACAAAGATTATACACTGTCAGCTAGCTTCAACAGGCCAATAAGCAAGAAAAGGGAAATTCTGCAGCTCATCTGTAAAGAAAGCATGTGCCTGTAAAAAGAATTAACCATTTTTTTGAATGTTGCCAAAATTCTGCAGAGAGACCTGCTTCAGAGAAAGCAGTCATTCTGTCTGGGCTTAATTACACACAGAGATATCTCCTTTTCTACTATAAATACATTAAATGCAGTTGATAATAGTGAAACTGTATTCATGCTCATCCATTTTTTAAGCTCTCATATTTTGGAAGAACTGCAAAGTACTCTATGCTTGTTTGGCATTTTAAGAGGTTTTTAAAGCTGAGAAATCTGAAAGAAAATATTAACTTGAAAATTGGAAACAGCTGATGCTTTATTATTTTATTATATAATCTCTTGTTTGATAAGAAATTTGAGACATCATTTTAGAAAATCACATTCTAAATCATACAACATTTTACAATTGCAACTTACCATCTGTATTTAAAGGAAACAGCAGCATAAGCCCATCAGAAGGCAATGTAATTTTAATGTACCTCTGCATATGTTTTGTTATTCTGATGTAAAAAGTCATATTAGGTGCAGAAGAAAAAAAGGGGGTTTTGGCTTTGAAATAGTAAATAAGCAACACAGAAAGTCAAGTCAATAGGTTAGGAGAATTAGGCAAGGATACCAGTTACACTCAATTGTCTTCTCTAAGAGCTTGCTACCTAGTTAAAGTACTAGCTTAATGTCTACCTCTATAAATATCACAATGTTCACACCAATAATATACAGAAATAAGTAGGGTTGCATTTACTACACCCCATTTTAATAAAAACCATTTCTCATAAACAGACGTTTCCAACTCTTTTGCATACTCATGTATGAAAACACTTATAATTGCTTTTACATATAATCATATATAATTAATATATTAGAATTGCATGATAACACTGAAAATTACTTAATTTCAAAATGCAAATTTTATTTATCTAAAGGGTTTTTTTGCAGCATCTCTTGCTGCTTATTAAGTTGGTTAGAATTCAAATACTAGAGAAATAATGCATCAAAGAAAACTGATCAAGTGTCATTTACAAAGGTACAAAATATACAGCAAAGTTAACCTCTCATTAAATAAAATATACAGCTTAGCTGATGTTACAAATCATTAGCTAACACCTTATTTTAAGAGATAAACTTCTAGAGAGCTTTCCCCACACCTTCAATATAGGAGAATTACACAACAGTTCCTTTCCCTGGATGTTTATGCAATGAGTCACATTCATTTTAAGTGCTGATAACAGAGGACTGTGTTTATCATTCTGCAGAGTGAAGCCAAAAATGATCCCTGGTGGAACTGCAGTAAAGTCAATGTGAAACCCTAGAGACCAGTTCTGTCTAATGTATGACAGCCTGTTCATCGAAATATTTATAGTAATAACACCAATCATCATCACTGTGGTGGCTGTTAAACCTCCATCATAATTCTCCTTTAATTAATTAGCAATCAATGTACCATTAAAATAAAGTGTTCCCAATATAGTCTGCAATCACTCTGTTATTAAAAAAGTGAGCTATGAAAACTGCGTATTTATTCTGAAACAGATCTCCCTGATAATAAATGACTTTTAATAAAAATAACATATTCCCATTTAAACCAGCCATTGTAATTTAACAGTTTGGAATGAATGGTAAGTGCTTGTATGTTAGGTTAGCAAAGAAATATAACACCAGCTATGACTACCAGCAGTGTTAAATCCCTTAAGTTTACTCTTGGTCCAGGCGTATATTAACCATGGCAAAGCATCGGCCTAGGCTCTGAAAGAATGGTACAACAAAAACATCTGTCAGGCTCTTCCATACAGTTTGCACTGAAGGCAAGACCATGAGACAGGTCTTCACAAAAGGCACCACAATCCTGTAAAAGAGAAAATGAAAGATTTGAAGATTGGTATTCCTACAGCAGGGGGAAATAAGGATAACAAAACAAGTGTGACATCATATGGAAGAGGAAGTGATTTTATAACAAGTTGATTTTACTCTCTTGTAGTCATCCTCCATCAATTTTATTTGCTCACAGCTCATACTTGCACATGCCAAAGCACCATAATGCATGTGGTCCTCAGGCCAGAATCATTAGTGTGCAACACAGGAGACACCAGCTTTCTTTTCATCATGTGTCTGCTTCCTAGTCAGCAATTTTTTTACATGCCTTTAAAATGATGAACTTTTGCTATTCTCTCCGTGCTGCTGGCAGGGCTGTACATGATATGCTGTAGCCCTGCTGCCACCCAATGTCGCCAAAGACCAGAGTCATTTCCTAAGGACTTAGTTGCACTGTGGTCATATCTGAGTGTGGGTCTTTGGGGCTAGACAGAAACACCATGTTCCCCAGTTTGAGTGACTGGAAACAGTGCTCTTTACAATCGGTTCTTGCTCTGCTGTTTCTTCTGATGTTTCTTCTATCTGTCTCTCTCCCACACACACACAAACGCACAGGCACATATGCACATCACCACTGGTGTCTCATTGCTACAAATCTAACCCCCCTGTTACAAGTTGCTACAGTAAAACAGGAACAGTAAAGCAATATCCAGTTACATCAGTTACTACAGTACAGAGACATGCCGCATCTCAGAAAAACGGGCTGATCCTGTAAATTTTTTCATTTGTAGGTGAGAAATTGATGTAGAATGAGGTCAAAACTTCTTTCGGAGGGTAAAGATCTTTTTATTCATTCAGAATGCATACTTGAAAGTTTTGTGCTTTCATCTCCTGAGCACTGGTAAGCAACTCTCCATATGTACCAGTTCCAAAGCAATGCCAGTAGCAGTGCCTTAAGCCAAGCATGCTAACAATACAGGTGAGCCAGAAGAGCACATATGGGGAGCTCAGGATGGTCAGTGGATACATGACAACTGACCACACTATTTTAAATTATTATCTTTTCGTAATCATTTGCCAGCCTAAGCCCCTGGCCATTTCATTAAGCTGGATGTTCCTACTTGGGTGCAGCCAAGTTAGATGTATAAATAACTTACGTAATACTGAAGTGGTACTAGAGCAAAGTTTTAAAAGAATCTCTGTGCCATACATAACACATTTATTTCCTAAACTAGGTAAAAGAAGCCACAGATTCTTTTGGTAAAGATAACAAACTCTGTTCTAGTTTGCTGTTGCATACAAAATTTAAGTTCTCAATCTTGCATCCACATAATTCTACTGCACAACTCTCACTACCTTTGCTGGAAATGACAGAAAATATTTCATTTACTATTTCATCATAGGTGTGAAAAAAAAAGTAGTGTATTTACAATGCATACTGCTCAGAATAACAGTAGAAAAAAACCTGACACATTTTAAAAAGTTGAAGGTTAGAAATGTAGAGTCAAAATTACTTTCACTGTTTATCTAAATGGAATCTCAGCTTTTGTCACACAATACAAGCCCTATACTAGTATGTCCATGCTGCACTCTAAGCTAGTGCAGATGGATTTAAACAAGAATAGTTTTTCTAAAACCTTCTCTTTTGTCTCTGCTGAAACAGCTAGTAATATACACCCATATAGAACTGTGAGTGTCACTGGAATAATGTGTCTCTAGTTTTAAACTGAACCCTGTAAATTATGTGTTCTATAACCACCTACAATATCACTGCATATAGAATAGATGATTTCTAGAGAATAAAATCAGGCCTTCACCTGTTACAATACAGCTGGTAAACATCAGCAATGCAAAGGGAAAAAAACCTGCTATTTCTCCAAGCAACACAGGGAAAATGCCAGGAATAGCTACTCAGTGTGTGTTGACTTTTCCGTTTCAGTTAGTTTATAATGCTATGTCACTGTTCCTTTGCTATCATCTAAAATTAAATTGGGCCGATTTTTTTTTTTAATCTGAATTGGTGAGAAGCAGAAAAGCTGACATTTCTATTGGACCCTCTATTAACAGGATCACGAAAAATAGAAACTGAACAAATGCCACAGTATGCAGAAGATTCACAGAAAGATGTAGAAAGCTGGAAAAGTAGTGATCATCCTACTTGCAGCTGCTGTAGGGGTCATTCACACAGTACCAGAACTCAACCTATTTTGATAATCTTAAATAAAATAAACATTACAATGTTTTGGTAATGTTTGATAATCTTTTAGCAGTTGTTATCCAATTTTATGGTAAATGCCTGCAAAAACCAATGTAGGCTAACTCCATAGGTGGATACACAAGAAATTATAGCAATCAAAGCTAATTAATGTAAATAACTTTCAATTTTAAAATAAAAGTCAGTCTACTTAGACAACAATTAATCAAACATCTGTCTTCAGAGAAGAAAATACTTTACACCCAAGAAAGCCATAAAAGGTATTTTCTACCTTTAAAGTACATGAGTGAATGTGTGTATATGTATTTACATGCACACAAGTCCATATCCTGGTCTGCATGGGATATGTCATCCTACAGTGCACTCTCATCAGAGAGTGCAATGTGCCTTCCATGGAGTGACTACTTAAAGAATAAATAACCAAATGCCATTAGAAGCCATGAATTTGGTTTTGTGACCTGACAAATACAACATACATACCCTTTACTCACAATGCTGTGAGTTTACCCCAGTGTACACTTCTATTCACCGACATGGTAACTGCTTGATTGAATAATGTCTAATAGTAAAACTAAAGACAGAATATCCCAAGGATATCAACATTGATGCCATATTGGTACTACTAATGTTACCATGTAGTACAGCATTGAGAAGAAAATGAAAGCTCTATTGAATTTGTCATCTAACCTAAAGAGAGCTGCCTGTATGACCTCTTATTGAATCTTGCTATGCACATATTTATTATAAAATACTCATCCTTTCACTAAGTAGAATGAATCGTGTCTTTTGGGAACTGTTGAACTGAAAAGAGCAAATTACTGCATTTTCTTTCCCATCCTATCCTATTTTCTCTTCATCCTGTTCAAGGCATGACATCTACATGGGTATCATTTACCCCTCAAACTTTCTCACTTTTGCTTACATTACTTTTTTTCCTCCTAACCCCTGAGGGAACATTTTCAAGAACCAAACACCTCTTGGAAATGGCTGAGCACAGTGTCACTCCCACTGATAAGGAGAATCAACTTGTCAAAGCCTTGGGCAATGCGGTTGGAGTAGTCATGCACCATTAGTTCAGATTCCTGCTTCAAAGTGAAGAATCACATCTCCTGTAATGTTTTTCAAAATGGAACCTCAGACATGTCTTAATGCTGTTTTTCAGATCCTGTATGTTTCTGTGCTTAAATCACCTAATTCCAAGTATGCACACATACTACATCATCATTTTGAATTAAAAGTCTTGTATGGCTCCACAATACAAGTAAGCATTGTGAAAAGATGGCTAACTATCATCTAGCAGTTGTACAGCTTTTTGTTGTGTCCCATTAACCCCTGGGATAAGTGAGGCAACAGATAACCACCAAAGCCTTTCATGACATACACAGTATATGCACAGCATTAAAACCAAACATCTATTCCAGGACCTGGGTAGACTGGAAAAGATAATACTACAAAGGAAACAAGACAATATCCACCTACTTCCTCTTCATAAACCAAGGGATATGTACTGGACATTAAAGGAGAGGCATCAATGCAACACCATCAGGTCATAAGGGGAGTCTTCATGGCACTGCTGTACTGTAATTTATTTCCATTTCAGGTAGTCAGTAGGGAGATGTTTTTAAGGTTGAGTGTGATAATAGCAGTAAGTTAAATAAATGAAGTTGGGGAATAAAAAAAGGTAACAAATAATTCACATCCATATCTGCTTCTCTGCCTATAAGTCCCTGTCTGAATCTTAGCACTGTGAATGGAAAACTCAAGCCAAGAGATGCTACAAATAGCTACAACTCTAGGTGATGACAAGAGTGTAAAGCTGTGTGAGTCCTTGTTTATAGCCCATCTCAAAACACTCAAGCTACGGATCTTCAAATGAACCACTGATTCTTAGTGCCAATATGCAACATACCAAAACACTATTCAGGTAAGACAACAGAAAATCACATGTGAAATCCAAGTGTTAATTCCCAAGAAGTGACAAACATGCATCTTGGAACAAAAATGAGCCACTGACTTAAAATAAACGATTTTGCGCATGCTGTCTGAAAAACCGAAAGTGTTCTGCTCATGTTCAAAAATCAATAACCTTAACAGCTGCAATTTAAGGACATATTTAAAAGCTTGCTAATTTTCACAGAAAGATGTTAAAACTCAGTCTGGCAATTTCTGCCATGTATAGTCTGTGGTGAGAATGACAGTCATCTACAAAGGAAAAGCGAAGTAGATTTCCCTGAACTGGCTTGTATGTAGGTCACCAACCTGCCAGCTGGCCCAGTTTCAACCCATCAGTATCTGATGTGAAACGACATTCTGGCTCAAGCGGCCAGACTGAGAGCAGAAACCAAATATGCTCCATCTTCATGGTTAAAAAAATTAAAGTGTATTATTATGTATTTCTTAGCTTTAGTTTTGTTCTCCATTAAGTTTAACATATTCGCTTCCTTCATTAGCAATCATTTTGCTGGTGAAAGACAAGATTTACGAACAGGTATGAGGGGGGCAACCCACAAGGTATCCTTGAGAATGAGAAATGCTGAGTCAGACTGTTGTGAGTTTTTATCATACTGACGAAACTGCAACAACATGTGTGACAATCAACAGAGCTTTATGCTTGAGCACTTCCAAAAGTTCTTGAAACACTTTTGAATTTAGCCTCAGGAAAGGCTCCCTTATGACATATCAACATCATCATCTCAGTGGTTTGGATGATGAAAGTGAGGCACAGGGACTCTGAGCAGCAGCCTTCTGGGAGGGTGTGCCCAGGGTCTTCCCGTGACATTTAAACAGCTGAAGACACAGTTAAAATGGAATTCCCTTCCTTTCACCCACAAAGCAAGAAGTTATTTTTTTTTCAGACCCCATGAGGCTATGAGGGAGCCAGTACCATGTGTTTAGGACCTCTATACCTGCACTGCTACTGCACTATCCTCTCAAATGCAGAAACGTTGAACTTCTTACTCCCATGAAATCTGGAGTGCTAAGAGGTGCAGAGAAGCTAACTTAGTCTCAGTGTGTTACACTTTTGTGTTGAAACAAATCCAGCCTGGGTTTGTGGGAAGAGGAGACAGTATTGGCTTTGGATGGTGGCACTGGATGTGGTCCAAAGGGGTGCAGATACAGCACTACTGAGTTACACGATTCTTTCACATCAATCCCAAGTGCAAGAAGGATCAAATTGAAAGATCACTTCTGTAGTGATAACAAACACAGGGAAAGAAAATAAGTTGTTGGGGAAGCAAGGGTGTTCACAGACAGTCAAAGGAAACTTTTCAAATGAAGTGCCACATTCAGACAGCTGTATTTCAGATGTACTGAGAACCCACAGTTCCTGGGATAGTCACTAGGGACTATTTGCATAAATAGAAACTGACCTCTGAGTCCTGGATCAGTGAAACTCATGTCTACGTATCCAGTCTGTGAAATCCAGATACAAGGTCATTCTGAAGTACAAAAAAGTACTACAGTTTTAATAAATTCGGCACTGATGAATTTTTCCATAGATACTCCACTACTGGAAACCTATATATACTCACTGCACACTTATGCAGTCACACTGTACACTATGGCAACAGTGACAGCTGAGAGACCTAAAAATCTGAGCACACAACATATTGTTTAGAACAATTTGGGAACCAGAGATATAGCAGGTGGGCAGCTCTACACTGTGTTGTAACTCCTTTGGGTATTATGCAAACACGATGTTCCAAAATTCAAGTTAATTGGTTTTCAAAGTGGATAATGATGATGTCATGAAGCCAGACTTCTAATTCACTTTCAAAAACTGCAATCTGCACCCACAAAATTGCCACTACACGTTCATGTAATCAATGTATTCCTAGTGCTTTGAGTTTGCTTCCAGTCACTGTATGCTGTTTTCCTTAGCAATTTCTTCAGGATTCCAGTGTTACCCAAGTCAAATGAGACTGCCCAAAACTCATGTATGCTGAAAATCCTGGCTTGCAGAAATGATGTTAATAAACTGCATTCATCCCTTCCTCGGCAGCCTGCTGAATTCTCCGTTCTTTCCACAACTGCATTCTTTTCCCTGCCTGTCTGTCTTTTTCGCAATCATCTCCCTTTCTGATCTCAAGGTACTCTTCCCTGATATTTTGCCTGTATAGTATGTTTAAACTACATCAGGTCTGCTGTGACTTTGAGGGCCACTGTATCTGCCTGTGAACTTGGGCCATGGCCTGTCCAGGAGCAACTTTCCTGAGCTCAGGAGGGTTTTTTGCTTAGGTGGAAGGGCTTTGGGGTGCTGCATCTAGAGATAGCCATGTACTAGATGCAGCAGTGACAGTACATTTTGTGGCAGTAACAAAGAGCAAGCTGGAACCTCAAAACCTTTCTTCAGTCTATGAGGAAAAAAATGAAAGAGGTAACCATACTGAGAAGATGTCAGGTGAGAGTAGTACTTCTGCCTAGGTATTTCAGGCAGAAAAATAAAGTTTGAATAAATTCTGTACTTCAGTTTAAAAAAAAAATGCAGTCAATACTACTACTCTAGAAGCCAGCCAAGGCTGGAATGCATTGATGTAGGTGCCATCCAAACGATAATACAGGCTCTTGGCCCCAAGGAGCTTACATAGGCATGACAGGCTGCTGGTAAAAGCAAGGCAGGGAACTGAACCACAGGGAAAATACTGTTTTCTCTTACGTCCCTTTAAAAATAAAGCAGTTAATATGAGCTGATTTAACTACCGGCTGTAAGGGTGGCGATGGCTGGCTGGGCAGCAGTGAGTTCTGCGAGCTGCTGGCAGAGCCCCGGCTCCGGCGGGCACAGCACGGGCTTACCAGATGTGCAGGCAGCTGAGCGCCGCGAAGGCGATCCCCACGACCAGGGCCAGGGGCACGGCAAGGACCAGCGTCAGGAGCTTGTAGATCACGTACTTGCTGAGCTCAAACAGCGCGTGGCTGCAGATCCAGACTTTGTCGAAGGAGTGGGTGAGCTCCGGCTCCGCGATCACATCCTCGAACCCCAGCTGGAAGGAGAGGCCGCTCTGCCTAAATCCCGCGGACCCCCACCCGGCCGGGGACCCCCTCACCCCGGGGAACCCCCACAGGGGACCCCCNGGGTCCGGCCGCAGTGCCCGTCCCCAGCACCCCGCGGGTCCCGGAGCCGCCCGGGGTGTGCCCGTCCCGCTGCCGTGCCCCGCTGTCACCGCGGCCGCTCTGGCCCCGTCAGCGTTTGTGGCCCCGCAGCAACGGGAAGCGACGGGAATAAAAAGGCGGCGGGATTGTGTTGTGCCGTGTCTGCGGCCCCTGGGCAGCCGTAGTGAAAACAGGGAGAGAGGAGGGGAAGAGGGGTGTGTTGGCACTGCCCGCCGGGCCCGTGCCCGGCCCCACCGCCCCGTCTGCTCCAGCGTGATGTGCCTGACTCGGGCTCCCTAAGCCGCCTGGGTTTTGCGGCAGTGAAATACTGCATCTGCCATTACAAGCCATTCGCATGTCCTCTTTGGGTCTTAGCGTCGGGCTATACAAATTATTCGAGAGCATGCTTTAAGCCTAAAAGTGGTCCAAATAAGTAGAGTACATTATTATAACGACTGCTAAAAGTGTCTGGCAATATTGATATGCAGTTTGAGTTTATGAGCTGCCAGGAGTTCATTCTTGCTGCTTACAATAACCACGATCACCCGTCACTCTCAGAGAGAAATTATATTACTATCATATCTGTCATCCAGGATTGTTAAATTTAAAAGGAAGTTGCTAGTGGTAACTTTCTTTAATTTTCACCTCTGCATGAAATGAAGGATAGCTTTAAGCTTTGAAAAGCTGACAGGAAAGTGATATAAAAATAACTACTCAAAGTTTGGGTAGGAAATCGCCTATTACAATGCTCCGGACCATATTGCATTGTTCTTGACCGGATAACTTCTGCAGAAAAGCTTTGCATGTATGTGTTACTCATGTTGACGCTTTTTTTCTCCCATGCTGATGAGTTTAGTGATACTGGTGTCACGTAAATGGTTCGGATCCAGCAATGTAGCTGTGGCTTATTAAGGCTAAATGCCTGAAAATACAGGTTTACAATAGGTTCAAAGGCAAACAAAAAAACCAGCGTGATGACTCACCTACTTATGAGCTGCATTTCTACCCCGCTAATTCCTCTTTGGTCCACGAGTGAGAGGAATAAAAAAGCCAGTTTACAGAGTCGAGCTTCAGCTCTACCCTTCAGGGTGCTTCCGGCCAGCAACTATTATTTTTTCAGCCTATAGATACGGGGTCTGAGTGCAGCTGAAAGGCATTCATCAGGCTCCTGGTGGCTGCTTGGGTCAGGGAGAGAAATTTGGATTTAGTGCTGCTGTAAAGCAAGGTAGGAGCACCCAACAGAGGATCCCAACTAACCCCTTGGTTACAGAAATTAGACCATTTATACCAACTACTTCCTACCTCTTCCATCACTAGAGGTGTGGATTGTTCTACGAGCACACAACCATGGAGCTACCTTTGAACAGCTCTGCCCATTTCCCAGCCATTCCTGCTGCATCTCACTCTACCCAGCCAGCTGGAGCAGAGAGTCCGTAGCTCTATTGCTCAGTTCCAGCTTTGCTAAAAGCTAGGGAGTGATTCTTCTTGCAAGATCTCCTAAATCACCATCTCCCACAGGAGAGTGGGCTTGCAGTACCAGCCCCCTTTATAAAAAGCAAATAGCATTTTTTTGTTCATGTCCATCTGCTTTTTGAAATCTGTTATTGTAAAAACTGATAAATGCTGAGACAGCACCAGGGAAAATGAAGAGTTACCTTTGTAATCTCTGGGAATTTGAAATAAACCAATGCAATTGCTCCTGAAAGAATATTATGCATGAAGAAGCCTGTTTAAAAGCAATAAAAGCTGAAGTCTGCATGTGACTTAGGATATTTTTATTAATAACCCCTTAAATCATTCTGTTTTCTGGTAGTTATTTTGAAAATGGTTTGTGTATGACTTATCAAGTGAGGTTGGTGGCAAAGCCAGAGCAGCATCAAGTCAGAATCCCTGGCAAATGTACGGAAAACAAGGAAGTATTATACAATGTTCAGCAAGGGGGAGTTTTTCAATTTCCCTGCCCAGGGCTGCCAGGGTCAGCTTTCTGCCAGCATGGCTGGACAGAACAGTTTGAAGTACAAAAGTAAGAGTAGAGAGCAATGACGACAAACAGGGTGGAAATCTTCTCCAGTCTTACATAATGTTCTGTAATAACCTTTGGATAGATTTTATTTTTAATCTATGTATAGGTAACAGCCAGCAAATTATATTATGTGATGCAAAATGCATGTGTATGTGTGTGTGTTTCCACACTTTGGCCCAGGTGTAGTTCTTTATGATGCTAAACTTCTGCTTGAAGGTACTGTCAGCTACTGAAGAGATATCTTCATTTTCTAGCTGTTACGTAGTTTGCATTTGAGAAAGCTCCTCTGTCTTTGCAACAAGACCATAGACAATGGCCAGCTGGGGCTCAGCCATTCTATTTTGCTTGTCGGGATGAATTCAGCTCCCAGGGTGCCCTTTTCCTGTTTTCTCTCTCCTTTCTCTTTAAAAAATATTTGTAATTTCATCCAAAAGTGCCATATGAAGATTATCATGTAAATAGCACTTTACTTTTTCAAAGATATAAAGGGTAAGGTACCCTATTAATTTCTCTTGTAATTTCATTGGGAGTTTTAACAGATGTGTCCTTCAAATATGTTATTTTCTTTTCAATATCAGTATTGAAAATCTTAATGATTTCAGAGCAGCTGTGAAAAGAATCTTTTATTTCATCCTCATATCTCTAAGACAAATTTAGGAAATTTTTGTTGCTACCATTTTGCAGACAATATACTGGGATACAGAAAGGTCAGATGAGCTCTAAGTACTTATTTACATTAGGAGTGAGGTATAAAAACAGTGCCTACAGCCCTCCCCTGGCCATGCAGCAAGCGTGGACAGGAAAGGCAGCTGTACAGCTGAGAATTCAAGAGGTGAACCAGGCAGTGTTAGTGGACGAGTTGCAACCCCTTTTCCCAATTTTGCTTGTGATAAATGTATACCTGGATGTAAATCCATATGAAAGAAGCAAGTATAGAGAACTGAAAAATTTTGGGACATTCAGGGATATGCGAGATGTTTTAAAATGAAGCAAAACCCAAAATATCTTGCAGATTAAAAATATCAATTAGAATGTAGACTTTCTTGTTTACACAGCAGGCAGTTTAAATATTCAGATTTGACACATATGGAGAGGTTTTAACTGTAAACTAACACACCGTATTGATATAGCCATATTTGCTTAAGCAAAAAAAGAAAAAATTAAATAAATTACTTGTTTGAAGAGTACGCATAAGAAAACCTGATGGGAGACTTTTAGAAAAAGTGTATTCATCATATGTATTGTAGTTTGTCACCACTGAAACAATGACCCTTGACTTCCATTAAAAAAGATAATTAGATCCTGTCCCTGTATGTGGACACTCCCTTGCTCTCAGTTGCTTTCCCTGTAGTTTTTTTGTCCTGTGGAGTGTAAAATGCACCATTTTCAGTGACCAGTCAATGCAAATAAATGCAAGCCATGGCTAAACGTTTAATTTGCTGAATTATATCCAGAACTGCTGAATTTAAGCCAAATGCTTCTACGAAGATTTGGTTTTATACGTGTTGCGGTGAAAGCTGCTTCTAGAGTCAGAGTAGAAGATGACACAATAAATATGTTCAGGTCAAAAACTGGTTGCAGAAATGATTTTAGGACTTTTTGGATCTTTTTTAGCCAAGCTAGGTCAGTAGCAATAGTGATGTTTATAGTAGCTTTCAGCATGCCTCTGACTTCTGATATGAGAAAGGAAGAAAGAAAGTGCTCCCAGGAGGTCTCCTGAGGTACTGTTTTGATGATTTACTAGCTAGTACTCAAATAGTCTCCAGCGAGGGGTGAGAGAGTTTAATACTGACAATGGGAATACAGTTCCTCAGCAGCAGATGGAGAGCAGAGGGAATAGCAAAGGGGCTGGGCTCATGCATTTTTAAATACTTCTTTTTTCTTTTGTCCAATCAGTAGAAGTCTGGAAACATTTTTAGTGTGTTGTCATAATTAATTCTTGTGTGTTTTCATTTTTTTAATCTTTGCTTCCAACTGCAGTTTGTAGGATGTGTCAGCAGAGCTGTTATTAATATCTCAGCACATGTTACAGAGTAAGACTCACAGTGGTTCAGTGAGACTCAGGTTTGAATGCTGGAATAAGTGATCTAGTGAAAAGATCCCAGGTTGAGGTTCAGAGGCTGACTGCATCTGTGGTGTGTATTAAATCATAGAATCATTAAAGTTGTAAAAGACCTGACAATCGTTGAGTCCAGCCTTTGACTGAACACCACCAAGTCAACTAAACCATAGCACTGAATGCTGTGTCCAGTCATTTCTTGAACACTTCCAGGGATGGTAACTCCACCACCTCCCTGGGCAGCCTCTTCTTATGCCTGACCACCCTTTCAGTGAAGAAATTCTTCCTGGTGTCCATATGAACCTCCCTTGGTGCAGCTTGAGGCCGTTTTCTGTTCTTCAGTCACTAGTTGCCTGGGAGAATGCCCACCTGGACATAACCTCCTTTCAGGTAGTTATAGAGAGCAATAAGGTCTCCCCCGAGGCTCCTTTTCTCCTGTCTAAACAGCCCCAACTACCTCAGATGCTTCTTGTATGACTTTCTCCCTAAACCCTTCGTTACCCTTCTCTGGACATGCTCCAGCACCTCAATGCCTTTCTTGTAAGTGTGGGTCTCAGTACTAGACACAGGACTTGAGGTGTGACCTCACCAGTGCTGAGCACAGAGGGACAATCACCTCCTGAGTCCTACTGGCCACTTCAGTGTTTACAGCAGTACAGGGACTCTCACAGATTATAAGGAACCCTAAAAGGATTCCAGCTAAATGGGCCCAGCTGCACATTGAAAAAGGTTGAGAAAGGGATGTAGGGTACGGAGAGCTACTCAGTGCTGAGTGGCAACTCTTGAGCCTGTTCGTGCTTCAGCCGTGACAGAGATGGGGAGGAGAGCCATCTGCTTTAACCATGCAGCATGGTGCTCCAACAGCTGCTACTGTTCAGCTGACTGGTGGTAGCTTGTTAAAATGTGGTAACCCAAGTATTTATGAGTGTTTATTCGTATAAGCAGAGCAAAGAAAGGCATCAGACTTGGGCGAAGCATGAAACCAGAACCTGAATGTTGATCAGAACTTCAGAGCTTGGGCTGTTTGACTACTGAAATGAAAAAGGAAAGGGAATATTGTGGAGTAGATATGAAAACAGCTCTGGTGCTGGTGGGATCTGCAGAAAAGCCAGATGATTTCTCCATGACCATCCAACAGTTAAACCAGAGTCTGAGGGAAAATCATGATTAAAGCAGTAACTGTTTTTGTACACTCTCTGCTGCAAAGATTCTGTGATTAGCTGTCAGTCATGGAGGGCCTTTTACCTTGGATCACACTATGTTTTCTAGAGATTGCTAAATCTGTTTTAAAAAGGACTTTGCTAATGCTTGTCTTATTCTTTCATCTATTGATGAAGTGTCACTTTGCAGTGAGTGGGGTAACATCAGACTAGTGACCTGTCACTAGTGGGGCTTTGCAGAGCTTCATCTTGGACATTGTGCTCTTCTACATCTTCATAAATGACTTGGATACAGGACTGAAAGGGACACAAAGCAAATTTGCAGATGACACAAAACCTGGAGGAGCTGTTGGCTCTCTCAAAGGCAGGGAGGCCCTGCAGAGTGACCTCAATAACTCAGAAGACTTGGCAATTGCCAACCATGTGAAGTTCAACAATAGGAAGTGCCAGATTCTGCACCTGGGATGGACAACCCTGGACGTACATACAGATGGGGGAATGAGATGCTGGAAAGTTTTTTATTGTCTGCAAACTTTCTTATTATCCCTTCCAGTCCTGTGCCCAAGTCATTTATGAAAATGTTGAAGAGCACAGGGCCTAAGATGGAGACCTGTGGAACCCCACTAGTGACAGATCACCACTCTGATGTCACCACATTCACTGTTACCTTCTGTGCTCCACCCTTGAGCCAACTGCTCACCCACCACATGATGTGTTTATCCAGCTGTGTGTGCTGCATAGTTTGTCCAGAAGGATCCTGTGAGAACCAGTATTGAAAACTTCACTGAAATCCATAAAGATTGCATCAACTGGATTCCCTTGATCAGCTAGGTGGGTTACCTTGTCAAGAAAGAAAATCAGGTGGAAAAAGCAGGACTTTCTTTTCATGAAACTGTGCTGGCTGTGACCAATGACAGCATTGTCTTTCATGTATTTTTCAATAATTCCCAGAATAACCTTCTCCATAACTACCAGGCACTGAAAGGGAGACTGACAGGCCTGTGGTTTCTCGGTTCTTCCTTCTTGCTCTTCTTGAAAATCAGGACAATATTTGCCAGCTTCCAGTCAGCTGTGACCTCTCTGGATTCCCAAGACCACTCAAAAATCATCTCGAGAGGTTTTGCAATGACATCAGCCAGCTTTTTGAGGATTCTGGAATGAATTCAATCAGGCCCTGTAGATTTGTAGGGATCCAGCTGGAGCAGCAGATCCCACACAATTTCAGGTGGGAGTCGATCATTCTCGCAGTCATGGTCCTTCAGCTCAGGGCACCGAGACCCCCTTGGTCTGTCATTTGTGTTGAAGATGGAGGCAAAGCATTAAACACCTCTGCCTTGTCTCTGTCCCTGTTTGTGAGGTGACCATTCTCATCCTATAACAGGCCAATGATATTTCTCTACTGCCTATTGCCATTAATATATTTGAAAAAGCTCTTTTTATTGTCCCTCACATTTCTGACCAGCTTCAGCTCCAGTTGAGCTTTGGCAGCATTAATTTTCTCCCTAGAACAGCAAGCAGCATCTCTGTTTTCTTCCCATGTCACTTAACCTTTCTTCCACTGGACATGCACCTTCTTTTTTTGCCTTATTTCCAAGAGAACAACCCTGCTCAGCCAAGTCAGCCTTCTGCCTCACCTGCTTGACTTCCAGTATTTGGGAATTGCCTGCTTCTGTGCCTGTAGGAGGTGATGTGTGAAAATGACCAGCACTGATGGACCTAGCACCTGCAAAAACATTTACCCTGGGGACCTTACTTACTAATTCCCTCAGCAGCTTGAAGTCTGCTCTCCTCATGTCCAGAGCTGAGTTTTTGCTGACACTTTCCCTCCTGTCAACAGAGATATTAAATTTGATCACTTCATGGTCACTCACTGTGCCTAAGAGGGCCACCAAACTCCAATTCACTCACAAGATCCACTCTGTTGACAAGCATTGGATCAGGGAGGGCATTTTTGTGAGTCAGCTCCCTTAGGACATGTTCCATAACGTTGTCATCCAGGTTTTTTAGGAATCTTCTGGCTGATTCTTTGAGTAAAGTAGAATTTGCATAATACTTTTTCAAAGGGCAATTTAAAAATGCCTTTAAAATTTAAGAATACTTTGAAAACACTAAGATGAGAAATGAGAATGGAAGACAAATGCTTATGTGAGAAACTGATATTTTTTTCTAACTGTGTCAAAGAAGTGCTGTTGTTCCCATTCTTGAAGGTGCACTTGGATTACATTCCTTCTCTAAGACTCTTCTAGTATGAGTTGGCCTGCCCCTGTATTGTCAATGCAACTGGTCCATGTATTACAACAACAACACATATAATACATGTACACATTATATATATGAATGTATTATGCTGTTTCACCCTCTTTAGCTTATCCAAAGAAAGGATATAGGAGCAGATAGAATGCAAAGTTACTTTCCAAACAGGATGCACATGATCAATAGTCAAAGTCTGGCAAACTGTGTTTAACCTTTAATTGGCTACTTCTAGTTTGTTTGTTTGGTTTTTTTTCCCTCCAAGCTGCTCCCTCCCAAGGTGAAATGCTCTTCCTCTTTCTTTCTATCACATAGCTTTATATTAAATCCATGGGGAATAAGCAACTCTTGCATAAGGAGTTGGCAGCAGCCAGCGAGTTCAAGGTTTGCTGAAACAAAGTATATGTATATGATGCTTGCATCTTGAAATTTCCTTCAATGCCCGTGTTTGTGGCAGCAGTGGTAGGAGACAAAGCAGAGAACAGGGACTAAGTCAGGGATTGATTTGTTATCAACAACTGTTTCGACCAGAGATAGATGATCCTTGCATAAAATGCTAGCTACTACTTGGTCTGAGTAGCAAGGAGCACTGAATTGTGGAGATGAATTAATAAGAACAGGAACAAGAAATTTTTAAGAGATGTACTGTAGGCAGATCTGGGGAAAGAGAACATTGTTAGTCTGAGGTTAGCAAATCCTTTGCATATTCCATGTTTGGGAGATTATTTCAGTCTACTTTGGAAATCCAACATGCTTTTTTTCCTTTTCCTTGTTTAGTTTCCCTTCCTCTTTTCCATAAAAGTCCCTCTCTTTTTGTATTCATGCCTTTCAGACTGTAGATTACTGTATTTCTTTAAATGTCATAGAGCCAATGTTTTAAAAATTCAGTTCTATTTTAGTCACTCATGACATATCAGTCTCTCCAGCTCTCTGATCATTTTTTGCTGTTTTCTGGATTCTTTCCATTTTCTCACTCAGTCTTTCTGATAGCTAAACAGCTATAACTGCATGTAAAATTCCTGGCAGGCACACAGGGAGTAAAGTAATCTACAGATAGATTTTCACCTCCCTTCTTTTTGTCTCCTTGTGTTTGTGAAAGCAGCTCAAAACTGTTTTGTTTGTGCTACAAGCAATGCATTTATTTTTGTGTGCACTCTCTCTCAGTAATTATAGCTTTAAGATTACTCAGTGCTTCTATTTATACCACCTAAAGTCCATCTCTTTTATTTTCTGTAGGCTGCTTCAATTTATAGATGAATTTTTGTTATTTTTGTGTGTGTGTGTGTTCATGACTTTTTCTATGACTTTTAGACTTCCAGATTTTCCAGCTGAACTTTTGGGAATAAGGGGAAATCAGAGACTTGAATGCCAAAGTATTTAAAGACTGTATCCAGGCTATATATGGTAAAACAACCCAGGCAATACTCTGACTTCTAGGCCACTCCTGAAACTTAGATCTCTCATGCCCTTTGAGGTAATGTTCCCTCAACCTGCACTCTGGTTCCTTAAAAATTGTTCTCACACTGGACCAAGTAATGCTCTCAGAAGGTTACTGGGGCCCTTCTAAGTAAACACCTGAGAGTCATGTCCCCAGAGCACAAGGGCAATGAAGGTTCATATATACCTACATTTTGTTTTCATGTAGGTAACTGTGTGAAACATATGCTGGCCACTCTGAACCTTTGAACATCAGGTTTATTAGAGAATATTGACATATTCTGAGAGTATGGCAAGCCTGAGGAATTTCTTGGATTATGACTCATCCTGTTTTCCATTTCAGCAGCTCCAGGTTTATTTTGGTGTCTTAACCAAGTGCTTTAGATTTAACTCTTTTAATTGCAAGCTTTTTAGTTTATTTCAAATTTGTCAGTAAAAGAGAAGTAAAAGACAAGAGAACACATCTCTTGAGGACCTTCTGACATAAGCATGAAAGTCTCAGTACAGTGTCTAAACACTGGTAGAGCTGGTAGACCAGGGTTGTTTTTCTCTCTATGTAACTTCTGCAAGATGACTGGGCTTTTTGTGCTATATTGTCTTTATCTGTGTAACTCATAATAATTTCAATGTGTGGGAATGAATTGCAGTTTTGTCAAGCTCATGTTTATTAATCCTGTGAAGCATATCAGGGAACACAATTGCCTTTATACATGCCTGGTGTGCCATTTAAAAACATGTTAGTGTAGTCTATGCTGCACAACACTGTATACATCACTTCCAGTTGTATCAGGAAAATTCAGAACTTTCTGACAGACACTCCTTTTCTTTTAGATTAATTTTGTAGTCCACATCCTGGGACTATATTGTGATAATGTGATATTGTATATCCCATATTCTCAGAAACAGTATAGTAAATATTTTTAGTCACTTACTTTGTCTCTTTGGTATATCCTTTGCTACTTGACTTGTTGTGTAATAAGGAAAAGTTCAGCATGCTTGGTAGGAAAAGCTAAGAGGAGTGTGAAAGCTATTTTAAATAGACTCTGCCAGTTGCATGTGATGAAATAGATACAACCTGCATTTTCAAAGTGAGTTTGAAAATACAGCACAAACTCAGCTTTGGGATCAACATGAAGTTTGATGAAAAAGTAGTGTGTCAGGATGTTTACTGGTTCTTTCCTTTCTCCAATGGAGATAGACTTTTCCCAGTCCTTGATTTGCAGTTGGTCAGTATGCAGTTGATTGGTATTTTCCTAGCTCACTGCCTGCCCATGTCATCGTTAGGAAGCAGATGACTGGTTTCCCTACTGAGTTATTGCTTGTGATGACTTTTGTTAATGCTGGGAGGAAAGCTGAGGTGAAAAGGGATATGGAAGAGTCCATTTCTACCCACAGTGAGTGCATAGGATAAAGCATAAGCCTGCCCAGAACCATTACCAGTAGAAAGAGCAGTGGAACCCTTAGGGCCAGATATTCTTGCAGGTTGATGGACATGTGTTTTACCAAAAATTCTCAGTCTGCCTGGGAAGACCACCAGTGAGAGGCTGACTAGTAGGGATCTTTAAAAAATAAATGATAATGCAGTTGCAGAACAAGGGCTTTGCAGTCTAACTGTCCCTCTAGTGTCAGAAGGATAAAAAGGTTCACCTTCGCCCCTTGTACAGAGAATACACATTATTCTGATATTTTTAAAAGTACCATTTTGAGACAGGCATGTGAAAAAATGTCTTTTCTTTCCATTTTTTTCCTTTCAGAGACATTATTTCCAGATCATTGTGACATGAAAGAGAATGTTTACACAGTATTTCAGAGCGTCTCTGACAGACCATATCTGAAGGCAATATGGTCTGGAGAAAGATGCCTCATAAATTCTGCCCTATTTCATGACTTATCCAGCAAAGGTGGTTTTATTCAGACACTGATCAAAAACCAGCTATCATCATGTAGGCAAGGATGATTAACAATAGACATTGAGAGCATTTACCCAGATCTCACCAAGGAATGGGCAATGGGCTAAAATCTAAAGAAAATTCAGGAACAGAGCTGAAGCCTGACATGGTTAACAGCAGCATGTTTTTGCAGTAAGTATGCCCTTAACAGCCAAGGTCATTTGCTCCTTCCTAAGCTCCGAATAAGCCAGCTGGGCATGAGTAATGCTGGCCAAACATTCCTGTGTTTGCAGAGAAGTGCCACATGCTTTCTCTGTGTGAAGTGTTTGAAGATGCAAAGCTATTTTCTCTGTAACATCAGCAAACTATGACTAACAATCAGAAGAGTAACAGTGCTGGCTATCCTTCCCACTGACAAACTCATTCTCTCTTATCAGCCCCAGCAGCATGTGTGCTCTGGGCATCCAAGTCCTGATGGTTGCAAGAAAGCAGACACTGTAGCAAAAGCAGCGTCTTGAGCACAACTCAAGCTGGAGTGGTAGAGAATGGGTAAAAAATAAAGACAGGGAAAGCAAAAAGCTTCATATCAAAGTAGCATTGCATCACTTTAGTGGCTTTTACACACAGTGTCTAAAAGAAGTTGAACACTGCCACGGTTTTATGTTTCCCAGGTACAGAAGTAACAGAACTATGAATCTTATCTGTTTTTATCTCAACCTGCTTGGCAGAGAGAAGGGGACTTCGCTTCTGGAGTCTGCGCACAGCTCAGCCAAATATTTTATGTCACCTCAAGTTCAGGGAAAGCAAAGAGAGATTCAGCACAAAGAAATTGTTTACATTCTGGGGCTGCCCTTTTGTAGGTTGAAATCAGAGTGACTCAGTCTTTTGAAAACCTGAGGAATTGAGAGGTTGAAAGGCTAAGAGCACCTACCCCTGTTCTTTGCTATGTGAGACAGACTTATTTGGTCTGATTTCTCTGGGAGGAGGATCTGAAAGATACTGAAGTGGAGATCCATATGGTAAAGACTTGCTGTGAAAGAGGTTGTTTGTGGTTTGTTAAATGTATAATGCAGTAATTGAGGTTAAATAGCAAAACAATATCTGGTGCTTTGTTAATGGTCAAAGACTTTGATAGTGAAAATAAGCTGTTAAAATCATTGTTAAAATTCCTTATATTCACACTGACTTTCAAAACAGGGTGTCACCTCTGCCAGTACATAAATTAGAGTGACTGAAGACCTGTTCTTGCACAGCACGTCTCTACAATCTGAACTGAGAAGAAACAGGAACACATGTATGGTAACTAAAGCAGAAACTCAAGCCCATTTTCTTCTTGGGCACAGGGCAGCAGTGAAGTCCAGCATTACAAGAGA
Source organism: Campylorhamphus procurvoides (assembly GCA_013396655.1). NCBI lineage: Eukaryota > Metazoa > Chordata > Aves > Passeriformes > Dendrocolaptidae > Campylorhamphus > Campylorhamphus procurvoides. The sequence goes on from WBMV01000548.1 coordinate 768,865, forward strand.
AACACCTATCTCTGGATTCTGGTTTTGGACAGTGGGAGGAAAAAAAGATATTAAGCATTTTTTCATTAAAATGTGCTTAAGTGTGCCCACCTATGTTAATAGTCTAGCAGATGGACTTTGGAATTAGTTATCTACCAAAGTCCAGTTCCCTTACTGCTAACCATTCTCACTACTAAGGGTGGTTTTTGAAGAGCTCCAGGAGTAGATCAGGTTAGATAACAACTATGCTAACATCTGCCTGGGTGGTTGGTTAAGCATTTCAATTCCATTCACCAGATCAGAATTCAAGATTGGGAACTCAGTCCATTCACATTCAGGAAAGGCCGTCTCTCTGTCTGCTGACAAGTTTGCAAACATAATAGTAGCTCTTTTGTGGCTCTAGCAATGCACTGCACACTTTTATGGCAGGCAGGTAATTGTTTTGGGTATGCCAAGAGTTCAAATTTAACAATTCATGACCAGATAAGAGAGATGTAAATACTGTTTGATGGGAGCTGGCCAAGTGCCGACCTGCAGCACAGTTACTAATTGGTGCTAACTCCAGGGACTTAACAGAAAGGCTCAGCCACTGCCAGGAATGGCAGACTCAGGGGTGGCTGTAGTGGTTTCTGGTTCCTCTGCTCTCATTTAAGGGAACCCTTATTTTTAGTGGTTGAGTTAAAGCTTCACTTTGTGGACTGTAAAAATGTTTGTAATTCCTTTCATGTGGTTGTATGACACCATCACATCACAGTTTGGTTTGTGTGGGGTTTGATAGATTACTTTATTCATAGGTTTCTTGGGTATTGGTTTGATGTTAACTTCAGGTGGTCTTATTTCACTCAGGCATTTTTGCTGAAAAATTGGTATCTTGTATACTTTTGATGAAATGGGGTATTTTTAAAATTTTCAGCTTGCTGGGAACAGCTAGATTATTTGTCTTGTGTGCCAATAAAACCCACAATATCCTGCTCCTTCCCCTGTGTTGGCTGTTAGTGCACTTCCCTGTGATTTTCAGGCTTTAATTTCCAGCCTCGTGAGGCTGAAAAAGCCAAGAACACAGAACCCACAGCTTATTTATCGAGTGGTTCTGCTACCCACAGTGTTATTGTGCAAAGGTAGGCAGCACCACAGACTGTTTTGGTCTCAGAGCTATTAATATATGTTGATTGCAAGGATATCTACTTTGCAAATTGTGGATATTTTAGCTAGAGATATACCAGCTTAGCTCAACCAGAAAATAATACCTTTGGGTGAGAATAAATAAATAGGAGAAGCTAGATACCAAAAGTATTTTAACAATATAATCCATTATTTTCACTTACAGGGACATCTTACTGCACTTTTAGCTTAAAAATTTAGCAGGGGGATTTGTTTAGACTGAATTTGTCTTGCTGCTAAACAGCAAGGGATGCAAACTTTGCTCAGCTCCTTTTTGAAACACCTTCTGAAAAAATAATGATTAAAAAAATGAACCAAACCAAGTATGTATCAAAAATGCTGCCTTTCACAGCATCAACAGAGTTATCACTACTATGACTTTTACATCCTGGTGTCCATATTTCTTCATGGCCCAGTTTCTTAATATCTTTTATTATAGCCTTTTGTCACTATGCAAGGAAACAGAGAAAGCTTATTGTTTCTAATGCCTTGTTAGAAGGAAGAAAATGTAATTGTCTTTACAAATGCTTTCTCTGTTTCATTGCAGAACTTCAATCTAGAACCTGTATAAACTGTCTCACAATAAAAAAATGTATTATATCCATTAAATTTTGTTTTCCAGTGTTATATAGTAGAGATAGATGGAGGGTGCTTTAGGATAACTTTTTAAAAAGTTGTTTTTTTTTTTTTTTTCTCTAAGTAGCCAAGCCAGCAAATCACTGGCAATGAAAATGGATCTCTATAGGCCAAATACTGGTGCCTAGTCTGATTTTGTATTTCTGTTTACACTATCGTTGGCATGCCCCTTTTTTATTTTTTAAGTTACCTTGTGTCCTGCAGGATAAGATAGTAACATACTTCCCTTTGGCTTTCAAGCTGTAATTAAACTTGGCTTGTTTGCCTTTTTAATGAGAAGTCCCTACACAATTCTCTGTATCATGCATAAACACTGATTCCTGTTTATTCATACTAAGAGATCTGTTAGTATTTTATTATACTAACATCTGTATCTTGAAACAAAGTGCACCCATTTTTAAAAATCTGTGAATGAATAACTTGTCTAGTCAGGTTTATGGAATACTAAGCCAATGAAAAGTTCAAGTGTAAACAATCAGTGAAAGCCACCTGAACTTATTTAATTAACGCTCAAAAAAATGCGAACATGTCTGGGAGAAGCAATCCTGTATGTTTTGACACGTTTCTTTGTTCTTCTACCCATCAAGATACAATCCCTACACAATAGAAGTCCGGGTGTTGTTTGATGTCTGGGTGACTGAGAATAGAATAAGGACCATACTGCCTGTTTATGTGTTTTATATCTTGGATCTTTCAAGAACCTGCTACAGCCCCCATCCAGCCAGGTTAGGCAAGCTGCATTCCCGTGGGAGCCACATCATGCTGGGGAGGGACAGCATAGCTACAGCACCCTCCTGAGTGGGGACTGAGTCTGTGGGTTCTGCAGCTCTTTTCTGCTCCCATGAGAGAGAACCCTTGTGAGCTCCATGCAACAGGACTTTACATGCAAGGCAGCGCTGGTGCAGACAATGATGTTTCCATCCCATGCAGGCTGCAGCAACAGGGATAGTTTGAATCGCAGTTCTTGCACTGAAGTGAAACCAGGGACTGCTCGCTGTAAATTTTATCTAATATGGCCATGTGGGAAGTCAGAAGGAAAAGTAGATGGCTTCATAAAATGTCCTATGATGGAACTATCTGAATTAATCATAAGAGACATGGCTATGCTTTTACCGGGCAAAGTTTTTATTTAGAGACACCTGAATAGTGGGAAAACATTTTCAGATGGTGGTATATATAATATTTTCTATGAATGCATGTAGTCACATCTGAGAATATTTTTATTGAGATGACAACATTAAAGTAAAATACTGTGGTTAATGCTAGAGTGTGAATGGTGGCTTAAAAACTGTCTTCCAGTGAGAAAGTGGAAGATAAATTCCATTTACAGGAGAAAAGAGAAGGCTTTTTCCAAATGCCTTTATTGTATAGTGTGTGTCTTGTCTCCATGAAATGACTTTTGGAGCAGCTGAAGAACAATGACATGGACACCCCTCTAGCCCAAACATTCCCTATAAACATATGTTTAACTTAACATTTTGCCTAGAATATGTTCACTGGTTGAGTGCTGGCACTATTTTAGCATCTGTGATGCTAATTTGTATTCATGGAATATTTTTGCTAGTTTGATAGGAAAGAGCTGTAGGACTGTACAATATGAGATGTCTGTGTAACTTTTCCAAGGTCCTGTAAAAATACCAAATTCACATTCTTCATAAAATTTGGGCTTTCCTTGAGCAGACATTGCCTTGCTTCATTAGCTCCAGTACCTTTGGTACACATGAATTTACCAAGAGCATGTCTCGGAAAGTTCAACAGATTGCTCAGTCTATTCAAAAGCTCTTTCCAAGTTTTAGATTGCACAAATTTCAGTCTTGAGAAAGGTTCCCTTGAGTGATTCTCCTTTATATAAAAAAATATTGTATTGATTTAACACTTTCAGTATGTTTCTTCTTGAAACATATTGCTAAGGCACACTCTTCTGTTTTGTATTCACCACTTGGACAACACTTCACCATGCACAAGGAAAATTACTTTGAGGAACATGGGCTGCTCAGTAATCCAGCATTGATGAACTGCTTTCCATGACCACCTATAGCACAAAAGGGTCCACTGAGAAGGTAGAAGGCAACACCACTTTGTTTAGATTTTTTTTTTCAATGATTGAAACAAGTATTGCATTCTTAGCAATGCCTTGCTTTGTAACAAAGAAATCATGGGTCCTCCTTCGGTCAGTAGAAAACACATTTGGCTGACACTGTAATCATTATTTCTCAATGGTCTGTTGTAGTAGTACTTTCCAACCTCTTATTGTTCATGAGTTAATCACTTCCCATCCTAACTATTTCTTCTGCCACTTTTGTGCTCTTAAGTTTTAGAGCTTCTCAGTGTTCAAAGTTCAGTGGCTAAATCATGGATTTACTCAAGGAAATGGTCCCACCCTTCTCAATCACTGGGCTCTGGTCTTCTACACAACTTTAAGGACAATGCAAACTTTGCCCTTTGTCTTCCAAACCTTTTCTCTATAAGCTGAAATAAATTGTCTACTCTGTTGATGACTTTTAATTCATGATGTTGAAAGGGGTTCAACTCTGCCACATGTTAATTGCAAAAAAAATTTCTCATGAACTACAAATATTGCCTTAGGCAACATTGTGAGAAGGAGTTCTCCAAGATGTCTGTGAACATTGTCTGCTGCACATGGTTTTCAGGAGGGCAGTGAACTCCAGATATTTTCTTGAGCTCCCTTAAAAAAATTAGTTTTCTGTGGTATTACAAAACTCTGAGATTCTCGTGGTGGCAGCAGCTCATATTTAAATATACACAGCCATTTTAAAAAGGATGGGGTGATATTGTGGCCATCTCCAAGTCAATAATAAAACAGGATAATTAAATATTTATCTATTCCAAATTTACCTGTTGTAAAAGTGGAATTCTATAATTTAGCCATTTAGTCCAAATTAGTTCTTCTATGGTTAGCAGAAGAGGCTCTTCAGAAGGTGATTTGGCTAGTTAGCATGGATGTGTGTTTTATAGCTAGGCTCAAATACCCTTAGGAGCCAATTTATCTCTCTTTATTGTAGACAGTATAAGGGACAGGCTTAGAATAAAATCCTGCAGTTGTGTAGCTCATTTCACTTATGCATTGTTTTTCATGGTTTTGTCTCTATAGCCTTCAGCTCAGTCTTGCAGTGTGCACTGTGTGATGCTGCTCAGAGTCACCTTGATTTCAATGCAAGAACAGGTGGGAGGTTTGGGCCACAGTCCAGATTGTATCAACCAAATTACCTTCTTTTTTTCTGTATTTTTCTGTCATGCGGACATTCAGCAAGTATACAGCAATTTTAGTGGTGTTTAAGTATGATATGCAGAAACATCCAGATCCATGGGAAATAACAGGAAAATTTAAAATTTAAACACATTTTGTATGATTTTGCCACCAAATGTTAAATCTCATTCCTGTAAAGCTCTGCTCAAGGTACAAACCTTCTCTTTTGTTTGCTGTAGTGTGAAAACCATTCACGAGTAAAGATTACACAGAAATTGGTACAGCTTACTTTAGTTAAACTGTAGTTGCTTTGCAGAACTCTTCCAATCTTACAAATATTTTTAAAATTTGGAGTATATCAGAATAAAAATATAGTCGATTTGCATTTTAACACCCTCTTTCAGTGTATCATGTTGCATTTCCGTTGGTCATCATTTTTCAACTGGTGTTTCTTGATGGTTTTTCCTTCCTTATTTCAACACTTATTTCTCATTTAGGCCATGATTTTGTGAACATATTATTGCAAGATAGGTGTCAATTTACACTCAGGAGCTGTTGTTTGGTAGATGCCTGTGTGCACATACCAACCATAAGAAAATGAGAGGTGTTTTACCAAATTTATAGCAATATCTTATAAATTAATGAGTTAAAGAAAATTGTAGTAAAAATCAGTGAAAGTGGAAAACACAAATATAACTGTGAGAGATTTAGAAACTATTGGATCATTAGGCTTTACAAGACTATTAAAAAGTGGCAGACTATAGCACCATGTAGAGATTTCCACTTGCTTCTATCATCTCATATTCAAAAAATTAGTCATCCTTTTCTTCCCCTAGTTTTGCTTTACACAATAGATATAGAAGAATTCACTGGGATTACCATGGAGTTCTAAACCATTGAACTATATTTATTTAGATTACAAAAACAAAAGCAGCAAACCTGACTGATGAACATCACAGACTGAAGGAACAATGCCTTTAGAAACATGCAAATAGATTTCCTTTAATTCTGGAAGAAGGTCTTTGAAATAAACAGTGTGGTAAATTATTTAGCCTCTGTTTTTTTGGAAGTGGAGCTTACTAATGTTCCAGATGTGAGAGAACAGGAAGTTCTATCATTTCCTCAGAATATGTGATGTGTAGGCTATTATAAAACTGCAGATTGATAAAATGAGAAGAAAAATAAAACAGTCATTCGCTTTTACAAATGTGTTATGGTATTAGTATTACTCATGACACCAGCTGTTTGTTTTTTTGTTTGTAGTTTATTTTTTTTTCTTTTTACTTTTTCCATAGTAACATAATTGTTTTTTCATTCTAAGGATCAACCCAGCAAGAAAGATCCATTTCTACTGCAACTGGGATGAGAAATCATTAGGATGATGTTTTCAGAATATAATTACACTGCCGATATAATAATAATAATAATATTAAAACAAATGAATTTACGTGGGGTATCAATGATGATCGTTTGTGCGTATGTGGAAATATACTTTCCACTACAGTTACCATAAAATCTTGTATGACATCATTGATTAGACAAATTTCTTCATCAGTTTGTGTGATTAGAAAATCCATACTTCAAAGGAGAAAAGAATATAATTCAAATTTATAGAGAGAACTGTAAAATTGTTTCCAGTCTCATACCAACTAAAGCAGAGCAGCTATTCAATCAGTAATTTCCTCATTAAATAATTTTAATGATGCATTTGTCAAGTTTTACTTGTTCTATACACTGCACTCTTCAGCTCTGTGTACTTTTCTTAAATACAGAAATTGCTGCAGTAAACTCTTTGCCTACTAATATACATTTCCATGTTTATGCATCTAAATGATGTATTTTTCCCAGGAAAAATAGCAAACCTGAGAAATACTGAACATCATCTTTTGATCATTCTTTTTAGAGTCCTGTTCTGCATTCTGGCTCTGGTTCTGTCAATAGAAAGTCAGTTTTCAGTCCTCACGATTATGGATGCCAAGCTTGCACAAGTAAGCTAGCAAAGCAGGACAAGCCAGTCTGTGGTAGGGATGGCATTGTCTTCAGATGTTCACGAGATACTGAGTATTAACAGAATGAAGCAACACAGTATGAAAAATAGTTGAAAACAATGTCATTTGGTGAGGTTTTACTCTGTAGTTTTTTGTAATCTGATAATTCTACTGATTCTTTAAATGCTAAGAAATCCTCCAGGAAAGTAAAACTTGAACTATGCATGAATTCACATATCCTGAAGAATAGGAAGGGTAAAGCCAACATCTTTCAAGAACATCTTTCATTGGACTGTATTTTTGAAAATACTACATTCTATTAGCAGTCCCTGTTTGGTCTTAAAATATTTACATTCCAGATAAATGTTGACCTAGTGAATAAACAAATTTATGTGAGTGGTTTTCTAGATAAAGACATGAGTGAGTGTCCCAAACACAGGAATCAAACTAATTCACACATAAAGTTAAAGAGCAGAGATTCTCCTGGGCCTAGTGAGATTTAAACCTAATCATTATCGAACATAATTTGTTTAATTTAACCTACTGAGCAATACTTAGATTTTATTTACTGTAACTGTCATTATTAATGATTAGACGTGGTACAGCTGGAGTTATGTGAATTTTGGGTTTTACTGATGTAATAACAATTCAAAATCTAGTTCAGGTACAAGTTATGCAGAGAAGGATGGGCTATAGTCCTGCAGTAGTGCTGAGCCTTTGAGAATGTCATCCTGCCTTATAACCAACCAAGCCTGACAGCAGGTACCTGATACCACAAATAAAGCAACTACATAGAAAAAGATCAAGAAGAGGCTTACTGGTTGCCCCCTGGAGCTGTACTGGACCCTGAGTTGCACAGAACCTGTAAAAAAAATTGAAGTCTGTTTATAGTCCTGTAAATGCGTGGACTGCTTTAGTACAGAAACCAAATCTTATTTTTCTCCACCAGCAGAAACCTCAGACCAGGGCAATTCCATGATACAGAGTAACAAAATGATCATTCAAACAAGAAGGAAAGGAGTGTAATAACTCTGTGTTTCATTTGAAGAGAATAGAATATTGATTATGAAGATAAATATCACTTAATAATTTAAGATTATTTCAAGCTGTGCACTTGCCTGCAGAAAAAAAAAATTACTTAAACCATGGAAATATGGCGACACATTCAAATTTATCTTGAGTTAATTTCAAAGAGACTTTGAGAAAGTTGCTTCTTAGAGGCTTCTCAGAGACTATCAGTGAATTAATGGGCTATCAATAAAGAGTATATCATAAATTGCTTGGCTTCCAAGAGCTTGACAATAGTCTATGGAAAGTTGTGTTGCAACAAGGCATGCACACGAGGCATGACATGCTGTTGTCTTGTCATGACACAGAGCAATGCAAAAGGTAAAGATACAGGTTTGGACATCTTCTTCTATCTCAAATGTAATCTTCAGGTGCACTGATCATTCCAAAGACTTCATAAAATCAAAGTTGTTCCCAGTATTGGATATCAACATTATGGCTACATCCATACTAAAACATACATTGAATTACTTTATGTTTTTTCATAAAATACAAAAGAAACTGAACCACAGTGACATAAACCAGGCCTAATTTAGGGAAATCAACAAGATTACTCTGAAGTTAGTGCAATTTTCAGAATAAGCTGTGTCCCCAAAGGTCCATTTTTAAGAACAGTCCAAAAAACAGGAAACAGTATTCCACAATCCTGAAAACACCTTGGACCATAGCAAGGAAATAAATAGCTCCTTTCCACTACAAGTTGCTGGCTGTGCTCATGTGTTGTTTTTTTTGGCTGGGTAACAGCTGTGAGGAGAGGAATATTTTCCAAATGCAAATGTAAAAATGCCCTTAGGATGCAGACATTTTTTGCTCTTTGGGAGCAGCACATTCTAGTTTAGATATAAAAATTCAACATAAAGCACATAGTTCACACCCGTTAGCTAGATTTCTAATGGTGGGCAGACTAAACAGTGCTGTACATGGCAAGGATACAAGAAAGGAAAGACTTGAGGAAAATTAAATGACTTCTAAGTATGTGGTCTTCACAGAATTACATTTAAATGTTCTCATTCCATTTCCAGTCCTTTTCTGAGTAAATTCAGTGATAGGACTCGTGACTTCAGTGATATATGGGCAAAATCCTCTGCTTTTAGCAATTTTTCTTGGAAAGTCCCCATGTCTAAGACATTAAGGTGTGTTTTATTATGCTGTAGAAGATGGTAAAACACCATGACTCAGTCTTCTCTACACTAAATCATCTTCTAGTTATGAAATACAATGTTCTTCAAGCACTGAGTCTTTAAAAATGACAAGGGTCCCTAGCAGGGTTTTTGTTAAACAGTCAAAGAAGAAACTATTTAATTTTTAATGGAATTCTAAAGTTATTACCTGTTAGATTTCCACATCTTTTTAAACAACAATTGAAAAGTTACTCATTAACTATTTTATTCTGATTAGGAATGGACTGAAATTATATGGAAGAATAATTTCCAAGATAAAATGTAATCTGTTGAAATTGAAAAATATCTGAGATTTTTATTCTGTTGAAACTGCTAATAGAAACCAGACTGGCTTCCAGATTTTCATCCTTCTTGTTGTCCCATTTACTTTGTCCTATTCACTACCTCTTGAGCAGCATTATTGAGCTGGAATTAAAAGAAACAAACAAAACAAACCACCATCCCTCCCCCCCAAACAACAACAACAAAACTCAAGCAACCAAAGAAACTTCAAAGCACCACTAATAGCAAGAAAAAAACAACTGAAAAACCCACCAAAACCAACAACTTTGCCATCATGGAAATTTTGTTCCCCCATAGATTCATAAAATGCAGAGAAGAAAATGGGCATATTCTATAATTAGTTTTAGGAAGCTCATTTTTATTTTGCAGAAATGAAAGTGAAGGTCCCACTCCAAAATATTTCCTAATTCAGAAAGTTAAGAAGAGCCAGGACATTCCAAACTTCCACCCAGTTTTGGCTTTTAATCTTAGGTAAAAACTTGGAGATAAGAAGGGAGAGTTAGTGTCCCTAACTAAGGCTCTTAAGTTCTTTCCCTCAGCTTTGACATCACTGCAATTATGTTACCCTACATAAAAACTAGTATAATTGTGTTATTTCCTGCTTCAAATGTTCTGTTAGAGAAACCATTATTACGTGCCATTGGAGATTAGCAAGGGATAGAAGTGCAGAAAGCTGTATTAGCATTTACTGTGGGGCAAGTGCTAAATGACATAAATTCTAGAAAATTATCACAAGAGAATTGAATTTATGGCTACTGTTAACTTTGTGTGAAAGGTGAACCAGCTATTAGCATTAATGATGGAGGCACTGCCTCTTCACTGACCCTCACATCAAGGCTGGAGCTCACTGATGCTCTTACCATAGCTGTGATCCATGAAGGAAAAAGACCATATGTTAATATTCATATTGCAGATGCATTTTGCTCATGGTTTCCCATCTTCTTTTCTAGCATTCTCCAAGGAGTGCCTTAAAGCTGTGTTTGGGTCTGGATTTCAGTATACCTTCAGCAAAGCCCATGGACAAAGTCAGAGAAATTAACGGAAGGCTCACAAATCAGGCACCAATGTTTCTTTATAAGCTCAGTCTAAGGAACTAGACTTTCCTGGACAGTTAACGTAAAGACAGCCTGGGCTGTGTAGGTGCTCCAACACTTACCTTAGACCCAAAAGTTACTTGGGTACATTTAGTGACATCACCACACGTGATGGGGCCTGATTTTTTGGGTAAACAAATGAGTTCAGGACTTCTCTCTGTAATGGCTTGATTTGCCAAAGTGGTCTGAGCACTCCCAGTTCAGCAAGGGAAGAGGGAAAGACAGTGGCCATGCTGTCCTGATGACCTGGGGGAAAAACACTTGTCTGGGAAGTGGAAGATCTGAATCAGCTTCCTCTACATCCTGAGGAAGTGCTAGCCCCCTCCCATTTCCCAGTCTTTTCCCTAGACTGGGATGGGGTCATACTCCATCCTTCCTATTGCAGAATGATTACTGATAGTACAGATGAAGGAATCATGAATCCAAAGAAAAGGTGGGCAAGAGGACTCCCGTGTGACTTGTAATATGTTAGCAGTAGGGAAACTTGGCTTCTGTTCCCTCATTAGGAGTGAACATGTAAACAACTTGGGAAATCTCTGATTAGGTGTGAGTATGTAAACAGCTTGGGAAGTGGGCATCAGAGCCTAAGTTACCTCTAAATGAGTAATGTGTTTTCTGGGCAATGCCACCTCCTGTGTTTTGGATTGATATGAATGATTCAGTGTCACATCTGCAATGTGCACTCTCTTCTGAATATATCATAACCATCAGTGGGATCAGCAAAAGTTGTGGATAATACAACTTTTTTGTATCATGTGGCCATGATACAAAAACGTGAGATGATTAATGAGTTGAAATTATTTTTGGCAAGAATTTCAAAAGGCATTAAACATTTTTCAGATATAGGAAATATAATAAGCCTTTGGACTGCCATTACAGGGCAGTGCTAAGGCAAGTGAGAAAGAAAACACTTGTACACTTATTCTGAAAAAGAGGGTGCTGAAGGGTTCATGCTACTCCTAAATTACTGAGACAAAAGAAACTCATATTGAGGAAGAGGGAATAAAATATTAAAAGACCAACCCTTTTGGAGACAGTTTATTTGCTGGGATCCCTATTATTTTCTTCATCTTTGTTCTTCCTCCCTTCTGTTCCATCTTCCTCATCAGAGTGGAGCAGGAGGTGATGTGATATTGTGATTATATCAGAGCATGGAGTAACTTTAATCTTTAATGCCTATATGTGTTTATGCATGTGTACCTGTGAGTATATTCATGCACTTGTACAAAATTCTATCTGATGCTGACAAAATACCTCCAAACGAAGAAGTGGTGGTATTTCCTTCTTTTGTTATTAAGGAGAGTAAGGCATTTTCTTCTGCACACAAATGCTCCCCTGTTCCTGATGCAATCACTTTCAAAATGTGCTGTCCCACCCAAATGAGGATTGCATCCTACTTTTCTTCTCTGGAGACTGCAAGCTTTAACTTTCAGGGCTTGTCTCTACACGTACAGTCTTTATTTCCCTCTGCTCCCATGTAGGCAAAGAGAGGGGACCATCTGGTCCTGCATCCATTTTATATATCCTGTACCTCACCCACAGTCAACTGTTTATCTTGAAAAAGCAGGCTCTCTCTTAAAACCTGAATGGAACCTCAAAATGTACATGACAGAAAGTCTGTAACTTTAAAATTATGAATAATAAATAACTCAGATTTAACTCTGAGAACTTGGTGTTGTTTTATAATGTCAGTATTATCTGTTATCTTTTGAGCTTATGTCTCCAGGGGTCACAGTGGTAGGTGCTGAGCCTGGGGCTCTTTGACTCAGAAAGGCATTGGGCCAGGAAAATTGGTAGTTCCCAGCCCTTATTAATGACAGCACGGGGAGATCTTTCTGTTTACAGGATCAAAGACCAGCTGACACTTGTTCTGGCACTGAGAACATTATAAATAAGGATCCTGCTTTTGTGAGTTCCTGACCACCTTTAAATCTCTTTGACCTTGATGAAGAGGAGGAAATTTTAAATATAACTGTCTGAAGATTGTCTGTGAAGTCCTTACATTCATGTGGGACAGCAGTGAGAAATGTCAGGAACCTAAGCATCCTCAAGATACCACGACCTCAGGACTCTTCCAATCAGATACATTTTTGCTGAAGCCAGCATAATTTTTTTTTTTTAGTACAAAGTTATTTTTTTCTTAAATGACCATTGGAAGAAATGACCTTGTGGTATGGGTGAAGATGTATTAAATGCCTTAGATGATGAATGATGATACTGTATTGTGTCCAATTACATGGTTCCTGGAAAGGCATAGTTTGGCTACAGGAAAGGTATTAGCTTGGATATTTGTTACCATTTCCTTTTCTTTTTATGAAAAAAAAAAAAGTTATGCAGATTGACTTTGCATGGTTCATATAAAAAGATGTGGTTTGCTTCTGTTATTTATTCATTAAATCCTATGTGGTATTGTAGTTATGAAAAAAAAAATCCTTCTCCATGGCATAACTTTATGCAGTGTTCTATTTCCTGATTTGTGGCAGAAAACTAAACATAAGCCTTATCTGGCTTTTTACAGGTAGAGTAGTATCATGCTTTGGTAACTGGTATATTTTTGTCTTTAGTTTATTTAGTCTTCTGGTTTTTTCAAATGTTTGCCATTGATTTTTAATAATTGAATTATTAGTAACCTAATGAATTAATTTTTATTTGAAGTGCTCTGAAAAAACAATGAACAGAACAAGGAAGTAAAGAATGACTGAACCATCAGTTCCCTCTTCTTTTGACATCTGCTTTCTGCAAATGAATGCTTTGCATATATATACATTTAAACTTCAGCTATTAGACTTTTTGTCATCTATTCTGGAGCACTGTTGGTGTGAATATTTGTGACTATATCAAACAATGCTAAAAATCTAAATCACTCTTTTTATTATTTTACAATGCTAAAACCAGAGATAACTAAATTCTGAAGAACAACTATATTATTAGATAATACCATCATCCAGATGGAGTGATTTGATGTGTGGCTTTGTTTTAGCAAAGTAAAGAGAAAGGGTACTGTAAGCACAGAGATTGAAGGATTACGCATTTTACAGAGATGCAGTTCAACCTCATTTTTTACATAAAGATTAATTTTTTTAAAAATGAAATGAAATATTTGAAATTGTCAAGCCTCTTTTTACCAGCAGCAGCTCAGCAGCCTTTTGCTCTTCTGTCCTGTGAGTCTTTTGCCTTTTCCCCTCCCTGTACTACTTTTTTCCTCTGGGGAGTGTCTCCATAGTTTCTGCTCAGCTGCTGAAGCCCCTGCATGTCAAGTACCATTGCTGCACGGGAAAAAATGCACATTGTGAGAGAAGCTTTCCCGGTAAGGGGGGAGCAGCAGCATCCTGATTTCAAAGAAGGGAAACGCAAGAACAGAGGTGACATTTGTGAGCCCTACAAGGAGTCTAGAGCACTGCCTGATACCAGATTGACATCTATAAACATCAGCTAGATTTTTGTATCCCTTTATCTTTCCTCCTACCTTCTAAGAAAATCATCTAAGAAAAAATGATCATTACATAGGCAAAGTCTCTGGCAAATTTCTGTTACACCAGGATATTTGGAAAATTCTGTGGCAAATGTCTTTGTAGCTAAGAGCCTGAAAATAAGTTTTCAGATTAAAAATAACATTCTTTCAGGTTCAGGTCTTAAACAGATCAAATTATCTTAATATCTGCCTTATAAATGTTTATACTGACAAAATCTGTGGTTGAATTGCAAATTCACCTGTACTAAAAGCTGACTTCATGGAAAGACACCTAAATCCACTTTCATAAGAGAACCTTGTTTACAGTGCTAGAGTGTATAACTTGGAGGATATTCAAATTAAATTGTTTTGAAAGAGCTTTTTGCTTCCCTAGTTTTCTGAGCTTTTTCTGCAAAACTTGCAGCCTGTCAGATAGAAATGTATATTTCAGTGGGAAAAATTTATAATAGCTTCATTCTAATGCAAATTTATACCAGCTTTGCACTGGTGTAACTACTGGCTCCAGATGAGCATCAACGGAAATGAACACGTGATCAAACCCTGGGGAGCTGGAATAGGGAGTAAAAAATGATCATGATATATGTAATAGTGTATCTATTTAATAAGGTATTTATATAATGCTCTGTGTGTATGCAGTATATATAATTTATGTAGAGAAATATATCCATACAGATGAAGCACTGATTGTGCACATTTATCTCGTGTGGAAGCTCACTTCCGTCAGCTTGACCCCAGGCTAAGATTAGCAGGAGAGAGAAGCAGTGGCTAAAGAGGACTTTCCCCCTTCTTCTGGCTGTGTGGCAGGCTTGCTCCTCCTGCCCCAGGGTCAGGATCTGGCTGTGCAGCCACATGGCCCCCTCTGCTTTGGCAGGATTGCATTAGTCCCCATGATTTGTGCCCCCAGAGCTCCCAGTGACTCCTGGTTAACCTTCTCTGAAAGGGGGCATCAGCTCCTGCCAGGCCCTGACTTGTAAAGAATTGAGCCATTTTTCTGCCCTTGAGCCAGATCCGTTCCAGCCAAGCTGAGGGAGCTCACCATAGCTTCTTTTCATACATGTCTAATATTTTAATCTGGGCATGATAGTTCATGTTACTCCAAAAATCAGTTTTATTTCCCATCCATTTTCCTCTCTTGGTCCTGGTAGGTTATTTTCCTGTTCTAATGGCATTTCAATCTACTCCATGCTGAATTAATGCTCTGTTTACCTTTTACAGCAGATTGTTAACAGCATGACCCTGGTCCATAGAGTTCAGTGGCTTTTACTGGGTTCAAATCAGTCCTTTAATAAGGCTGCTCATTCCTATAAAAGCCTGGAAGATTTTCTTCATTTTTCTCTTTGTATCCAGACAAGAAAAATTGGAGACACCCATTACCTCTAGCACAGTTGCATTACAAGTCAGTACAGGTTTGCTTTTATTTCTGGGATTTCCACTGGCTTTTTCAGTCATAATCCCTGTCTCAAGCAACAGTTCTTTTTTTTTTTCCCTTCTTTTTTTTTTTTTCTTTTCTGGAGAGGGTAAACAAACTGCTTTTCCCCTCTCCAAGTCTTTTTATACAGATCATAGCATAGTTCTTTATAAACCTGCTAAATGCGAATGTCAGAGGACCTGGAGTGCTCCCACTTACTGGAATGAAGCTGCTAATCTCTTCCTGCATCTGATTTATATGTAAATAGAAAGGAGGTGCCTTGTAGGGAGTCCAAATAGGAATCCCTTCTGTTATAGGAAGCCACAGCTATGAGTCATTCTAAAGTAAAAGCTTAGTAAAAACATCAACATCTCTTAACTTTTTTTTTTTTTGCAAAAATAATCTATGCAAAGGAAAATTAACCTGCTGATTCTAAGCCCACGTTATGGAGCTGGATGGTTTTTTTTCCCCTTAGGTGTTCATTCCCTTTGCTTGAGGTGCTTTACTACAGAAAGTGATTTAAAATTGCACCCAGAGCCAACCCTTTGAAGTTTAACGGCACAGCAGAGATGAGTAAAACCTTCATGTGCTGCACACTCAGAGGATCACTGACATGAACAAACACTGCAGAATGAAAGTGATAAACAAAACAAGAGCATTACAGAGCTACTGTGAAGTTTATGGCTTTACTGAGGTGCCAACTCTTACACACACACAAAAAAAAGCCCAACTACAATTCTCAGTGCCTTTTAACTATCTATACTTCTGAGCTCTTTGCACAGATAATTCTATTTACAGACTCGAGGTACTCTCCTCTTCTTGAGTTCCTCACCCCTATTTGTCAGGATATTTTTTTGTTTTTTCTACTTTTTGACTCTTCTACCAGAATGGCCTGGCCATTGTGGTGTTCCCCTCCAAGGACAGGAGTGTCAGACACCCTAACCACTGGGCCACCAAGAGAAGCCAGCAACTAGCTGAGTATAAGCACAGCCAAAAGCAGAGCACACTGCAACTATTTTCTGTCTTCTGCCATTTTGATTTTTTTTTGTCAGTGGAATATTGTATCTTGCCTCCTGTTTGCAGCTGGCACACTGGTCCTGCTGAGCAGTGGCTTGTTTTCAAGTGCTCAACACTGAACTACCTGTGGGAGCCCAGCTCAACCAGCAAAGCTCTCAGGGCACCCAGAGGCCTCAGATACTTGCAGCAGTGGAAGCAGCCCTTCATTCTCAAGCTCTCCCTCAGGGCCAAAGGCTGAGTTTCAGGCTCAATAGATGGAGAGTTCATGTGGGAGGCTGAGGCTTGGTCCCTTTGTGTGCTCCATGTGGGAGCTCACAGTGCTGCATCTCCTTACAGATCTTCTCTTTTCTGAGGCTATTTGTGTTTATTCTCATTTGTAATTGTATTTTCTCTTCCCAGTGAGAAGAATCTCAATAAATCAGAAAAATCTGTGGTAAGTCAGACTAGTAAATACGACCAGTCACACATGTAGCTATGAACACCTTCACCCTCAAGTGTCTGCTATCTCAAGTGGCATCCAAAGATGTGATCTCTCACTACAGAAAACCAATTCCAACTTACAGCCTTTTTCCATTTATGGTTTCAGAGGCTGTCAAAATGAGATGGGAAGCATTAATGCCTCCCCCAGGCTGAATTTGAGCCCCTCTCTGGGGAAAGTACCACCTGAGTACAATCTGAGCAGGCTGACATGGTAAAATCACATCTGACTCCTGCCTCAAAAGCCTGTGCTCTTCTTCAGATCCAGTGCTGAAAGTAGGGAAGCACATTCAGCAGTATTCATTTGCATTCTAGATGATACCCCCAGGCAGGTACATTAGGAAGGGATCCTGGAGTAGCTAGATATTGCCTGGATTCCCTGGTTATCTGGAAATATGAAGTGGAAATAGTTTTTCAAAATAATGCATCCATGCTGTGAATATAGAAATTATTATCTCTATAATTATGGGCTATATATACACACACAATATGTAAAATATTCTATTAGTGGAACATGCTGCTTTCTGAAACCCCCAAATTAATGTTGCCAAATCTAAGGGATGATCTTTGTCCACTCCCTCGCTCCCTTTCTCTCCAGGGTTCCTCATACCATTCTGTTTCACACAGACTTGCTGTGGTTTTACCATCCTCCTTCCCTCTGTTTTGTAGCTGAATACTCCAGATGCCTCCTCCCACAGGTTTCTGTATACTGGGTTTATATTACTTGAGTTTCTCTTTTTTTGTCTTATTGGCCTGGAAGCTTTTCCATGCATAATGGGTTAGGAAACAGCAATTCATCTGCAGTAAATTATAGCCATTATGCATTTTCTGTTATTTTAGCAGAACATTATATGATCTTGAGCAATGCACAAACTGCGAGAAGACTGGAAATTCAGCTTAAAAGCCAAACTGAAAACTAACAGGGGAATTAGAAGTCACAAGGAAGTGAACAGCAGGCTTCATGATGTTATCCCACTGATGGTGGCAGTCTGCACCAGCAGCAACTCCTTCCCTACATAAGAGACTGAATATGAAGTAAAGCCACCAAACCTCTGCCTGGTGTTTTAGTGACTCATCCAGATATTATATATCTTTCTCCTAAATTTGTAATAATTTCCTTCTGCCATTTTTTATAGTTGCTTCTTATTCTTTATCTTTGACATTATAGAAAATTCAGCTTTTGTTTAACACAATATGTAAACAGAAAAAGTCTTAACATCTTTATAATGAATAAGATGTGGCTCCTCTAAATGTATAAATGTGTAAATTGAAGTTTTCCAGTTCTTTTCAGGGGACTTTGTATGTTATGTAGGAGGGAGTGTAACACCTTTCCAGTCATTCAATCAATGTCACCTGATTCCATAAATTAGTGTAAGTAATCATCACTTGGCAACAGTATCAAAAATTAAAAAAAATCCCAAGATATCTAATCTTGATTTTGTTTTCCAGTCGAATTACAGGTCATTCATTTGATTTCTATTAATTCATTTGGTTTATAATCTCTTGACTACCACATAACCTGAAACAGTATCACTCTGGCTGAAGAAAATAAGGGACCAAATGAAAAAAAACTGTAAATCTAACCAAAGTTTTCTATGGTAACCACCACTGTAATTTTAATTTGATCTAGGTACACCTATTATTTAAACATCCTTACTAATTTGATTATGAGCAAGATATAATGTGGAGTTATTTACCTGTCTTTGTGTGCTGTATACATTTGGTTTGGCAACATTTCACAAAAAGCATATCTTTAAAAATGTTAGTAACTATTGTCCAGCATCTTAATAAGCAAAGACTAAATAAATCTAGCAGTTTTACCTACTTTCCATTTGAATCACAGCTGTGAGAGAAGGCAAACTCAGGACTTTGGCCAAAATTTACTTCAATCTGAAGCAAACCCTGAAGGTAACAATTAACATGCCCTTGCAAAACCCAGGTGTGTGGTTTGAAAGTCTTGTGCCCTTGTTGGACATCTTCCCCTTAGCACTCCTCCTCCTCACATAGCAGTATTGTTAGATTTCTGTTTGTTTTTAAGAAGCCCAGCTTAGAAGCAATCCTCTAAAATATTTGTGACTTCTAATACTTCTGGGTTGTTCAGAGAAGCAATGGAATGAAATTTAGGCCTTTGGAGTAGCTGTTGGCTTAGGGTGAAGTCAGTACAGTTGCTTCAGGAACGAAACAAGTTTGTGGCTGTTGACAATTTTGATCTAATACTGACTTCTTGGTTTGTGTGTTGCTCATGCCTGCTAATAGTTGAAATAGTTTTTTCTCGTAGGCTGTCTGGATTCAAATCAGACTGAAATGATTGATCATTTGTCCTACTTGAACACCTGTGACATTTTAGTAGTGGAAAGACAATATGCACTAATTACTTCAGAATAACAAGTATCAAAAAGCATGCACTTATGGGACACTTAAAACTTGTGGGAATATGCCTTCCTGGTACTGCCATAAAACTTGTAAGAACAAAAGCTAAACCTGTGAAACATTCTTTCACTGCAGCATTTTGACAAGACAGAAAGAATAATGCTAAGAGTTTTTGCTTCTTCAAACATTTTGGGTTTTTTTTGCTATTGTAGCAAGTGTTTTATCTTTCAGAATGTAGAAGATGTACAGAAAAAGTAAGTCAGGTTCTCAATGGTTGCAAAGCTAAGGAAGCCCCTTGAGCTATGCTGACTTGCACCAACTGGGAGATCTTGCCATTAGTGCCATAATTCTGAAAAATATTAATGGAAACTGTGTTCTTGTCTAACTGAACACAACCCCAAGTACCACAGGATGCTAATTGTCTTCCTAAAAATTATCATATTCAATAATATCTTGCTCATTTTTACCCTGTTCACTTTATGGACTGAAATGCTAATGTATCCAATTCTAAACCTGTATTTAGGTAGGAAGCAACCACAAAAATAAAGTAATACATTAAATGAACTACTAGGTTTGGCTGAAAGTAGTAGCTAGTAGATTTATAATTGTAATTTCAATATGTGGATGAAAGCTGGACACGAGCCAACAGTGGACACTCACAGCCCAAAATGCCAACTGCGTCTTGTCTGCATCAAGAGGAATGGCCAGCAGGTCGAGGGAGTTGATTCACCTGCTCTGCTCCGCACTCGTGAGACTCCATCTGGAGTAGCACATCCAGCTCTGGGTCCTCAGCACAGGAAGGGTGTGGACCTGTTGGAGCAGGATCAGAGGAGGGACACAAAGATGATAAGAGGGCTGGAGAACCTCTCCTACAAAGATAGGCTGAGAGAGCTGAGCTTGTTCAGTCTGGAGCAAAGAAGGCTTCATGGAGACCTCATTGTGGCTTTCCTGTCCATAAAGGGGGCTTATAAAAAGGAGGGAGAGGGACTTTTTATACTTCCAGATAGTGACAGGGCAAAGGGCAGTTGTTTTAAACTCAAAAAAGGCAGGTTTAGGTTAGATGTAAGGAGAATTTCTTTGCTCAGAATGTGGTGAGACACAGAAACAGGTTGGCCAGAGAAGCTGTGGATGCCCCATCCCTGGAAGTGTTCAAGGCCAGGCTGGATGCCTGGCAACCTGACCTAGTTGGCATTTCTGCCCATAGCCAAGAGTTTGGAACTAGATAATCTTTAAGGTCCCTTACAACACAAACCATTCTATGATTCTGTGATTCTATGATTCTTACTTCTACTTATTCTTTTGCATTTTAGGAAATAAATCTTTCAGCTAGTGTCCCAAAAAAAAAATGAAAGAGTATCTAAAAAATCAATTATCAATTTATATTGTTGCTAAATTTGTCAATATTTCCACTAAATTTCAATTTTCACTAATATTCAGCTCTTATAAAGGTGACTTTCTTTCTTCCCTTGTATTGTTTAAGTCCAGAGAGTTTGCTGATTCCCAACACATAACCTTCCAACCCAGCTCTGAAATTTCCCACTTTTTCCTCTCTATCTGCAGTAAATGTGGTGGTTTAAGCATCTCTTCATGAGATGCTGGTAAAAATTCCACTGAGACTGCTGAGACTGCTACAAAATTTGTGTGTAGGTAAAATCTGTTAGGACAAAAAGAGCTAGGAGCCTCCTCCTGGAGAAAAGTCTTTCTACACTTGCACTGCCAGCCCAGACACATGAATGAGGCCTTTCCAAGTTGTCTGGCTGGCTTCCACCCAGAGCCCCAGGCTGGGTGACAGGGTTTGCAACGGTTCCTCTCCATTGCTGTCACTTTTTAAATTGAAGGCACTTTAGCTTGACCACAAATGCAGCAGAAACTATTCTAATGGGAGTATAGAAAAAGGAGAAGCAACAGTCCAGAAAATTCCACATGGAAGCAGTTGTAACAACAACATCAGTGGTGGTGTCCCAGGAGGGAAGGACAAGATTTTCAACAGAAGAGGTGAGTCATATGCTTTTTGGTTCTAAGTGCTTGTTTAAGAATATTGCCCATGGATTCTGCTGCTGAATTTATTTCCTTCCTACTTCATAGTAGAAAGTAATGGTAAAACATGCCCTGAACTCTTTAGGGTTTAAATTAATGGGTTATTTTGCTCTTAGTAGAATAGACTAAATAAGCTGTTTCAACTGTTTGTTCCACTAATATATCACTTTCTAGACGGGGAACACTCTGTTTTGTCCATATCTTTGAAATCTCTCTTCTGGTAAGAGGTGTTATGTGTAAGTGCTGACTTTCAGCTTTCTTTTCTTAGCAGCAGTGACTAACAAAACTATTCAAAAAGATGTCTTCAGAAAATTTCACTGTGAAAATGGCAGTAACAGCTCACTCTTCCAGTGCCCCTGCAGAGCCCATGCAGAACTGGTAGCTGCTGCATGCCTCCAATTGCTGCCTTCTGTGTACAACACCAGATCCTTGGGATTTCTCTTGATCAGTTTCTTGGGAAGTTCATTTCAGGTATTTTGCCATCAATGAACTTACATTTCAAAGGAATCAGCAGAAATACTATCTTACAAACTATTTGGAGCAGGGAAGGGAGAAATTTCTCACCTGAAGAATGGCTGCTAGGTGCCAGATTTCACAACAAACTTCCAGAAGGAGTAAATATTTATCAGAAAGTGACATATAGTCCTGTATACTAACTGGCAAAAAATAGGTAATATGGTTGCACTTTACACCAGTGTTAACCAGAAGTTATTGTGATGGAATCAATGTCCTGGATTCAATAGCAGAATGGTGTGGTTGACATTACTGTGAAGTAGGCTAAAATAAAAAACATAAACTCTATGGAGACGCTTATTGTCCTGAGTGCTGGTCATCCATTGCAGCTTAATATTTTGACTTACTGGCATTTCAAACATTGATTCCTGTAAAATTATAATTGTTTCTCAAAATAAATTAAAAACCCCCACAACTATTACTATATATGGCTGTTTGCTACCTTTCAGCTTTTCCAAAGTGTCTGCCATGAATGAAGAGGAAGAAATTTTGCAATTCATTTTAAGTTTAATAAGCAAATTTTAATAAGTTCAGATAATGGGTGAGAATTTTCTGAATGTGGATCATGTATATCAGTGCAATTTAGTCCAGTAAAGAGTAAGGACAGAATAAACTGCATCTCATAACGTGTGTGTACCTGTGTTTACGTGTATCCATGAACCCAGGTCCTTTGTTGCAATTTTGAGAAACACATGGCTGGAATTCCTTCCTTCTTTAAAATTAGTGATGTCTTTGACACACTTCAAAGCACAGTTTTACTCGAGGGTAATGTCTTTGTCTAAATGCATGTGCACTTGCTTACATCAGGATTCATACAATTCATAGTGGTTGGAGGAGCAATGTGCCTGGACACCACTCTTCACTCTAACCACACACTTGCAAACACTCCAGTGGCACCAGATGGGAATACAATGATTTCTTTTCCTTTAAAGAGCTCAGAATTAGTAGAGACAAGGATAAAGCAAGACTATGTCAAGGAACATCTTTTCAGCTTATAAAGGATGAGCTGTCTGACAACTAGTTTATAGACTGCCTTAACTATCTGAGGTTAATGTTCCTCAGTTTCAGTAAATGGGTAAGTTTGAAGTACAGCTCACCAAAATGGCTCAGATTAAGCCATTAGGCTTGGATCTGAGTCTGGAACATTTTGAGAAGGTGATACGGTGGACATTTAAAATCCCAGCTCTCAGGCAGCCTTCAACAATGTAACAAAGTTTCTGTTCTGCATGATTCACATTTAGATCATAGCTGGTGACAGAAAGAGCCAATTTTCAAGAACCACTTGAGTTTCACACATGAGACTTCATCAGTCATATCCCTTGCTCTCACAGTTTGCCTTCTAAAGACTCTTATCTTCCCAGATGGATCTCCCATGGGTCTTGCACATACCCAAACAGGCCACCCGCAAAGGGAGGAAGAAGACACATCCAAGAATAAGCAATGATAAAAGTCAGTGCTTTTCCAGGCCTTGGTTCAGAAAATTGTAATTTAGAAATTTTTCAGATACTGCAGGCTCCCATTTGAACTTACTAAAGGAAACTTCAAGGACATAAGATTTGGCACTAGCAGTAACAACAGACGGGTGAGCTGCCATATGGACTTCCCACCCACTTGCTCACCAGCCTTCTCAGATGTCATGAGGCATGTTAGCAAGGGAATCTGGTAAAACAACTGGGGGTAAACAGAGCTGCTAACAATGCCCTGCTTAGTGACAATTAGAGAGTCCTGCCTGAATCCTTGCTTATCAAAAACTTCCTCCTTCTGGGACACTGGGCAGGTCCTGATCATGGGAGTGGGACTGAGTGTTGTGGAACTGATGTAAATGCTAACATACTTGTGTCTGACCCAGGCTGTGAGTCAACCCCAGAATGCCACCTTTGTTTTTTCTTCTGTATGCAATGCTTCTGGTTGGCATAACTTTCATTGTTGTAGCTTTTTGTACCAAACTACAGCTTACTAAGTGCTGATTTCTGTTATATATCCCTAACATATGCTTTAGCCATAGCAAATAAAGTTGCATTTTAAATTGAGGAAAGTTTCCAAAGCAGTTATATTTCAACTGCAGAGGCCATGCTTTCTTCTTTTCTTAAAGTGTTAATTAAAATGAAGAACACTGAGCACACTGTTCGCTCATGTTGAGCCTATTGTTCACCAGGACCCCCAGATTGCTTTCCACAGAGCTGTTCCCCAGCCGGATAGATTCCTCCTGGATTATGTTTTCCCAGGTGCAAGACCTTACACTTGTCCTTGTTGAACTTCATAAGGTTCTTGTTAGTCCATTTTTCCAGACTATCTAGGTCTACCTTGCATAGTGGCTGTCCCTTCCAAAATGCCCACTTCCCCACTCAGTTTGGTATCATCGGCGTATTTCCTCAGGCTGTGCTTGATCTCATCATCCACATCAACTGTGAAGACATTAATCGGCATTGGGCTCCATATCAATCCGTAGGGGACCCCACTTGTGGCAGGTTGCCAGTTTGGAAAGGAACTATTTACCCTTTGGGTACAGCCTCTCAGCCTTCTGTGTTCTATAACAGCACTTACCAAATTCCCTCCACACAGCTAGTCAGTGTCAGTCTCTCTGTTTAGGAGGCATCTCTCAAGTGCATCTTCCATTCCAAGAGCTTTAAAATTTCTTTTAATCTTCCTTTTTGCTCCAGTTCCCAAGCTATATAAACAAAGTAACTGATACATTGGAGTTCTGACTTTTAAAACTAACATCTTGCAGTCTTGTATCTTTGGAGATTCCCCTTCATTTTCCAAATAGTTACTATGTAATCCAGTCTACAAAAAGATACAGTAAGGATTCCTGAATTACCTCAGTGACTTAGAACACTTTGTTCACCTTAGAAATAAGTCAGTATAAAATAGCCTGAGAATACTCATACAGATATGTAATCCTGAGTAATTCTTGCATTAATTCTTGCATTACAATATAGAATGTGGCTTTAAAATCTCCTATAAAAACTAGAAGACTCTGGATTCAGGAATTGGGTCCAGAATTGGATTCTGAATGCTAGAATTCAGAATGTTCTTGAGAAGAAGACATTTTAAGAAGGTTAAAACAAAATAAAAAAATTGAAGGCAATTTCCAAGGAAGAAAATATTTTTCCTTTTGCTACATCAATAATGTGTAAGTTTCACACTTGACTCCATGCTCAGCAACACTCTCTTTGTTGGCAGAACCAAATGGTTTTGTCAAATAAGCTAATATGTCATTTTAACACACTATACACCACATTGTTCACAGTATACACAGAGAACAGCACATTTTCAAGTGGCCTATAGCAGATGCATATCAAAATCTTATAAGCAAATATATGCAATACATTTCTTCTAGTAAGGCTCTCTAGTCCAGTTTGGTTTACTGGAATTTGCATTTCTTACATTTTCTTACTCTCTTCAAAAACCCCATCCTAATTTTTGTTGTGAGGTGAAGAACATCAAGCTGGCAAGCAGAAATGAGAATGTGTATGGGAAAGGAACAAGCCAAGGACAGAGGTTTTGTAATCTCTTTACAGGCAGTAATTAGAGTTTTTACACCAAGACAAATATTTTTCAAATACAGAAAAACTGTCTATTTTCTGAACCTTTAGGCTATGCTAAGTAGAATTGCAAAGCAGTAAAGCAGTATCTTGGGAAGTCTGAGTAATCACAGAACCTCAGAATCAGCTGGGTTGGAAAAGACCTCTGGGATCATCAAGTTCAACTTATGACCAAATAATACATTG
The DNA here is from genome assembly GCA_013396655.1 of Campylorhamphus procurvoides. NCBI lineage: Eukaryota > Metazoa > Chordata > Aves > Passeriformes > Dendrocolaptidae > Campylorhamphus > Campylorhamphus procurvoides. The sequence continues at coordinate 794,487 of WBMV01000548.1, forward strand.
AAAGGATGAGTTAATTTGGCTGGAGTGACTCTGTCACAGTGATGGTACACTGTGGCAAATAGTTTTAAGTGGCAAATAATTTTGCACAGGGTAAAGTAGTGTCTGAGATTTGAATCTGCTTCATTAGAGATGTAGTTTCTACAGCTCTAACAAGATATGTAATCTCTTACAGGAGAATTATCTGCTTGCCCGTGAAGGTTAACAAAGGCACTGAACTGATGCTACTGTTCAGTAGAGGAGGGAAGATAAGAATTCATAATTCCTTATTCTAAATAGGTATCAATTGTAACTTGGGAAGATCTGAAAGAGTGGGCCAGAAGTGATCTCTTGTGAAAAGTAATTTTCTTATATCATGATGCCCTCAGATGACCAGTGACTGGGAATTTCCCCTGTGACCATCACCACAAAGCCAATGGCAAGCAAACTTAGGATTTTTTTTCAAGAGAATGAGGAGAAGCCTGTCTTTGATGAGATTATCTTGACTTTGTCTTCAGGTCCCACTGCTACAGCAGCTCACAGATGTTCTTCCCTCTGTATTCTGAGAGCAACAGTAAATGGTATGGAAGAAATATGGACATAGTTATGTTTCTATAACAGCCACAAGACAAAAGAAGGACAGTTGTCTGGGTCTTACTAACAAGCTGTTACTCTTACCTTGATGGTGCAGCCTTCCTGAAAAATGCACAATGTTCTTATCAGATCATAGACTGTGAATGAATATTCATCGATGACTTTCAGAGAGTAATTACTTTCACCAGTGTATTTGCAGTTGCATTCACATGAAGCAGTCTTGTATATGAAATTATAAACTCCTAAAGTGAAAATGAAGAATGTAGCATGGTGAAGTTTGCCAAGCACCACTTCAGTTGCTTTCTTGTCTGATTTGATCAAATGTTATTTTTGTGGACACAGATGCATTGGGGGATGTTCTCTGCATTCTGTACTTCTCCTGAATCGTTTGTTCTGTGAGCAGGTATGATGATTTGGGATCTGAACTGAGCTAAAAGAACACATTTATTTTTCTTCTAATATCATTACTGATGGAAAGAATATAATTTAAAATGATAAACCTGGAATCTCAAAACCTGTAGTTTTGGTCAGCTTTGGTCCTTCTGTTTAGACCTGTGTGATCACTGTGTTTATGAGTCTAACAGACACTGCAACATCAGTCTCTTCCTCCTACTCTATGGCATGAAACCAGTATGTTCCCAGTTATAGGGTACTGAGGGTTTACTGTCAGAGGCATTTCTAACATGACAAAGGATATGAATGCAGCAGCTTTGCCTTGGAGGCACTGGCAGAGGTGAGGAAAACAGATGCTGGGCTCCCCTTGCACCATGCCTTCGGGAGCCATGGAATTCCAGGTGTTGCTGACAGGGAAGGAGCCATTCCCAGGGGACGCAGACAGCAGGGACACAGACAGCACTACAGTGTGCACCTGAGCCCCTCCTGCAGATCACTCTGGAGATGAACATCAGTGCAAGTGACATGATCAAGACCTGAAGACTCACTTTGCCTGGCCAGAAGCAGGGTATTGGCATCAGCCCACGGTGCAGACCAGGACATTCCAGATTAGGACTGGGCAGTACCCGGTCCTTAAGTAGGGAGGAAGCTGCTGTTTCTGCTATGGCCACTGTCGTTCTTCAGTGACGGACTTCAGGGAGAGAAAGCATGCAGAATCTTGTTAAAAAAGCTCATTGAAAAGGGTGGAGATTTAACCTAGTTTAAAGCTGAGCAGTTAAATTGTTCGTGGCTAAAATATGACTGATACACTACGGCAAGTTTCCCATGTAAAGCCAAATAATGTCCACCTTAGAAATCCTGGAGCCATGGTGTGTGGTAGGCTTTATAGCCTTTTGATATATAGCAATTAATTAGGATCAGGATTTGCAATACTTTTGCAGTGGAGAGACAGTCTCATGGCAACATTTTTACTTGCCAGTATTCTAAAATATCTCCCACCGTAGAAGAACTAAATCTGATTTTTCCAGGCTTCTACTGATTTGTACTAATTAAAGGAATACAGGACACTGCTGATATCTGGATCCAATAAAACTAAGTGAACAAAGCAAATAGACATGCAAATAAAAAAGAGATCTGATATGTCATGGTGTAAAGTTTTATCCAAATAAGGAGCTCTTCATGATGCTTCATTGACAATAAAAAATGTATTTAAGGCAGTAAATGTACAACAGCTGGCAAATATCCTGTGCCAAGTCTTATTTTAGATTAGTGAGAGAAAACTGAGGCTTATTAAACTGCTGCAGTAATTCCCAGGGCAGCCAGTTGGACATTTTAGAACATCTTTCTGGTGCTACTAAATTAATACACTTCATTGGGGAACCTGTGGCCTTGAAAATGGAAGAATACACAGAAGTTGTTGGATTGATGAAAACTGAGCAAACAGAAACCTGAGAAAGGCAAATAGCCCATCCCAGCCTCAGTTCACTTAAAATGCCTGAGAAGCAGGCATGAAAGCAATTCACTATATAACTCTGCTCATCTCTTGCACAGATGGGAGAGTGTGACAGTCAGTTTAATAGCCCCTGAAGAGCTTTAATCAAATATCTGCTTTTAAATACTATTTATCCATCTGCTTGCAATGGCATCCATTTTATAAAAGTTAATTATAGATTTTTAAAGCCCTATAAAGGTTATAATATATATTCTATTTTTTTAAAAAACAACCAGCTGAAAATAAACCCTGCAGAAAACTAGAAAAATTCTCATTCCTGTGTACACTAGTATTTTCTGTTTTAATGTTTGCTTATTTTAACTTTTTCACTAATAGAAATATTAAAACAATTTGAGTTACAACTGTACCCTCAGTCACTACCAGTTAAATGGAGAAGATTTTTCTAAATTTAAATCTAATTTAAACTTTTGCTGAGATGAGCATTGTAACTCAAACTGCAAAGTGACTGAAGGGAAGGAGCACAGGATCACAGAATCACAGGATCACAGAATCACAGTATATTCTGAGTTGGAAGGAATCCAAAAGGATCATTGAGTCCAACTCCTGACCCTGTATAGGAGGGTCAAGAATCACACCACCTGCCTGATGACAATATGATGATAATGGTAAATGGTCAGGCAGTGAAGAAGTCCCTGTAAGATTTATTATCAGCTTTGGTTGTGTACAACTTCATTGTAGTCTAAATGAAGGTGCTGCATGTAGAAGTAAGGAAGTTCCTGATTTTTCATGCGATGACTGCCACGTGTCTTTCAGCTAAGGGCAGCTCAATAAGTGAAATCTCCAGTGTTCTGAATCTGTTCACTTTAGGTCAGGTCAAGCTCTGTAGTTACTCAAGGACAGTTTTGCTTGAGATGATGTAGAGAGATGGTGGCTGAGGGACACTCTCAGTCCCCTTGCCGATGCTGCCTGGGATGCTTGCCTGTTCCATGCCTGGATGATGAGAGGTCTTACCTTCCTATTAAGGGTTTTCCTTCCCTTGCCTGCTAGTTTCTGGGGTTTATCCCTCTATAGTGTTATGGCTGTGCTCTGAGATTGTGTGATATCATTTCACAAGGAGTAAATAGCAATGTCAGAGAATTTTCCTGGAGCACCACTAACCTTGGAATTCGCCATCTCCTAGCCTGGTAGAGCTGCATTTTACCCACCTCCTTTTGGCATGAATATGCCTTGCAATTGGAAGGGTTTTTAGACTGCAGTATATGATTATAAAGTCTGAGTCTTGGTTTTGTTTTTTTTTTTTTTTTCTTTTTTTTTAATGCGACTCTGTGCATGATAGTGAATTTGGAGCATCTCCCTAAAATGTTTTAAAAAATGCTTGTAGCAAGGGCTATGTGTTTTCAGGCATAAATACAAACACATGACATTAACATTATTTTATTTTTATTATTTCTTTTTTTTTCCCTTTTTGCAGCTTTAGAAAGCAATAAACTTCTACCTGTAGAAATGTGGGCAGGAAATATAAAAATAAGATTCAATCTGAAGAATTGTATGGTTCTGATACATCAGATGAAAAAATAATTAAAAACATATATATGTTCAAGAAGAAAAATAAAAGACATTTGAAAAGCAGTAATATAAAAGATACCTAAGGGTAGTATTAGACAGGAAATTACAAAGTCATTTCAAATGCAATGTAATCATAACTTACATGAAATAATAATATTTTATCTATCTGACTGAAAATATCAAAATGATTCATGGGCTTCATACACTGCAATCATTTTGCCCATCACTGAAAAACATTCATCTTCAAGATGCTTTTTCTTATGTTTTATACTTTTGCTCCCCTGTGGTCATTTGTAATTATATTTTGCTGCTTGGGTCTCTGCTGCAGGGTGGTGGGAGTGGTGCCAGTTCTCCCAGTGCTGTTGGAGGGGTGAGGTCAGTGACTGAGTTTTGTGGAAGCCGTGCTTGTGTGTTCAAAGCAGCTGCTGGTAGGAATCACCCTTCCAGGGACCTCCCAGTTTCCTTTTAAAACTGTCTTAGTTTTGCAGAAAGCATTCAGCTGGAGCTTTCCTTGGAAAGTCAGGGTCCTGGGCAGTCCCCTGCTTGCACACAGATGCTCAGGGAGCCCCAGGGGAGAGAAGAATTTATTGGGGACATCTTCAAGCAAATATTGGGTTGGTTTGTACAGAAAATGGCTTGTGCCAGAACATCTTGGGTTTACACTTTACAGAGGCTAGCTTTGAGCAATTTTATAGCACCTGGGTGATCCATGAATGTAACTCATTAATTATAAGCTTAACAGAGGATCCACTATTATGTGTTTTAAAGAAATGCACTCTAATTTGTCATTTTTGGGAGTGGTAAACTCTTGCTGGGTGTGTTTATTCTTGATTCAATAATCATACAGCCCTGTTTGCCTGTGCGGATATCTAAATCAATCATTCAGGAAGCAGCACCAAGGTGAACCTGAGGAACAGAGTTACTACATCTATTCTCTGCTACTTCCTGGGTTTTCAGTTAAGGTAAAAGATCACTTTTAAATACCTTCATTTTCTACAGTTGTGCATTTTATCCATAATATTCAAATAATAGCCTGCCTTCTTCTCATCAGTACTCTGTGATTTTATTAACTGGCCTGATTTGGCTTAAATGCATGACACTGTGTTGTAGAGCACACACAGAAAAAAACTACTTACTTTCTAATGTGATTTTTTTTCAGGATTCTTTGTAAGCAGAGATACTTGCTATGAACAAGACAGAAAACATCATTCTTGAGGAAAAAATGTACAAAGATAACAGCTACATGCACACCACTGCAATGTGTAATGGAAGCTGTCAAGTGGTTTGTTCTGGGCAAAATGATTGCTCTAGCTTCCTGATACTCTGTGTATCCAGAAAAAATGTGAGGAGAAATATTTTCAAATACATTTATGAGTACTCATCATTCCTTTACTGGTATGAACCTCCATGTGTGCCTATTACTATTTTCCATTTATGTAATGGGGATTTTCCAGAAGGAGGTATTCACCACTGAAGTATTTAGATCCTGCAGCTGCAGGTGCAGCTTTGGGTTTAGTAACTGGAAAGAGCCCAGATGCTTCCAGCTTTTGTCAGTTCCTGCTTTCTGAATTGTTTTGGATGCCTGCTCCAGCTTCTACAGCCAACACATTGCCCTTCTTGCAGTTTAGCAAAGCAAAAGGGCATAATCTTGATACTCTTCTGCTGCACACTCTTTGGAAGATACAAAGAGTAGGAGAAAAAAACCCTGTCTTGCATGTTGAAAAAATAAGGTCTATAAGGCTTCTTATGGCCTTGCATAGAGACAGGATATTCTCAAGTGCTTGAAATGCACAAAATAGCTGTGAGGACAGACTGTACTCTGAAATGGGAATATCATTGTGGAGGATCTGCCCAAAGGCGGCTGGCAATGTCACCCCTGTCTGAGATTTGGAAGCTATGCTGAGAGACCTAATAGATGAACAAATAATTTCAGGGTAGGGTGATGAAAATTACATTGCTTTACTGACACCTTGAACATAATGTGTCTTCCATGCTTGCTGAAGCATTACCTATAACAGCATTATGGATACTGGTCCTGCACACCCCAAGCGTCTGGAGGATCCTGTCTCCTTAGTGCCATTCACAATAATAATCTCATCCTGGGTTAATTTCTAAAAGCCCCCAAAAGCACTCTAATGGAAGACAGTGTCACCTCTGATTCCAATGCTGTGGAATTCTTTCTAATTACATTAGTCATTGACTGACAAGGAAAAAAAATAGTCTTGAAAATAGTTTATTGGAGAAGTATTATGCATGTCTACATCTGACTGCTGATGCGTCTAAGTCTGAGAGAAGAAAGTCTTGTTCACATATAGGGTCTTCAACACTGGGCTGGAAAATAACCAAAGTCATTGTTCAGGAGAATGACTTCAATAACTTTATGGATCTCCATTTTAATAAATGTAGGGAAAGCAAAAATTTCCTATGCTGTAAATTATGTAAAGTAGCCCAACTTTGCTTACTTCCCTTTAACATTGGGGATGTTTCTGTGATGGTTGTTAGGCTAGACATAATGCTACAAGACTTTTGTCCCCCCTTTTTTTCATCTTGGAGTAATTTGGAATGTACCCTTAGTTTCAATTAGAAAACCAGAGAACTGTTAAGCTATGTAATTGCTGGTCAGTCTCTCTGTTGTACTCTACCCTGGATACTTGAAAGCAGACTTTCTTGATCTTGTGCTCCAGCCACCCATCTGGTACACACATCACTGGTGCCCAAAATGTTTGGATGGCAGAACCACCTCTGACATAAGTATTTCTGCCTTTCAAACTGGAAACATCTCCAGTCTTCAACAGTGTCCTGGGGCTATGAAGGATCTCTGGAGGAACTACAGTAGTGGCAAAAATGACACAGGAGTAGTACAGATGATGCCAAACAGGACTGTTCAAGCAACCTGTGGAACACCTTTGTTCCAAAAAGCATTGTTTAAAATACAGTTTAGGCCATTATACTGTTTTCATCAGCTATTCAGTTACTATATGGAAGGCCCCACTCAGCCCATTCCAGGAAGTGGATGCAAGAACCTTAGATAGGCTCTTCTGTGCCTAATGAAAGAACTGCCTAGTCCAGTATCCTGTCACTGGCTTAAAGAGAAGCATGTAGAGGCAAAGCAAATGTACGATAGTACTTGCCCAGCTTGTTTTTCTGTTTTCAGCTTACCACAACTAAGGGGTGTCCATAGCTGTAGGCAGCATCCTCATCTGCCACAGTCCTTGGTGGCCTTTTCTTGTGGAGGTCTTTTCTTTAGTGATCTGTCCAGTTGCTTTTTAAACTCCTGTAAACTTGTAGCTGCAGTAGCATTTTCATAGCTAATGAAGGCATTTCCCTGTCCATCCTCTCCATCATTAGTGACTGTAGGGACTGCTATCAAATCTCCACCAATATTCTTTGTTCTCAAGCTGAATTATGCTTGTTCATTTAACTTTCCTTATCCCTGATACAAAAGCTGTTCCCTATGGCTAAGTTCATAGAGGTAGCATTTCTTTGCTTGTTTTCCAGATCTCCTATACATTTTAGAGATTAGAAAGTCAGAACCATGCACACCATTCAAGAAATAAGCACTATGGTTTTATACCAGGGACACATACAGCATTGCAATCACTTGAGTACCTGCTTTGTGAAAGGGGAAACCACCCTGTGCCTCTCATGGAGCAACTGGCAGATCCAGCAAGGTGTTTAACCCACCTTCCTCTCACAGTGCCATTATACTTGAGTCACTGGTGCATGTCCTGCTCAGTGCTAAGCTCCACACCACAATCCAAAAAAGAAGAAGCATCCCATATATAAAGAAGTATAATGAGAGAAAACACTGGGTATTTGAGAAAATTATTTGAGACCTGAATTTGGGTAGTCAGATAATTTATAATTTTTCTAGATACCCATAAAACCACTCACTTTTAACCTGTGGTGAATAACTACTAGAACAAAATGAATTAAGAAAGTGAACTTGACAGTGTCATATTTTGTCTTTATATTTTCATCTGTGTATTTTTCTGTTGGCTACAAACTATTCAGCAATAAACCGTACATATTGACCTTAGATGTCTTTTCCTGTAAGTTAACCTCTTTCAGGAAATGCTGCACTTTAGACCTGCCTATTCATTTTATGTATTTGTTTAGTTTTGGTTTTGGTTTTGATTTTACCTGTAGTGCAATTTACAGTGTGGTTGTACATTTTGAACATCACATGTGTTCATGTTAGGAGCTCACTTTTCTCCAAAAGGAAGAAATAGAGGCTTGGTGTGAAAGCTTTTGAAACCTTTTAGCTGTGCTTTCTGCACAAAACACAAATGCAGTTAACTACAGCGGAGAGTCCAAGGCTGTGTAGTTGTTAACATGCTTAACAACTTTCTATCATCCCAGGTTACTGTGTCTTTCCTGCTATGAAAATTCATCACAGCTTGCATGTGTTACCATCATTCTTTCTTCCTGCAGTACAGATATATTTATTATATATTTTATCTTCTGTACTTTTATGACTAGCAGCAGTTCAGACAAAACGATTCATTTAAACATTTGATACTATGATAAAATGTTGGATCCTGTTGAAGATTGTGTCCCTTGGGGCTATGTTTTCCTAAGATTGCAAAACAGAGGTGCTGTCTCTTTTCCAGTTCCCTTGTGACTTTGGGTGTACTCGGCAAATCTGCCACTCCTTTGTTTTGCTAGTTTTCCTATAGAACAAAGAAACCAATTATAATAGATTTAACAGTGGCTATAAGTGGAATTTTGATGGTAAAAGTGCTTTTGCCTTTTTAGCAGTTCAACAAGGCTTGTCTCTTCTCTTATGAAGACTGTAAATAGAAGGAAAATAATGTCAGTGTTAGCAGTACATGTCTTTAATTGACTCAGCTTAAAATGACAGAGTTTCTTATAAATATTATATAAATACCTAAGTTCATTAAATATTACCTAGCAGTGCAAAGTGAAGCACTTTGAAGTTTGGAGAGGTTACAGGGAAGTTTTAACATGGATTGTAGATGTGTAAACTGGAAAACAGATTTTGAATTCTCCTGTTCAGCTGCTTAAACTCTGGATGCCCAAACACCACTGAGTGCAGATTTTTTTTTGCTCCAAAGTCCCCCAGGGACTTTCTGTGCAAATGCAAAACAGTACGGCATCTATCTCAGGACTGAGTAATTAGTAATTATGTATAGAGGAATACCTAATGGTGTCTCTCTGCTGAGTACTCCAAGGGGAGCATCATTACTGCCAATCCATCTGTTTTGTGAGATAGGAGGATGGGAGGAGAAGGCAAGAGTGCATTTTACCTTTCTTCTTTAAACTCTGTTACTGCACAGAGGGATGAGAGGTGAGGAAGATGTAAGAATCTGAGTAACACAGTGTGTGAGAAGCCATAAGGATCGGAAATCAGGTTTCCCCTATTTCCCTATTTCCTGCACTCTAGATGAGTAATCTTGTTGACAACTCATTTCCCTCTTTCCTCCTTTCTTTTCCCATGCCCTTCCCTGCTACTGCCTGCTGCACTACAGCTCTCCTTTTCACATAATTCCCTATTACTGCTCTTTTACATATCAGCTTTTTATCATCTGGTCACTGTTTCGACCCTCTCTTCAGGTCCCAAGCACTTGAACAGTGGGATCTCGGCAAGCATACAGCTTTCACATCTAGACCTATGTGAATGGTTCCTTTATGGTACAGTTGCATAATGCACCTTGAAAGGGTGAAGAGTCAGTGGAGATGAAGTTTCAATAAAACCTTGTTGTTCATGGGAAATGCAATTTGTCAAGGGTTTGTAACAGTGTATTAGCAATTTTCTTAAGGTCTTCAAAGAGTACATCCCACTGCTTACCTTTATAGTAAATTCAAGTCCCTCCTTCCTACCAAGCAAGCAGAAGAATTTCCCAACACAAATGCCTTTGAAAATTCTTTAACATAGGGAGAACATGTATTTTCACTTGACCTTGTCTGGGACAACAGCCACAGATGGAATTTTAAAGCTTGCATATGAAAAAATAAAAAGAGATCAAATTACCTGTGGACTGAAAAGTGCACAGAAACTGCATCTGCTTAGGCTACTGGCAAAACTGGTCTTTCATATATTCCTCAAAAACATTTCAAGAAGATAACACTTTTAAATACAATTCTTAGGATGCTTAATGTAAAGGACTAATTGAATCATGTTGATTTAAATAGTCTTTGTCACATAGCACTGGCTGTTATGAGTTTTTCTGTAATGGTGTCTAACAACCTATCTGAAGCACTTTAGCACAAAATGTGTTCCAGTGTCTCCCTGTTGCTCACGTCTGAATTTTAATCCATTGAATCATCTCTAATGGTATCAGGATGCATTTTTCCAATCTTCATAACCTTCTCTGCTGCTTTAAAAACATACATGTCTGAGAAGAGTTCAGCTGTATGGAATTCAGGGATAGGTGGTAGGGCAAGATGACCACCAGAGATTTGTGGTGAGATGGGAAAAACTGAGAATGTGCAATGAATCTCTGTACAAAGCTGTAAATATACAATAGTAATTCCCCTCAAAATGTTAAAGTTTTGAAAGAGCATTTAAATGGACATTTTCAAATCCTATGTGCATTTTTAAATGAATAACACTTAAAAATATCAGCAAAGAATGGCTGATTTTGTGGGAGGATAAGTTAAACAAGGGGTATATTGCTGTTCACTCGGGCAGTGTGAAGGTCTTTGGAGAATAGGTTTTGTTCTTTGCATGCTTTGCTCAGCTGCTTCCTTGGCTGGTATAACTTAGAAGAAGTAGAACTGCATGCTTTGCTTCCTTTCCAAACATCTGCCCTTGAGGATGTTTTTGTTTGTGCCTGCTCAGAAACACAGGAGCAGGGAGTTTCCAGCACCCTCTCCTCCCAGATCTGAGCTTTTGTGGAGTGGCCATCTCCTCCCCAGCTTCTCCTACGGCTCTCAGCATTGGGGGACCTGATGGCCTTGGTGGTGGCACAGACAAGCCTTGGGGTGGCCCTGGCTGGGAGCACCTCAGGGCTATGTTTTCCTGCCCTCTCTGGGCAGTCCCAGACAGGCATCAGGATCTCACTCTGACTCAGACTTATGGCACAGGAAAAGGCTGTATGGCAGGGCCTGTTCCTGCAGGGGATAAAGGTGCTGGCCCTGGCACATGTCTGCACATCAGAGATATGCTGGTGCTTGTGCAAGCTGCTCTTGGCTCCTAGCGCAGGCTTGCACCAGCATGGCCTGGGAAGGAGGGTGTCCCAAGCCTGGAGGGAGGCCACAGGGTGTCCCAAGCCTGGAGGGGAGTCACAGGGCAAGTTCATCCCTCTGGGGCACTGGCACAGCCTGGCCCAGTGTGCTGGCCCTATGCTGCTACTGATGCTGTCGGGGAGTCAACAGACATTTTGCAATATCTCCTGGCAGTCCCAAACATGGCAACACATCTTGGATAACACAATTCAACAGCATTCAGCAAGCTGTCTCCTTGTCTGGCCAAGTCTTTCCCTAAACAAGCCCGCTTTACGAAAATATTTGGGCAAACTTCTGCTACCGAGCCAGGCTTCAATGGAGTCAGCTTTGTTTAAATGCAAGAATGTTATAAAGAGAGCATTGAAGAGCGAAGCAATGCTGGGCAGAGCTCTGGTGGCCAAGTGGTGCAAGATTTGTGCTAGGGACGTTAACGGGGAGGGAAACACAGTGATGCTGCTCTCTGTCTGTCCCCTCACAATTGCCGGCATATAGCTGTGTTTCCTTTCTGTTTGTTTTGCTGCTTCCCCTCTAAACTTTTTGCATCATCCTGGCTGCTTTCCCGAGCTGAGGCTCAGCGGCTGGTTTGCCGCTGGAGTCCTCCCACTCCCCCAGTACGCAGGCACGAATCCGTGTTGCCATGGGAAGGGGCTGTTTGTTACCCATTGCTCCGGGCCTCGCAGCCGGGGAGGGCAGGGAAGTGGCACCGGTTAAGTCAACACACCGCTTAAAAAGTGCGTGAACTTTTGTGATACACACACTGGCGAAAGGGGGGTGGTGGAAAGGCGGATTTTGGCTGCTTTGAATGCACTTGAACTGGGCAGTGCCCATACCACAGCTCTGACTAAGCTGTTTGGCATGGCCAGGATCCCCAGGGCCAGCTTCTCCTTGGACGTAAAGCAGAGCACTCTCAAAGCAAAAAGTGCCTCTCCTAGAGGTACTGGAGAGGGTGACTCCTAAATGGCAAAGGCCAAGCACACGAGCAAAGCCTTTGTTCACCCCGTGATTTTGGGGTGTTCCAGAAAGCCCAGCTGAAGCCTGGCAACAATCCCTGCCTCAGACACTACAGCTGAGAGGGAGTAGGGGAGGACAGAGGTGTTGGGTGCAGAGGCTCTGATCATACTGAAATTTTACCATAGAAATTGACTTTGTGCAATTAATAAGAACAGGAAATACTTCTTGTTTTCTCTCAGGAGGGGAACATTAAGTAATGGCGTTATCTTAATTTGTCAGGCTTTGCCCTAGGGACCAAAATTAAATGGCTGGAAGCCAGTGGAGACTTGAGAACTGAAGCATTAACACTCCGATAAATAAAAAAGATTTCATTTTAATTAGTTTTCCAGCTGAAAAATAATGAAGCTCTACATGCCAAAAAGCTGTAATGGAGTAATGGAAAGGCCCATGCTTATACAATGGAGCCTGATTGCAATCTCAGGGCTCCATTTGTAGCACGAAACAAAGGAAGGTGTTTGGATTCTCTCTCTGTATATAAAGCCTCTGCTCCAGCACTCTGGGCTGGTCTTCAACCAGGCTTCCCACAGTCCTACTGCCAAATCTACAAAATTTTCCTGGCTGACATTCAGGAAAGTACTGCTCGCGCTCTAGGATGGAAAGTTAAAAGACTTTGCCTGGTTACACTGAAACATACACAAACAGTGCTTGACGTATGGCATTGATTCATCCTGCACAGGCTGTCCCTGCAATATCCCAAGGGACTACAGCATTGTAATGTTCCCTAAAACCATCTCAGTCACTGGTGTTAGAATCTAGTGTGAGGAGTCATCTTAAACACTTGTAGGGCCACTTTCCCGGGGGGGTTTAGCAGCATGTCCCTGGATTGTAGCACTCATTGGATCCAGGGTGATTTTAGCCTGGGATAAACAGCTCAGATGCATTAAAAAAAATAATGCTATGGTCGAAGATACCATTAGTTACTGTGACTAAGAGGCTGTCCTGACTGTTGGAGGAGTGTTAGACATTTAGATTCTCAGTACTCTTGTTGGCTGTTGAGGAGAGCTAGTAGAGTTTGAGTCACAAGCTCATATTTCTTTACTGTATCACTATCCAAATAGTAACTGATTAAAAAAAAAATCTCAGTGAAGGGTGGAATAGGAAATGTCTCACTGCCCTAAACAGCCTAATGGATGTGCACATTGTCTATGAAGAAAATTATCATCTGGGCAAACATGTCCCTGCCTCTGCCCAGCAATCACCTCTACGAAGCAGGATTTGGAGGCTGTTTCTGTGGCCACCCTGCTGTGCTTGAGTCCAGAAAATGCTGCACAACAGGAGCAGGGGCAGCATGCCTGCAGCTGCCTGCTTCTGGAGGACTTGTCCTGGAAGGGTGACATGGACTATTCCAGCCCCCACGATGCAGCCACCTCCACAGAGGGAGTGATGTGCACTGTGCTCCTTGCAGAGGAGCCAGCTGCAGGCTCCAGCATGCACTCCTACAGGCCAGGATGGGCTTAGTTCCTGCCGTGTGCCTCAGATTTTCTATTTGCTTCTCCATAGTGGTCTGGACATATAAGGGCAAGAATTCACCCTTTGCTCATTGCTTCAATCTACCTTCTGCCTTCAAAGAGCAGAACTGTTACTGTTTTTCCACACTCAATGAGTACTGGTGTGGTCTGCAGTCAAAATGACACTGAGGAGGGGAGCCCAATGCAAACCCAGACATTGTTCTTAACCAGGACTCCATGAGAAAGCAAAATGTAAGGTATTGTTCACACGTGGAGTTAGAAAAATATGAGTTATGCAGCAAAAAGCATCAGACTGGCTTAAACTTGAAGCAAGGCTGTTGTTTTGCTTATTTGGTTTTCTTTTTCTTTTTCTTTTTT